>CALSBZ010046901.1:148762-162185 GCA_943591055.1 Gobionotothen gibberifrons | reverse complement strand
CTTTCAGGGGGGCTCAGGTGTTAATCGGGGGGGTCTGAAATTATAATATTTATTTGTCACTTGCAATGGTCACTAAAATGTTTTTAAGCATTCATAATTCAAAACATTTATTCACAAATATCTTCTATTTTGGCTGTCAAAAGCAGAGCCAGCCGTGTGACGCGGGTATGCTGCGTGACTAGGACACAAATTATGCAAATTAGCCACGCGCGGCAAGAGGAGAGAAAGACGTTACATTAGAGAGGACTAAAATGTCTAAGAGAAAGCTAAACCAAAGTGTTTCACTCTCGCACTTTGGGTTCACATCCAAAAAAGTGACACCACGAGATGACCAAGAGACACCCAGAGATGATGCTGATGATGCAGCAGCTAGCACAGCACTCGCTACCAGAACCGTTGGCGAGTCGGGGGCTCCTGTCCCGCCCAGTCACTCCCCAGAAGGAGGTGAAGTTGAGGCAGAGCGCTCAGAAGACGCAGCAGCTGCGGAGGTAGCTGCTACTGCTGCTAGTGACTTTCCGCCGGCTGGTTGGACAACGAAGCAGGTGGGCGAATGGAAAGACCGCAACCCTTGGCTTGACATTAAGGCTGGAAAGTTAGGATGCTTAGTGTGTAGGAAAGCAAAAACGTTGCTACTCTCACTTTGTGTGTGAGACCAGCTCTGCTCCCATTTCCTTGCATAGAATTGAAAACAGATGGCTCTTTAACGGGCGTATTCATTCATATGAACGTTAGAATATGTAATTATTTGACAGCACCCCGGTTGAGAAACGCTGCTACTACTGATTGTCTTGGATTGCATCCATGAAATATTGTATAGGCCTACTGCATATTGAGAAATCTTCGACCGGTATATTGCGCAATAAACGGGAGATGGGGACCCCCCCGATTATTGACGGGTATTTCGCACACTGGTTCCAGAGATATGGCAAATACACCCAAATGACCCCAGAGGTGGTTTTTATTTTCTAAATCTCTCTAAAAAGGTCAAATGTCACTTGTTTTGCATCAATCTTGATACAGGGTACTTATTATGTTATAGTTTGGATTCCTAAAGCTTTTAGTCTACTATCCCATCATCCAAGGGGGGTTTTCACTATAAGTAATGGTTTTTTTTGGACGGAAACTATAATTTTTTTACTATGTTCAATCTGAATTTACTTTAAAATAAAAACATCTATATTGATTCTGACTCTTCTACATCCATCTCACAGGTGTACAGATGTATCATCCTCATTTTGGACGCCCCTACCGTAGTGGGGCCGTGATCGGCACGGGGTGGGCCCTCGCTGAAAGGAAAACCCCCCGCATGACTTGATACGCCCCCTTGATAAATACATTAAATGATAAAGAAACCAGCTGCAATGGATCATGGATAGGAGCAGTGATTAAAAAGCTGCCACACTGGAACTCATGTGAAATAAACAGCTGATAGATCTACAGGTATCTGATATAGCGGATCCATATGTCACGGATAGGATCATATTCTGTGCTAAATAAGAGACATGTAATCATTTACTAAACATCACCATGTTTTTATTTAACAAAATAATGTTGTTTACTCCACGTTGGCGTGCGACAACTACAAAAACATTCGGTTTGTTTTTTCATCAGGAAATCCAGCCCGGCTCAAACAAAGATTTTTAATCATCATCCTCACGATCATTCAATGTATCATATGTTTGCCGAATTGACATGAAAGCACTAACAATCATGAATTTGCCGTAGTCAACTTCATTAAAACTTTATTAACGTGCCTAAACTCAGTAATTCACTAAAAATAGGTTTATTTTTAATGGAGCCTCGTCATCTCCCCACGGGCAAACAATAATATGTACAGTGTTAATAGTTTAGTGTATTATTAGTGTTTAGTATTACTACTATAACAATCACACATTGAGTTCATTGTTGTGCAATGTTAAAATCAGACCGTTTTTAAATAGTCTGAATGAAATGGCAGCTCTCAGGTGATCAGCTGATCAGCTGTGTGTGTGACTCTCTTTGTTTACACACCTAATAGCCCATCAGCCACAGCTCTCCCCCCCTGATCTCTCTTCTCCAGCAGTAAAGTTTAACTGTAGGTATGGGTTTGCATATTTATGCTGTGATCTGTCTCTTCCTCTCTGCCGCAGACAGCTGAGCGGTGGACATAGTGGAAAGTAAAATTGACCTTGTCATCAGGTTTTATAAAGTAGGCTACTTCAATAAAAATACAAAATAATGTATCTGTGTACGTGTTTTACTGAACGAGCATACTGTACTGTGATCTGCATGCACTTATCAAGCATTTCATTAAAGGTTCATCACTATAATAATCAAAAGGAGAAATATGAACGTTAGTTTTGACTGAGATGATCAAAGAAAGTCAACATTTCACAGTGTTTACTGAGCTGTGTGGGGTTTGTTTTTTAAAGATGTTTGAATGGTGATATACACAGTGATAGATGTTAAGGACTAACGTTTATAATAAGCCTACATTTGTATTTATTTTAGGATATTTTCATACAATCATACGTATTGGGATAATTTGTATTAATGTGGACCGGAGGGAGAGGGTGACGAGCATAAGTTTCACTTTCCTTTTTTATTTCAATTCCAACTTTGGTCATGAAGAATATGTTTCTCTGTTGTCCACGTTCATAAAGCATAAAGCAACAGCATCAGAGCACGGTGCAGAGTCTCTGGATGGGTTTACACAGCACCGTATAGATAGAATACGGCGCTAGGTTTACAGTAGTTGTTGTTCTTATTATAGCCTACATCAATGTAGTCCGCTGTATAGAAAACTGGAGTTTCCATAGTTTCCCCACAGCAGCAGACGCACATTCATGACGTCCGCTGGCGCATCATAAATACGTCGATAGTATAAGTGCAGTCGCATTCTCAAAGCACCGCAGTCTCTTCTCCTAAGTCCTTTTGAATTCTCTTATCCATGGAATGTGACAAAACTCTCCCATCCCCCCTCTGTTAACTAAGCTTGGAGTGCTCTCTTTGTTTCAAATAATGGCCCATTGGAATGTGACAACTCTCCCATCTCCCTTCTTCTCCATTGCCGGTATACGTCTTGATAAATTGTATAAAACAATTAAAACATTGCAAGCTGAGGCTGTGAAAATGTTTGTAATATTATTGCCATAACAATCACAAATTGAGTTTATTCACAAATGTTGTGCAATGACAAAATTTACAGTTATATTTAAAAATGGTCTGCTTTAATGCAAATGAAATGAACAGCCCCCCTCAAGATGATCAACACACACAGGGCAGCATTGCCAGTCTGAAAGGGTCTCTGGAATATCAAACATTTAATTAAAGTTTTAAAAACAGTGACGGGGTCCAAACTCAGAGGTGGAAGAAGTATTCAGATTATTTACCTATAGGTAAAAATACGTGTTAGAAGTAAATGTCCTGCATTCAAAATGGTCAATTGCCCAAGTGAAAAGTATTATCATCTGAAAGTAAAATGAATCATTATGTTATTAGTATTAAATACATATAAGTATGTTTACAACTTATATTTAGAAATACTCCGTTGTAATTATTGATGCATAAATGTGTTCATCCATTCAATGTGGCATCTGCTATAATGGGGTTAATGTATGATATTACTTAATAATACACACACTCATATATGATATGATAATTTAATTTAAATTTTATGCATTTCTTATTTCATAGTTTCTCATTATTATTATTTTTATCGCTGATCTTATTTTTGATTTTATTAATCTGTGTGAATCTGTGCTATCCTGTTTTTCACTCTCACCCTGCTGCAGTTTGAACTACTGAATTTCCCCACCAGGGGTCGGCAACAGGCGGACCGCGGTCCGGATCCGGACCCAGACGCCGACCTATACGGACCCGGACCTATAATCAATACATTAATAGGGGATTTCAATTTTGACGGGGCGATTCTATTTTAACCGCCACCGACAGGGGGCGAAAGAGACGAGTGAGCGATACAGGGAGAGAAACAGAAGAAGAGATGAGAGCGCAGCAGAGAGAAGCGGAGAGGAAAGTGAGTGAAGAGAATAATTAGCGATACAGGGAGAGAAGCGGAGAGGAGAGTGAACAGGCGTGTTAGTGGCAGACAGGGAGAGACAAATAATTACACATGGCGCTCTCCAAGAAGAGGAAAGTGGACAGTGAGAACAGAGCTTTTAACCCTGAGTGGACTCATTCATGTTCATCCTGCCCACTGGGAGCACAGAACCAGTGTGTCTCATTTGTTCAGAGACCGTGGCGCTCATTCAAAGTGCCAAAACCCCACTATGAGACAAAACAGACAAAGTGTTTGACCAAACATTCCCTCTCAAGTCAGAACTGAGGTCACAAAGAATAAGCAGTCTCAGAGCCCAATATGATCAGTCCACCAGGATCACAATTAAAACTAAATATCGTTCCAGGGCAGGCTAACCGAGGCTAACCAATGAGCACCTGCATGTGTGTATGAGAATGGCCCTGACACCATTTCAGCCCAGATTTAAACTCCTGGAAGGACAAGCTCCAGCTCAATTCTCGCACTGAATTAAAAAAAAGTGAGTGAGGGACTGCAATATAAGAGGGAAAGAAAGAGAAACTTTAAAACTGTTCAATTGTTATGATATGTAAAGACTGATATTGTTCTATAATCGTCTGAAACTGTTAGGTCATGATGTGAAACGGTTAACAAACAAAAAGGGAAACTCAAGCTGCTGCTACACTTTATTTTATCTATCTCAAATTAAGCACCTTAAAGATGCACACATTTTCAAAAGCCATTTTATTTATTTTCTCCATTTTATTTTTAAATGCAGCCAGAGAGGAACATTACACATATCCACAGTATTTACTGTATATCTGTATAGTTCAATGTTAATTGACAATATATATTGTTGTTTATGAATTGTACTTTCTTTATTTGATTGGCAGTCAGTTGTTGATTACATGCAGACGTTGATAAAGCTACTTCAATATATATCACACTAATTCATAAAGCAAGTTAGACATTTTGATGTTCCGGACCTTTGCATGGGGACATTTTCTCTAACTGGACCTCGTTGAATTTTAGTTGAATACCCCTGGTGTACACCATTGCAACTGCAAACGACCTGATTAAAACCAAACAGGTCCACCGCACTCTGTTGAAGGCTGTCGTTGGAACACACTCTCCAGATGGCGCCCCTGTCCCTCTCTCAATTCCTCCTGACTCGCCACAGTCCGAGGGCGAGCTGTCCTTTGATGGTGACCTGTGGGTTTCCAGAAATGAAGCTCCGCATCCTCCTTCCACCAGATCAGCGGTGGTGACCCGAGGAACCCCTTGGTTGCTGCTTCAACCATCTGACCCAGCCCACGTCGAGGCCGGTCCTTTGGTGACTCTCGCTGCCATGCCAGAGTTGCCACCCTCTCGCTTGGCTATTCCACCTGCCACTTTCCCTGATTCTAGCGAAGGGATATTGTGACACACAGCACGGTCAACCTTGGGATACGCCAGATTCAATGCGTATGCCAACCCAATCAGCAAGGAGCAAGCCTTTGGAAAAGTCCCGAGAGCAGTCAGGACTTTGATGCCTTCCACCACAATACCGATGTCCTCGGTTGCATTGTTCTTGGCTCTGTAAATCGTCATCCTTGCTGCAGCAAGGTCCTGTGACACGTTGTCTTCCTCAGGATCCTGAAATAGAACTTTTTTTAGTTTAGGTTTTGTTTGATCCTCTTTGTCCATTATAATACATTAATACCAATCATTGTTGTATGATAGTACATTTACTAAATATATATTTATATTAATAGCATACAATTTATATTCATTCAATTAAATTGTTGAGTTTATTTAGGTTATTAAGTTAATGCATCGACTACATGTGTGAAAAATAAGAGATGAAATACTTGCAAAAACACACTTTTCTGCAAGGTAAGTTAAAAAGTATGTGTTCATTTTAACAATTTAATGACAACATAAATGATTGTCTGAAAAGAGAAAGAAATCCATTAATAATTGTATGTCCATGAAACTTGACTATTGATCAATATCTATATATACATTTTCTCAAACACGGTGGGCACCTTTAAAGTCATCCACAGCAACTGGATCAATGATCAAACTGGATCTTTCACTTATTTTTAAATTGTCTTTCAGCTGTTCTGTGAAAAGCTCATAGCAAGGAACCTGTAGTACCAATTTACCAGTCTTTAAAAAAACAATACACATGTGCAAGAAAAGAACTTTACAAACTTACAAAGGACAATGGCCAATAGTCAAAAGTTCCTGGGAAAAATATAGTTATGATTGTCTTTTGAGATTGTAGCTTGCCAAGAAAAGAGAGATACAATAGATATATAGACAGATAGAGAGAGAAACAGAGATCCACTTTTTATATTTTAACAATTCAATTTACATCATACTCTTTTAAGAGATGATCTGTGGACTCCCCGAGGCACACCATCAGACACCGAATTACAAGATCTCTGCTCATGTCGATGCTGGGATTGCTTGGAGCCTGAAATGACAAAAATACACTTTATTAAAGTTAATGGTGTAAAAATCGTCCATTTAACTAAAATGTGTCAAATGTACCTAGGTTCCTTAGATTAAATCCCTATTAAGGGTCCTTGATGTGATTGACTAGTTTAATTAAAGGCTTCACTTCTAATCCAGTCTACCTTTTTTTGTGCTTAAAACAACTGTTAAAAACATAACCATTGCAGGTTGAGTGTTTTGGTATCCCATTAACAACGTTATACAGAATCAGCGATATCAAAGCACTTTTTGGCAAGTCTCAAACCTGAACTTTTGGTAGTAAGCAAAATGTGCACCACTTTAAATATGTGCTCATGTCCAATCTACTGGAATTCAAACGTTTTGCCATAAAGTCTACATTTATGATGGCTATAATGTTCTGTATTTTATGCAAAATAAACACATTATTGATTATACACATTTTCAACAATGTCAACAACTAAACTTAATGAATTTCAATAAATTCTGAATCTAATAACATTTACAAAAAAACAGGTAGCAAACATTATACTCATTGTAACATACCATGAGAATAGCCTGCAACTTTAAGCCCATGCTGCCTCCTTGGAGTGGAAAAGTTTCAGAAGCCTGGGAGTGTGTTCATCCAGCTTGGACATGAACTTTGAATCTAGCTGCACCATTGTAATTCTCTGAAACTCATCCTGGATCTAAAAGACAAATAAAACCAGAATTAAATCTTCAAATATTAGTGTACAAGTATATTGTTCTTACAAAATTGCACTTCCAAGGATTATTTAAAACTATAGTAATAATAATAATAATAATAATAATGCATTTTATTTATATAGCGCTTTTCACAACTCAAAGACGCTTTACAGTGTGAGGGAGGGTATACAAACAAGGACAGGCAAACAAGTAAGTATAGTCAAATAAAACAAACAACAACAAAAAAAAAGGCAGTCAAGAGGAAGTTGATTGAGAGGGGGGGGGGGGGGGCTTATGGGTAGACAGAGTTGAAAAGATGTGTTTTGAGGCGGGACTGAAAGACTGTGAGGGACTCAGAGTCGCGAAGATCTTGGGGGAGGGAATTCCAGAGCCTAGGAGCTGCCACTGAGAAGGCTCTGTCCCCAAAGCTGCAGAGTGTGGATGTGGGAATGGATAGGAGTCCGGCTGCGGTGGATCTGAGGGGCCGTGGGGGTTGATAAGGGGTGAGAAGGTTTGTGAGATAAGGGGGGGCCAGATGGTGGAGTGCTTTGTAGGTGAGGACCAGAATTTTTAAGTTGATGCGATGGGAGACAGGAAGCCAGTGGAGGTCTTTGAGGACTGGGGTGATGTGATGCTATGATTTGGTATGCGTCAGGAGACGTGCAGCTGCATTTTGAACCCGTTGGAGTCTGTTGAGGGATGTAGTGCTGATGCCGTAGAGAAGTGAGTTGCAGTAGTCAAGGCGGGAGGAAATGAAGGCATGGATTAGTCGTTCGGCTGCGGGGCGGGTGAGAGAGGGTAGGATTTTTGCAATATTGCGGAGGTGGAAAAATGAGGTTTTGACTGTTTGGCGGATGTGAGGTTCGAGGGAGAGGGTGGGGTCAAAGATTACGCCAAGATTGCGTGCCTGATTGGAGGGGGAAACAATGGTGCCATCGATGGTGAGTGTTATGTTAGTGACCTTGCTGAGGGTGGATTTGGAGCCGATTAGGAGGAGTTCTGTTTTGTTGCTGTTCAGTTTGAGGAGGTTATGTTGCATCCAAGTTTTAATAGCTGTCAGACAGGAATCGATGTGGGTAAGGGGTGGGTTATGGAGGGATTTGGTGCTGAGGTAGATCTGAGTGTCATCAGCATAGCAATGGAAGTCCAGGTTGAAGTGGCGGAGTATCTGACCGAGGGGGAGGATGTAAATGATGAAGAGGAGGGGGCCAAGTACGGATCCTTGAGGAACGCCTTGGGTGACTGAGGCTGTAGCAGAGGAGTGGTTGGGGAGGGAGATGAAGTGGGATCGTTCAGTGAGGTAGGACTGGAGCCATCTGAGTGCAATACCTTTGATACCAATGTCCCTGAGTCGGGTGAGCAGGATGTTGTGGCTCACGGTGTCGAAGGCTGCACTCAGGTCGAGGAGGATGAGAATATTGAGGGAACCAGTGTCAGCAGAGGTGAGGAGGTCATTGAGGACTTTGACGAGTGCAGTTTCTGTACTGTGGTGAGGACGAAATCCAGACTGAAAGGGTTCGTAGAGCTGGTTGGTTTGGAGATGGCAGTGAATTTGTTTGGCTACAAAGCGTTCAAGAATTTTTGAGAGGAATGGTAGGTTGGAGATGGGGCGGTAATTAGTGAGGGAGGAGGGATCAAGACCAGTTTTTTTGAGGATTGGAGTAACGGCAGCAGTTTTGAAGGCAGAGGGGACGGTTCCATGGGACAGCGAGGAGTTGAAAAGGTTAGCAAGATAGGGGCAGAGGACGGGGAGGCAGGACTTCAGGAGAGGAGTGGGTAGAGGGTCAAGGGAGCAGGTTGTGGGATTTGAGGAACCGATCAGATGGAGTATTTCAAGTGGGGTAACCAGGTTGAACTGGGAGAGGCGGCGCTGGGGAGGAGGAGTCAGGAGGTCAAGGGAGATGGGGGGAGAAGTGGTAGCGGTGGAGGTAGGGGGAGATGCTTGTATGTCAGATGGAGCTGAGAAGGAGTGGTTAATGGCGTTCATTTTGTCTGCGAAAAACTGGAGGAATGAGCTGCAAGTAGCGGAAGTAGAAGTAGGGAGGTTATCAGCACGGGGTTTGAAGAGCTTGTTAACTGTGGAGAAGAGGGTCCTGGGGTTACGGGAGGGGTCAGTGAAGATGTTGGAGAGTTAGGCAGATTTGGCGGCAATAAGCGCATCTTTGTATGCATTGAGATGGAGTTTGTAGCTTATGTAATGGACTGTGAGGGATGATTTCTTTGAAAGACGTTCAAGTTGGCGGCCTCGCTGCTTCATTTTACGGAGTGCGGGTGTGAACCAGGGTGAGGAGGTCTTGAAAGTAACAGTTATATTTTTGAGGGGGGCTAAAGTGTTGAGGGAGGTGAGTAGGGTGGAGTTGAGGTGGTTGAGCAGATCATCAGGTGAGCTGAGGGTTGCGTCCAGGGGGAGATTAGACGATAGCAGTTCGGAGAGATGGTTATGGTCAATGGAATGTAGATTACGGAAGGTGATGTTTCTGGGTGGGCAGGGGTTTCGGGTGGGGGGGGCAATGGTGAATTGTATGAGTTTGTGGTCGGAGAGGGGAAATGGGCAAGGGTGGAGGTCAATCACTGGGAGGTTGGTAGAGCAGACAAGATCAAGAATATGTCCTTTGTCATGGGTGGGGAAGGTGACATGTTGGGTGATAGAGAAATTGTCCAGTAGGGTTGTGAACTCGGATGCCAGCTTGCAGGTGGGTGAGTCAATGTGAATGTTGAGGTCACCAAGTAGTAACAGACGCTGAGAGAGGGATGAGGCGAGTGTGAGGAATTCAGTGAAATCGGAGAGGAAGGAGGGATGAGGTTTAGGAGGCCGGTAGATGAGGATGACTGTCAGTGAGGGAGGGGCTTTGAAGGCAATGAATTCAAAGGATGATACTGAGGGGAGGGTTAGTTCTGTGATCTGGATGTTCTGATTGTGGATTACAGCAAGGCCACCACCACGGCGGGAGGGGCGGGGTTTAGTGATGTATTTAAAGCCAGGGGGAGATGTTTGATTCAGGGAGAAGAAGTCATCGGGCTGTTGCCAGGTTTCGGTGAGCAGAAGGAAATCAAGGGATTTTTCCAAGATTAGTTCATGGAGGATGAGGGCTTTCTTGTTGAGTGATATATATACAAATACAAACTGTATAACCATGTCATTATAATGCAACTCACATGAGATGCCTCAACTAGAGCGGGCCATCTGGCTTTGATGTCCTCTATACTGGGTGATTGGTTGGTTCCTGCTGGGTAAGGGGGGGGGGGGGAGTAGTTTAACTCTGCCTTTCGTGGCTTTTCGACACTTTTTGCAGACTTCTGCTCTGCAGGCCTCTTACGTGTTAGTGCATTGCACATCACCTCAGGAACACCGTAGCCTCTGAGTTTGGTGCGGTAATTTGCCATCTTGTATTTGATGTTTTGTTGCTAGCCATAGTATCCTGAGAAGGAGCCGGGTTCCTTGAGTAGATTCCCCCTTGTGGCAGACAACGACATGCAGAACGTAATAAGAGAAAAGGCCTTTATTACTTGGTGAAATTGCCCTACATCACTAATCGTTCTGATAAATACATAATGTACAATGACATGCCAGAGATCAGCCACACATTTATAAAGTGTTTCCCTGTAATTTAATGAACTTTCATCTGACAGTTGTTTTCCTGGTGTTTCATTACATAAAGAACATTTTCTAAATGAGTGTAAACTTAATTAATATTGACATAATGGTAACTAGGCTGCAAAAAAGCATACACAAACCATGTGTCATTATAGCTTAATTGTATGTATTTAAGAAATATGTCAAATGTAATTCTATATTTTCTGGAAATAGTCATACAGGTTTTGAACTTCACTGATAATTGAAGCTGTATCACATTTGCATTTTCACCAGAAAAAGTTAATAGAACAATTATAATAAACACATTTTGTATTGTAAGTAGGGCCGGGACTTTAACGCGTTAATTAAGATTAATTAATTACACAAAAATTAACGCGTTAAACGCATTTTAATCGCACTTATTTTTGCACCGCGGAACGTTTCTCACTGGATGAGTTTCAGGCGTACCGATTATACTGGAGCACCAACTAACGTTCATGACTTCAGACAACAACAAACCACAGTGAACAATAGTCAGACATGAACGAAGAAGCTGATGAGACCGCTTTGGTTGGCCACGTGGATGGGGACGGACGCGTCGATAAGAGCACGGTTGTGTGCAAATTATGCAAAAAGGAATTCGCATATCACCGCAGCACATCAAGCCTCAAGTATCACCTCAATGCAAAACATATAGCAGCTAGCGTGGAAGCTAGCGTGGACGTTAGCCCGACTCCGAGTACAAGGACCCACACTCAACCAGATGACTGGTTTCAGGGCCAGGATAACTAAGTCCACGTCTGAACAAATAACCAACTCCCTGGCTCACTGGATTGCACTCGACTGTAGACCACTTGGAGTGGTAGAAGATAAGGGGCTGCAAAAAACTGTTGGTAAATCAACAAAGTCTGTTATGGCCTCTGAAGCAACAGAGAGATGTTTTCTAATAGTCAGGGTTTCCAATGTTCTGAATGTACTTGAAAGTATTGTGTTTTACTTAAAAACAAAGTGTTATAGTTTACAGAAGGTCTACCTACCTATAGGCTACCTGAATCTCTGAAATGTACTATATTCCTAAATATGCTATTGCTACACTTTATGGCAAAAATTGCACTTTTCTGTTGGTCTTGGTTAAGTACCACCTTGAAAAAAAAATGAACAATGTTTTGTTGCTTAAGCTTATGTATTCAGTCATTATTCAATGGTATACTAAAATCCATGTGAAAAAAATTGCTTCTCACTGTTCTCAGGTCAAATATTTATATGCGATTAAAAATGCGATTAATTTCGATTAATTAATTACAAAGCCTCTAATTAATTAGATTTTAATCGAGTCCCGGCCCTAATTGTAAGACAAACAGTACAAACCCTAAATCATGTACATTATGAAACATGTTTTCACAGCATATAAGTATGTACATTCCTTAGAAAAGCGAAGATTCTTCCTGCACCTGGAAATAAATTGATATTAGTATTGATTACGTTTGATGAATTCATTTTTTTTCCACACACAAAACACTGAACATACAAGTTACTAAATTAACACTTGAAACCTATGCAAGGACCACCTAAGTGTTATGTCAAGCAGGCAGTGGCGTAATGTTTTTTTTATATATATTTTTGTACTTTTTTTCTTGGCATTGACCGGTTCACGCAGTCTTCAAAGTAACCAAGCAACCTAAATTAATTTGTAATTTGTCTGTCCAATGACCTTTCTCCCCTTCATGACATGTGATACCTTGCGTGACGAGCGAACCGTTTAATCAACCTGAACTGTACTGTAGCTAGCAGCAGCAAGTTCGGCAGCATTTATCATATATATTTTATCAAATTCTATTTATTCATTTATTTATATATTTATTAATCCTGGTCTTCTACATGACCATCCGAAACTGTGTGCACTACTTTCTGGTCGAAACTGTCAGACCTTTTAATCTGTGTTTTAATATGTCTGTTTTTAAAGCACTCGCTGGAGCAGTGACTATACATCTCGTTGTATTCTGTACAATGACAATAAAAGCTTTTGAATTTGAATTTGAATGATAACAAATGTAATAGCTTGCATTTATAATGTACAACCGATAGGGGACTCAATGGCGCTATTGAGACCCCCGACGCCAAGATCAAAAGCTATATTATAGCAACCGGTCCATGTAGGCCTACCGGCTCATTCCCCAGAGGCAAACATCAAGGAAACAGGTTTAATCCTCTTCTTACTTTGCTGTGCTGTTGTCAGGCTGTGGTGGTTTGAGGCCAGGGCAGGCTGTTGTTGATAGCCTACATGTGGTGCTTCTGAGTGGTTGTGTATGTCCGTGCGTGTGTGAGCGCATCAGCGTGAGCTTATGTTTGGGGCGATGGGGGGCCCAAAACAATATTTGCACCGGGGCCAATCACAACCTTGTTACGCCACTGCAAGCAGGTAAATGCAAAGAGTATTATTTACGTTTGATACATTATGTTTCAGTATCTTTCATTCAAATTATAATTTAAATAAAAGTGTTTATTTCACCTTAATCGTTAGAAAAAAAGCTTATGCCATCTGAATCTCCTGCCGTGGCCTCACTGTGACGGCCCGTTACCGGAGACATGAAACTGCGGGCGAGAGAGCCGCGGTGACTTTCGTATTTATTGATTATTATTAACGTCATTGCAACCGTCAGTGTAATATTCTCTTACATCGGGCCGGA
>CALSBZ010046901.1:102475-148752 GCA_943591055.1 Gobionotothen gibberifrons | reverse complement strand
TAACCTCATTACAGTATATGTGCGCTGCACTATACTGTATACTACAATCAGTGTGCACAAAACACAGCAACAGAGGTTCGATACAAATAACACCAAATTGTTATTTATGAAGAAAGAAATAAAACAATTATATTCCTTACTCACCCGCAAGCAATAGTGTTCGTTTCTTACTGTGCTCAGAGTAACTGCTCTCCACACAACATGGTGGCTTTGGTCGGCTAATGTAGCATGCTAGCTTAGGTCGGCTAAAGTAACATGCTAGCTAGCATTACCTGGTATCTTAAAAGTCACAACATTACCGTGGAACATTAAGACATACAAAATAAGTGTGGCATTGTATCAAGCTTTTTTCAGTCCTTGCAATGGTTTTAGTGGACATAAAGAGGACTAAATTGCCAACTTTCATCCCTCAGCTTAATGCGGTTTTAGGTTTTGCCTACAATGCAATACAGTTGGCATGTTTGTTAAGCAATAGCGCAAAACAATGTTAAACTGCTACATCAACTTGGTTAAAAAATGTCAGTTAACTTACAACAATTAAACAGTTCTTACCTTTGACGAAGCAGCAAACTGCTGTGGGCTGTGGCAGCAAGTGAAGAACTTCAATGTGGCGCGAAATGGGCGGGAGTGTGAAGAGATTAGAACTAAAGAGCTCCCAATGAGTAACTTCTATTCATTTTCTGAATTTTTGAGGCTCTCTCTCATGGGGCTAACTCCCTCTATAATTTGTTATTACTTTGGCCAACTTGATTTAAACTAGGTTGTTTATCTTAGATGGCAGCGCAGACAGCGGCAGCGGCCCCCCTTAGCTCTCCCGAGTCTTTAGTCTTTTCAAGTTGTTGTAATGTTTTGAATGTCTGTTCGTCGAGTTCACTTCAACCACACCGGATCGATAGTACAGTCAGGAGTATACTGTACAGTCGTGAGTTCCTGCTGGACAGGGAAATAACAACAAACCACAAAATAGACGCTACACTGGCTGAGGTAATCAGCGGCCTTGGAATACGCTCAACCTCGCCCTCGAGTGCTACCCCGAAGCTGGACAGGCGGTGTGAGAGGAAGCAGAAGAGGGGTTAGCGCGGAGGCATCTGGGCTAGGCTAGCAGCTAGCCCACACAGGCCCGCTATTCCGAGCATTCTCATGGCTAATTTACGCTCACTGGATAATAAAATGGATAACATAAGACTTCTCCGGGCGACCCAGAGGGAGGTGAGAGAATGCTGTGTCTACATTTTCACAGAAACATGGCTAAATGACAACAGCCCAGCCATTCAGCTCGACCCGCGTTGGAGGGGTCATTGTTTACATCAGTGATGCTTAGGGTTGGGTACCGAGAACCGGTTCCGGTTCGGAACCGGTTCAAACATTTCGATTCCAACGGCATCATTTAGAAATGTGAATTTCGGTTCCGCTTTTCGATGCCTGAGGAAATGTTTCTCACCGCTCTCCGTAGCCTACTGTATGACTGCGGCGGGGCGGGAAATGTAGCATTGTACCTACGCTTCCTACAGCGTAACCTGAGACCAGGGCGCCAGATCTGTGGAGGCGCTGTGCTGACAGCTCTGGGAGGGGAACAACATGTTTTTACCGTTGGTGCTCATCCTAATTTTCGGCCTTGATGTAACAACATTCATAATTAAGTAAATGTAACACCCTTTTCATCCCGGTTACACTTTTCATTTGCCCTGTACGATGGGCGCTGTAAGTGATGAAAATGGGGGATGTTGGCTTATCTGGCACCCGCAGCTCACAGCCAAAGTGCGAGTGAGCGTGTTGTTATTAGCATCTGGTGCTAGCTGCTCTAACGGAAGAAGAACATGTTTCTACAATGATGTGGAGGGAGAGTCCTCTCCAGTCAGACTGAGAGGCTGATAACTACAGCTCAGTGAGGTAAAGGACTCTGAGTGTTTAGATAGTTCACTTTAGTCTAAGTTATCTCAGTGGGTCTCAAACGTTTTGATCACAATTTATGTAAACACATATTTCCAAGGCACTCCTTTATAATTATTGGGATAAAACAGGTTTGAAATCATTCCAATGTATACTATAGGACAGTAAACGAGACATATTGTTTTAAACTGGAGAGATAAAAAAAGATGCATAAATAAAATAGTAAAATAAGATATGAATGAACAACAAAAATAAAATACGTTACATGTATTTGTTATGGTAGGTTATTGGTTATGTTCACATACTTATTTAATTATTCAAATGTAAACCGATCTTTTTCATATGGGTGTTTGGAGTTGTACCCCCTAGAGCAGTAATTCTGCTTAAAGTGCACCAGATTGAAGCATTTTACTTTAAAATGTTCAAACATTTCTTCCCGGTATGCCTGAGAAGGCAGATATGCTTGTTTTTCTCAACAAGAACTGTTTTAAAATGGGGGGGGGGGTTTCCTTTAAAAATTGGACTGTTGCACTGTTGTAGCTTCAGTGGTTCTCAGGTTACAGTTACATAGCACTAAATATAAACAGACTGATTAATGTGAATATTACTGTAAACTAACCTGTGTAAAAGTTTCTCGAATAAATGTAATTTTTTTGGTGGAAGAAGCATGTATCATTTTTTTACCCTGCCCCTCAAAGAATCGGAATTGAGAACCGTTAAGAACCGGAATCGAAAAGTAGAATCGGAATCGGAATCGTGGAAATTCAAACGATACCCAACCCTAGTGATGCTTGGTGTAAGGACGCGGGGGTTGTCTACAAACATTGCTCACCGCTGGCAGAGTTTATGTTCGTGAAGTGCAGGCCTTTCCATTTCCCAAGGGAAATCAGTGCCATCCTTCTAGCAGCTGTTTACATCCCCCCCACCTCTAACAACAAGGACAGAGAGGAGGCACTCGGTGAGCTGTATCGTGCAATATCGGAACAACAAACAGAACAGCCAGACAGCCTTCTCATCGTCCCTGGGGACTTCAACCATGCAAACCTGAAAACGTTCATGCCAAACATATATCAACATGTGGATTTCCCAACAAGAGAAAACAAGACTCTGGATCTTGTTTATACCATAAATAAAGGAGCCTACAAGGCTTCTCCCCTCCCCCACATCGGACTCTCTGATCACCTCACTGTTATGTGAAAGTCTTTCGAGTGAAAGTCACCAAACCAGTTCCCAAAGAGGTACTTGTCTGGTCAGAGACAGCTGCACTCAAAGACTGCTTTGAAACTACAGACTGGGACATACAACAACACCACCAACATCCAGGACTATACAGAAACTGTTACAGGCTACATCACTAAATGCATTGAGGATGTGACTCACACCAGATCCATCACCATCAGGGCCAACCAGAAGCCATGGCTGACAGGAGAGGTCCACGGGCTGCTGAGTAACATTGCCTTCAGAGGGGGCATTCCAGCTGGTCTCAGAGCAGCCAGGGCCGACCTATCCCGTGGCATCCGTAAAGCCAAACAACAGTACACCCGGAAGATTACAGCTCACTTTATTGACAGCAGAGACACACAGAGCCTGTGGCAGGGTATTAGGACCATCACGGACTACAAACCACCACCACAGAGCTGTGACAGTGACACCTCTCTGCTGAACAACCTCAACGGCTTCTTCGCACGCTTCGAAGCACAGAACAGCACACCTGCACAGAAAACAACGCCTCCACCCAACGCCCCCACCCAACGCCCCCACCCAACGACCGGGCTATCTGTCTGTCCCCAGGCAGTGTGAGGATTAACACCCGGAAAGCTTCTGGGCCTGACAACATTCCTGGTTGTGTGCTAAAGGACTGCGCATCTGAGCTCACAGACATCTTCAACATCTCCCAGGCTGTTGTTCCCTTGTGCTTCAAGGTAACCACCATCATACCTGTACCGAAGAAGTCATCACCTTCCTGCTTCAATGACTACCGCCCCGTAGCGCTGACTTCCACCATCATGAAGTGCTTTGAGCGACTAGTCATGAAGCAAATAAAATCCACCCTCCCCCCTCCCTGGACCCGTTTCAGTTTGCATACCAAGCAAAGCCGTCCACTGAGGATGCAATCTCATCTGCTCTCCACCCAGCCCTCACCCACCTGGACACAAAAAACGCATATGTTAGGATGCTGTTCATAGACTTTAGCTCAGCGTTTAACACCATCATCCCCCAGCTGGTTTGTAAACTAACAAACCTGGGCCTCAGCCCCTTTCTCTGCAACTGGCTTCTAGACTTCCTCACTGCCACACCCAATCTGTACGGGTCGGCAAAAATACGTCAGGCACCATCACACTGAGTACGGGGACCCCCAAGGATGTGTGCTCAGCCCCCTGCTCTTCACCCTGCTCTTCACCCTGCTGACCCATGACTGCACACCCACCCACAGCTCCAACCACTTCATCATGCTCTCCTTCAACGGAGGCGCCATCGAGAGCATCCTCAGCAACTGCATCACGCTGTGGTTCGGAAGCTGCACAGCATCGAACCGCAAGACCCTGCAGGGCATCGTGAACACAGCTGAGAGGATCATCGGTGCCTCACTCCCATCACTCCTGGACATTTACAACACCCGCCTCACCCGCAGAGCACTCAGCATTGCTGGTGACCCCACCCATCCTTCCACCTGCCTCTTCACCCTCCTGCCTTCAGGGAGGAGGTTCCGCAGCCTGCGGTCGAATACCACCCGACTAAAGAACAGTTTTTCCACCATGGCTAGATCCTCTTCCAAGATGGCGGCGCGCATGGTTGCAGCCACTCACGGCTCTCCCTTCTTGTGCTATTTACTGTGTTTTTATATATATGTTCATATGACTGCGTTCGCTTATGAGAACATACGCTACAATCGACAGGAACTACTGGATATTGGTTTCCAACACAAGCTTCCCGTTCTTAGGGAATTCCACCGGAATCACAACATCCCGGACGAGGTAGCGAGATTGCCGGGATCCCCGTGGGTTGTTGTCGGGCCAAGCAGGCGGCGTAGACGGCGGAAAAAGAGGAAGCAAAAGCGGGGCTGCCGGTCTGGTCTCCTGTTGAGGCTAAGGAATCAGCCACACAAACATCCCCTGCCGAGTATGTACCTCACCAACGCCAGGTCCATAGTGCACAAAACGGACGATCTGGAATTACAACTCGCCGGAAACAGCGACGTTCGTGACTGCTGTTTACTTGTAATCACTGAGACCTGGCTTCACCCACAAATCCCCGATGCTAACGTGCAGCTAGCAGGCCGGTCACTACTCCGCTCGGACAGAAACAAGGACTCGAGGGGGGGGGGGGGGTCTCTGTATGTACGTACATAACAACTGGTGTAATAATGGCATCATCATTGACCATCTCTCCTGACCTGGAGTTCATGTCCATTAAATGCCGCCCGCTTTCTACCTAGAGAGCTAACTGTAGTGATTGTCACGGCTGTGTATATACCACCACAAGCTAACGTCAACACTTCACTCTCCCTCCTGCTAAACACCTTCAACCACCAACAACAAGCTCACCCCAATGGCGCTCACATTGTTGCAGGAGATTTCAATAAGGCCAACCTAAAATCCATCCTGCCTAAATTCTACCAGCATGTCAAGTGTCCGACCAGAGGGAAAAACACTCTTGATCATGTTTACTCCAACATCTAGCACGCATACAGAGCCATACCTCTCCCCCACCTAGGCCTGTCAGATCATATCTCCCTGCTACTGACCCCTGCATTCCCCCCTTAGACGGAGAACAAGTCCAATAAGAAAGTCTGTTACAACCTGGCCTGAGGATGCACTTGCTCAGCTTCAGGACTGCTTTGAACACACCCGGTGGGATGTATTTGAACACCAGGACCTGGCAACCTACACAGAGACGGTACTGTCCAACATTAAATACTGTATCGACTACGTCACTGTGGTAAAAAGCATCAGGGTTTTCCCAAACCAGAAACCCTGGATGACTGGCCGGGTCTGCATGCTGCTCAAGGCCTGTGACCCCTTCAGGTCAGGGGACAGAGCTCTCTACAGTGCTGCTCGAGCCGACCTGAGGAGAGGAATTACAAAAGCCAAGACAGACTACAAAATAAGGATTGAGGACCACCCCACAAGCAACAACCCTAGGCAGGTGTGGCAGGGCATTAAGAACATAACCAACTACAGGGGGTGTGACACGACAACTGGGGACTCAAGCATGTCGCTAGCGCTAGTGCTCAAAGCAGTGAACCTCAGGAAGGCTGCTGGTCCAGATGGAGTACCTGGGAAGGTGCTCAGAGCGTGTGCCAACCAGCTCTCACAGGTCTTCACCAGCATTCTTAATCTCTCCCTGAAACTCGCTGTTATCCCACCTTGCCTTAAAACTGCCACTATCATTCCTGTTCCAAAGAAAGCAACCACAGACATCCTTAATGACTACCGCCCCATTGCACTCACACCTGTGATCATGAAGTGTTTTGAGAGGCTGGTGTTACATCACATAAAGGCCTGCCTTCCATTACATTACATTACATTGCATTTAGCTGACGCTTTTATCCAAAGCGACGTACTTTCGACCAGGAAGATACAACCTTGAGGAAAACAGAATCATATAAGTACATCAGGTTTCATATAGCCACAACATTTCAAGTGCTACTCAACTGGCTTATAGATAAGCCAGTCCTTTATTAGTATGTAAGTGCTCTGTTAGTAATTCTTTGTTAGTAGTTCTATCGCTCGAAATGGAGTCGAAAGAGATGAGTTTTCAGCCTGCGCCGGAAGATGTGTAAGCTTTCTGCTGTCCTGAGTTCAATGGGCAGCTCATTCCACCATTTGGGGGCCAGGATAGCAAACCCACGTGTTTTTGCTGATGGGAACTTTGGTCCCCCTCGCAGCGCGGGTGCAGCGAGCCGTTTGGCCGATGCAGAGCGAAGTGCACGTGCTGGGGTGTACGGTTTAACCATGTTCTGGATGTAGGAAGGGCCAGATCCATTCGCAGCATGGTACGCAAGTACCAGTGTCTTGAAGTGGATTCTAGCAGTTACTGGAAGCCAGTGAAGGGAGCGGAGGAGCAGTGTGGTGTGGGAAAATTTCGGAAGGTTGAAGACCAGCCGAGCCGCTGCATTCTGGATGAGCTGCAGAGGTCGGATGGCACATGCAGGTAGACCAGCCAGGAGGGAGTTGCAGTAGTCTAGGCGTGAGATGACGAGTGCCTGGACCAGAACCTGCGTGGCTTTCTGGGTCAGCTGGGGACGTATCCTCCTGATGTTGTAAAGAGTGTATCTGCAGCAGCGGGTTGTAGCAGCGATGTTTGCAGTGAAGGACAGTTTGTTATCTAGGATCACACCCAGATTCCTTGCAGTCTGAGTCGGGGAAACAACAGAGGTGCCAATGTTGATTGTTAGGTCAAGAGTGGGACAATCTTTTCCCGGAAGGAAAAGCAGTTCAGTCTTGTCAAGGTTGAGCTTGAGGTGGTGAGCAGACATCCACTGAGAGATGTCAGCTAGACAAGCGGAGATGCGTGCGACGACCTGGGTCTCTGAGCGGGGAAAGGACAGGACCTTCCCCCCACCTTCGACCCACACCAGTTTGCCTACAGAGCAAATAGATCCACTGAAGACGCCATAGCTCTCCACTCTGCACTGAGCCACCTGGAGCATCGTGGGAGCTACGTCAGAATGCCCTTTATTGACTACAGCTCAGCGTTCAACACAATCATCCCGGACATTCTAGTTTGCAAACTATCAAACCTAGGCCTTCCCCCACCCACCTGTTCCTGGATCAAAGGTTTCCTCACTAACCGCCCCCAGCGTGTGAGACTTGGTCCCCATCACTCCTCCGCCCGCACTCTCAGCAACGGCTCTCCTCAGGGCTGTGTGCTGAGCCCTCTCCTGTACTCGCTCTACACCCACGACTGCAGTCCAGCCCACCCAGAGAACATCATCGTCAAGTTTGCTGACGACACCACTGTGGTGGGGCTCATCTCAGGAGGAGACGAGTCGGCCTACAGGAGTGAGGTAATGAAGCTCTCAGCGTGGTGTTCAGTGAACAACCTGGCACTGAACCCCACAAAAACCAAAGAGATCATCGTAGACTTCAGGAGGAATACTACCGACCTCGCTCCCCTCTACATTAACGGCGAGTGTGTGGAGAGGGTCCACACCTTCAAGTTCCTCCGCGTCCTCATCACCAACAACCTTCCCTGGAAGGACAACACCACAGCTGTCATCAAGAAGGCCCAGCAGCGTCTGCACTTCCTGAGGGTGCTCAGGAAGAACAACTTGGCCACTAAGCTGCTGGTGACCTTCTACCGCTCTACCATCGAGAGCCTATTGACATACTGCATCATAGTGTGGTACGCCAGCTGCACTGAGGCCGACAGGATGAGGCTTCAGAGAGTCGTAAAAGCAGCACAGAGGATCATCGGCTGCCCTCTCCCCTCCCTGATGGACATTTGCACCTCCCGCTGCCTCAGTAAAGCCAAAAACATTGTCAAGGACAGTTCACACCCCGGCTTTCACCTGTTCGACCTGCTGTAGCGCCTGCCGGAGGTGTATACAATCCAATAATAATAACTGTTTTTTCCCCCAAGAGGCATCATTGTGCCAATCATCCTCCATGTGCAATAAACGTGACTCTGTATATATATACATATCATTATTATTATTATTATTATTATTATTATTATTAATCCATACCTACTTTTATTATTTATTACATTTTATTTTTTATACCCCTGGAAATAATTACTGCACTTTATTCCTTATTCCTACATAAGTATGTATGCTGCGTGTATTTGTTGTGTTGTTTTTGTTTTGATGGCACCTTTTAAAAGGGAGAAGCTTTTCTTCTTTCATTGTACATGTATAATGACATTAAATGATTATATTCTATATTGCTAGACCGACTAGAAAACTGGGTGGGACTTTCGGCAACAGTCCTAAAGTGGTTTGATTCCTACTTAAAGGCCCTGTGAAGTGTGCGCCTGTGCATGATCTGTTATGCTAATACATATAGTAATGACCAACATTGTCCATTGGAACCCTATCAAAGATGTTGGAATAGCAACGAATTTGACGAGTTTGAATTGAAATCCGCAGTCGACCTCCGCCTTCGTGGGCGTGGCTTGCGATCTACTGCGTGACGTCACAAGATGGACACGGCCGAAGTGTTTACATTCATCACAGTTCATTGTTGCTCTGTTTCAAAGTCGAATTTATCAAAGTTTTTGAGCGAGTATTTTACTGGAAAGTGTGTCGGAGTCGACTGGAAGTGATTGCCAATCGAGAAAACCTGACAATGGAGGCGACAGTGAAGAAAAAGGGAGGAAAAACACACGGGAAGCGATGCATTGCCGCTGGCTGTAGTAATGTCAAGTCTGTCGAAGTGGCGATGTTTCTGTTCCCAAAAGATGAAGGTGAGCCTGGCTGGTGTGTGTGTGTGTGTGTGTGTGTGTGTGTGTGTGTATGTGTGTGTGTGTGTGTGTGTGTGTGTGTGTGTGTGTGTGTGTTTGTGGAGACACTGTGATGGATCGTTACGCTATGTGCAGCTCAAGGCATAATATGCTCGAACGGGAGCTGCAATGATGTTGCGCACACTATCGGTGCTGAGTGTGCTGACTTTTCGTACAATGTCCCACTGTCTGGCTACCTGCATAAAGTCAAGTGCTCGGCGCAGTTGTCGGCGAAATGTCGTTCCTCTGTTTTCATTGAAACAGCTCCTTATATCCGTTAGCGCAGCTAGCTAGCACCAGATGCTAACAACAACAACAACAACACGTAAGGTGTGCCTCGCTCGCGAGTCGCGCCACACATAGACACACCCTCCCGGTCCTCCCGATGGCCTGCCGGTGAGCGTGGAAGTGTGGTCTGCCACAAGCGGACGGCAGGAGCGGGGCTGTCAGCATCAGCTTGTAGATGGTATTTTAAACTCGATGCGCTCTGAAACTACGGGGCGGCCGAGGACAAAAAATATATTATTATATATATTATTAACGCGTTAACTTGACAGCCCTAATATATATATATATTATATAGTATATATATTAGGGATGCACGATATTGTTTTTTTTAAACCGATACCGATAACTTCCTGCTTCTCAAGACCGATACCGATACCGATAACCGATAATAATATTATATATAAATATATTAAATGTACCTGTCGTTTTTGCACACCTGGTGGTAAAAAAAAGACTAGTAGTGAGCAAATGACATGAGCATTACTACTATGAACAAAACAAAGCCAAGAACAGTTTTGACTCTTCAAAGTGACCATATTTATTTTCCCAAATAAACATAATTGAGTCAATCAGTCAATGTTTGTAGTCTTTGTCCAGCCACTGCGCCGTCAGACCTAGCATGCTAACGGGGCTAACATCACTGGTCCATATGTCCGTGGTGAAACTTATGTCCCGTATATCGTTATCGATCAGAGTATGAAGGAGTGTGCATTGCATTTGTTAATACAAATAGCAAGCGAACTATCTAACTCTGAAACTCTGAAATAGTCCCATACTACCGACGACATGTTTATTTAGTGTCCTGGCTTCACGGCTGCACACCATTTACTTCACAGCCAGGCATGAGTTAGGGAGCGCTGGATTTGTGAAAAACTCCCCTCTTCCTATACCACTAATACCACAGTACTGGCAAAACGGGAGGAGCCGAGTGAAAAACAAGCGCCCCTCATCCCAATCCACCCACACCGCAGTATTTTTTTCTTTCTTTTACCCAAAAAATATATTGTATGTTATCGGTGCTATTAATACTGTTATCGGGTTTATCGGTATGACGTCATAATTCCTAATATCGGGCCGATAATTATCGTGCATCCCTAATATATATATATAGTTATATTATATAGTTATAATAATAACTAGCTAACCAACTAACCATTCAGTGTTCTGTAGCCGGGCAATGTCTTCCCCATCGTCCATCTCGTCGCCATCATCCTCCCCACTTGACGTCCCTGACGGCTCAAATCTGTAGGGTTCAATGATGTTCATCTATCCTGTCCGAAAAGCTGTCAAAATCACTCATTTCTCTCGCACTAGTATCACTTTCCGAAGTCTCCGCCATGTTTACAATCACAACTGGGTCCATCTTGTGACGTCACAGCCGCTATCGTCTGCAACTTCAGGTAGGCTCAGACGGCCGTTCACGGGATGAAAAACTCTCGTCCCTCGCACTTCCTAAAAAATTATTTTAGCCATGAACAGGCACAATGATATGTAAGGAATGAAACTGCCATTTCATTTTGGCACTTTAAAGGACAGAAAAAACGTTGTCTCTATAGGCAACTACACATCAGTGTTGACAAATATGACATGCGGGGTTCCTCAAGGCTCCATCTTAGGACCTCTGCTTTTTAAAATCTATATGCTACCACTGGCTCAAATTATGAAAAACAACGACCTAAGTTATCACATCTATGCAGATGACACCCAGATTTATAAAAAAAAAGTCATCAGGAGACTATTCTCCGATTACAACATTGAGTAAGTGCATTGAGCACATCAATGACTGGATGAATAGGAACTTTCTCCAATTGAACAAACAGAAAACTGAGATTACTGTTTTTGGAGCAAAGGAGGAACGATTAAAAGTCATCACAGAGGTTCAGTCGGCAGACTACAAAACAACGAATAAAGCTAGAAATCTAGGTGTTCAGCACCCCCAAGTCGTGAGAGGTACCGGCCTGTCCCTCCCAGCCTGTATGCTGAACTACAGACCTTACTACAGAACATGCTGGACATCGGTGTAGTGAGAGAGAGTGCGAGCCCCTGGGCGGCCCCTATTGTACTGGTCAAAAAGAAGGATGGAAGCTGGCGTTTCTGTGTGGACTACAGGAAACTGAACACACTCACCAACAAGGACGCCTACCCCCTACCCCGCATTGAGGAGTCACTGACCGGGCTGAAAGCTGCCAAATGGTATTCCACGCTGGACCTGGCAAGTGGCTATTGGCAGGTGGAAATGGAACCCTCTGACAGGGAGAAGACTGCCTTTACGACGCCATTCGGTCTGTATGAATTCGAACGGATGCCCTTTGGCTTGTGTAATGCCCCAGCCACATTTCAAAGACTGATGCAACGCTGTTTGGGAAATCTAGTAAACGACTCCTTGTTGATTTATCTGGATGACATTGTTGTGTTTTCTCTTGATTTTAACAGTCATGTGCAACACCTGGAAGAAGTGTTTCAGCGGCTACATCAGCATGGACTAAAATTGCAGCCGAAAAAGTGCCACCTGTTCCAGCGAGAGGTGATGTATCTGGGACATGTAATCAGTGAGGAAGGGGTGGCTACAGACCCAGCTAAGACTGCAGCAGTCCGAGACTGGCCAGTACCCCACACAGTGAAGCAGGTAAAATCTTTCCTTGGCTTTGCTGGTTACTACTGCCGTTTCATACCTGCTTTTTCTAAGATTGCAACACCTCTGAACACCCTGACGCATGGTAACAACACACATGCAAAGAAGAATGTCCCAGTCAGCTGGTCCCCCGAGTGCCAGCAAGCTTTTGACCAGCTAAAACAAGCTCTGTTGAATGCCCCTATCCTGGCATATGCTGACTTCTCCCAACCTTTTAGGTTATACACTGATACCAGCTTTGAAGGACTGGGAGCGGTGCTTGCACAGGTACAAGGAGGGAAAGAGAGAGTAATTGCCTATGCTAGCCGCAGCCTCCAACCAGCCGAGCGCAACGATCAGAACTACAGCTCATTCAAGTTGGAACTGTTGGGCTTGAAATGGGCAGTCACCGAAAAGTTTAAAGACTATCTCTATGGTGCTGAATTTGTTATCTTTACAGATAATAACCCATTGGTCCACCTTGAGACGGCCCGGCTTGGAGCAGTGGAACAGAGATGGGCGGCCCAACTGGCGAACTTCAAGTATACTATCAAATACCGTCCAGGTAAACAAAATGGAAATGCCGATGCCTTGTCCAGATTGCCTGAGCAGGAAAAGGAAATGGTGGCCTTGCATTCTGACCTGGTCACGGTTGAAGGAGATGGGACATGGAAGGAACGCCAAACCAGGGACAGAGAGCTCTCTCAAATGATACAATGGAAGGAACAGAAGTTGCCCAAGCCTGATGTTAGTCCTTTTCCCCTTACACAAAAGGTCTACTGAGAGACTGGGACACAATTGTAATTCAAAATGGTGTACTGGGGAGATTGTGGACCCAGACGGGTTCTGGACTTGAGGCTTTCCAAGTTATTGTTCCAAAACAGGAAACGAAGGAGGTGTGGAGAACGTATCATCAGGCAATGGGCCACCCTAGCAGCGAAAGGACTACGACAACTTTGCGCAGCGCTGCTACTGGCCCAGAATGACTCAAGATATAAAGGAGTGGACTGAGGCCTGCTTACAATGCGTGTGTACTAAAGCTGGACCTCAAGTAAGGCCCCCTCTATTACCCATCGCTACATCATATCCTTTTTAAGTTGTTGGAGTAGATTATCTCTCTTTGGGACGTCAAGATGACAGGTACCCCTATATTCTGGTGATAACCGACCTGTTCTCCAAGTACGCTTTTGCAGTCCCTACCAAAGACCAGTCTGCAAACACAACAGTACAAGCCCTGTACAGCGGGCTCATCCAGACGTTCGGCTGCCCAGAGCGTATTCTAACCGACCGGGGGGCTGCTTTTGAATCCGCTATAATGAGTGAACTATGCAAGCTTTATGGATGTCAAAAGAGCCGCACAACGGCATACCATCCTCAGGGGAACGGAGCATGTGAGAGATTCAACCAGACATTGTTAAAACTGTTAAGTTCCTTAGCAAAGATCGACCAGGCACAGTGGCCGCACCGGCTGCCACCCCTCATCCAGGCCTACAATAACATCACCCACAGCACCACGGGGATGACCCCACACTATGTTGTGTTTGGGAGACATGCCAGACTACTAGTAGACTGGGCAACCTGTCTTAGCCCCACGGTAGAGTCTCACACGCTACCGGGCTGGGTGAAGCAGCACCAAAAAGCACTAAGCCATGCATACCAGACGGTAAAGCAGCAGTCCCAGCACCAACAAGAAAGAGACCAGACCCGTTATAACCGACGAGCTAAGATAGCACCCCTACTACCTGGTGAACGGGTTCTAATTCGAAACTTCCGTAGTAGGGCGAGAGGAAAGTTGACACCAAGGTGGACCCCAGAACCATTTGTCGCGGTGAGCCAGCTGCGGGAGGGCCACCCAGTGTATGTCCTTCGGCCAGAGGGTAAGGAGGCACCTACACGCACAGTACATCGTAATAACCTCCGGCCATGCCCTCTGAACATGTTGCAGGAAATCAGGGAGCAAACAGAAGAACCAAGCCCCCTGGCAATGGGCCAGACAAATCACCCTCCCCCTCCTACTTCGTGGCTTCCGGGGTTGATCATGAATCCTATCCAGCAAGCAGAACCTGAAAGGGACCCAACACAGGCTGATCCACCTGACCCTCCAGCAGCACCAGTAGCCCTCAATAATGAGCCAGGACAGCACAACCGCAGCCTCCGTAACTCACAGCGAGCACATTTTGGGCTTCCTCCAGCCAGGTATCGCAGCTAATTGGTCGGGACGACCATTGTTAAAGAGGGGGGAAAATGTCGGAGAGGCAGTGTTCTATTGGTCTGAAATCCCAAAATGTGCACGTATTATTTATTCTAAGGTGTGATTTTATAAGGATCATTGCATGATGTTTTACTTGTGGTTTTTAATGGAGTGATTATTGCATGATTTTACCTGTGAATCTTGTTTGTTTATTTCTTGGGATTGACATTATTGAAACCAGCTGCGTCTGACTACTAGACAAACCCCCCATGGCGCATCATTGGCCGATAGTGAACGGCATTTTGCTTTTAAGCAATCAGACACAGCTGAGCAGGAAGAAAGACAAGGTGCAGAGGTGCAAGGAGAGGAACGAACGGAGAAACGAACGGAGAAACAAACGGAGAAACGAAAGGAGAAACGAACGGAGAAACGAACGAAGAAAGAGAAAGAAGAAAGGAAGCAGAGCAGAGAAAAGACGGCAGAGACGCTGGGAGCAATCGGACGGGAGGAGACCACAGACAACGCTTGAAAACAGCTAAGTAAAGGGCAGTCACCCGACAAACCCAGCTGTTGTCTGTGTGGTGTTATTACCGTTGAGCGTCTGTCTGCGCCACTGAGGGCTTTCTCTCTCTCTCTCCCCCGCCGCATCAGTGTTGCAGAGTCGAGAAGTGACGAGAGGCGGAGCCTAGGAGAGACGCCGAGGAGGACGAGGCAGCGAGTCCTGACGGATTGACTCGGTGACAAGCCCCTTCCTCCCCGTGTGGAATATTCCTGGACTCTGCCATTGACAGTATTCTTTCTTAAAGACAATATTTCTGCTTGGTGTCGGTTCCAACCAGTTTTACCTGGGAGTGTTATTTTAGCCGTTTTAACTAGTATTGTCTACCTTGTGTATTATTACCTTGTTGTTTTTAACCATTTTTCTAGATAGATCTATTTTAGTATTTAAACTGTAATTTATTGAGTAGGCTATAATAAATTACCTAAAATCTGTCCTGTGGTCCTCTATTCTTTGACGGTGGAAATTAGTCGCTGGTATATAAAAAGGAACCTCACACTAGCGTGTGACATAGTGATGGACTCAGACCTGAGTTTCAACAGTCACATTACAACAGTTATTAAGTCTGCATACTATCACCTGAAGAACATATCTAGGATTAAAAGACTAATGTCACAACAGGATTTAGAAAAGCTTGTCCATGCTTTCATCTTCAGTAGACTGGACTACTGCAATAGTGTCTTCACAGGTCTCACAAAAAATCCATCAGAAAGCTGCAGCTGATTCAGAACGCTGCTGCTCGTGTCCTCACAAACACTAAAAGAGTGGATCACATCAGTCCGGTTCTGAAATCTTTACACTGGCTTCAAAGGTGTCAAAGAATAGATTTTAAAGTACTATTGCTGGTTTTTAAAGCACTAAATGGTTTAGGACCAAATTATATTAACGATCTCCTGCAAAAGTATGAAGCATCCAGGAGTCTCAGGTCTTCTGGGACGGGTCTGCTCTCTGTTACAAGAGTCAGAACTAAACATGGAGAAGCAGCATTTCGTTTTTATGCCCCGACCATCTCGAACAAACTCCATGAAAACTGCAACTGTTAATACTTTTAAATCGAGATTAAAAACTTTTTTTTTACGCTGCATTTGGATGAGTAGTTCAAATTCAAACTGCAGTTTGGCTTTTATCCATGTATTTTATACCTGTTGTGTTTATTTTATTATCTTTGCTTTTTAAAATGCCTGTTTTTAAATGCCTTATGTGCTTCCACTGTATTTATTCTTAAATGTCTTTTATTTTACAAAGCACTTTGGGTTGCCGTGTGCTGTATGAATAAACTTGCCTTGCCTAATGTACATTCTCAAATATTGAAGTGACTGTTATTTTGTATATATTGATTGTTGTGTTTCTATTTAGGTCTTAATGTGTGCACATGTACAAATGTGTCTTTGATTCTGTGAATATTATTTTCACACATATTTTTATTAGGGCTGTCAAGTTAACGCGTTAATAACATGCTAACGCAAAAAAAAATTAACGCCACTAATTATTTTAACGCGATTAACGCATGTGTATTTTTTGTCCTCGGCCGCCCCGTAGTTTCAGAGCGCATCGAGTTTAAAATACCATCATTGTTCAAATGATAATAAACAAACATATAAAGCATTTTTGTCCACTTATATGTTGATAAGAGTATTAAAAACTTGAAAAATATCCCTCTAAGGTACATTTAGAACAGATAAAAAATGTGTGATTAATTTGCGATTAATCGCGATTAACTATGGACAATCATGCGATTAATCGCGATTAAATATTTTAATCGACTGACAGCCCTAATTTTTTATATACATTTGTTTTTATATTCGGGATTGTTGGAAACGGTATTTCGATCTCTCTGTCTGTGCACACAAACTGGAAGATTGAAAATAAAGTTGACTTTGACTTTTTCTAGTTAATTGTTTATTTGCTTTGACTGAACCTTTTCTCTCTTGTGATTTGTTTTATTTTAAGAGTTTATACAAGTTGTTATCATCTTTTGTTTATGAGAACATATTTGATATTGTGTTTGTTTATTAGTTGCTTTGCGTATTTTGCCCACATCAACTGTGTTTCCCTCCTTGTTCCCCAATGTAGTTACTGAGAGCTGAAGGTGGTGCTGCTGGTGTCCAAGGTGGTGGTTTTCCTCCCTTCTGTTGTGTGTGCTCCCCCGGGATTTGATTTCCTGCACGTATGACTGGGGTGATTTAAGTGTGGTTTGTTTGGGGATCCTTCCACTCACTCGGCCACCCTATCGCCCCACTGGTAAGCCTCAGCCCCTAATTAATTTCCCCCTTTGTGTTATAGCCCTGTGTGACTGTTTTAAACTGCATTTTAATAATTGACTTGTGCTAAATAAAATCATATATTTTGGATGAATTGAAAACACGTCTCCTGCTCCATTAGTATTCGAACCTATGTGTATCTAACTGAAAACCTGTAATATGTCCTTGGGTGAAACTCCCTAGGTGGCATTGTCGGAATTGTGTAATCAAACTAACTTTAAACAAATACACCTGACCTATCCTCCCCTCTGCGGCTGCTGCCACATGTCCAAAAAGCTGAGCACATTTAGAAACAACTAGCTGTTTGCAGCCAAAGCCGGCATGTGTTACCGCCTAAAAGCCCTTGGTTATCAGGAACTTACTCTTTTATGCGGCATGTTGTAAAAGCTCACAAAAGGATGCCCTGACAGTTGAGATTCCAGTGGCCTCTTCTAAGAAACAATATTGAAGACACTGCATCTACTCAGACTATATCTTGACACAAAGATTACATGTAGAGTGGCTGGAGGAACATAAACTCTTTACTGTACATAAAGCCAGGGCAAAAGATAACAAACATTTACCTCAGAAAGTGGACAAATGTTACAGTACAGTAAACCATAGTGTGTTAAAAGACTATGGGAATGGGATTCCTCCATGGAGCATCAGGAGGAACCACTTTAATGAAGCCTTAACTGATGGGCCTGGCTTAAAAGCCCACCCAGACACAGATAGGGCCTTCTCTGGCAATTTATACCACAGTGACAACCCCCACAGGAATAGGTGGAGATAGGCAGAGGAAAACACTGCCTCAAAAACAAAGAGAGGATGACTATGTTTCATATTAGCTCATACTATGATAAGTTATCAGTGAATCTGCTTGTTTTACGACAAGATTTACAAAAAAAAAGCCCATTTAGTGAAAGGTTTGAAGGGAAACGTGTGGATGAAAGAAGGAGAAAAACAAGGCCACCTTCAAAAGATCCAGCTTATAGTGTGATGCTATCTGAGGTGGACTGAATGGTGGCCTGTATCTCTGTGTCAACACAATAAGAGCCGAGACACGTGGCACTTGGAGCTCCATCAAGATGAGCTGATAGCAGTCGTCGGCTTATTGATTGCTCCAGCTGGGCCAAATGCTTGTATTATTATCTGCCCTTCTCCGTTTGAGCTGCTCCAGAGGTAGACGCTCGCCTGGGGACATTTACGACTATATCCTCTGCATGGTGGGATGTTAATCTTTATTACCTGGCACTTTTTAAGTTACTGCTCACAGAACTTGCTTGTGTGATGTCACACTTCAAGACGCCATGTTATAGATTATAGACTTATCTTTTTTAACAAGTGTTGAAGCCTATAAAGTGGAAAGAAAGAAAAAAAGAGAAAAGTTGAAATCGTCCGCAATAGCAGTTGTTTTTCTTTCCTGAACCAGTCTGAACTGCAATGCTTATTGGTTTTGCCTTTTTACCTTACCAATTGTTCAAATGATCATTGTGGCAGAACCGTCAGAATCTCAAATGAAATGCACCAAATGTGCTTTCTCCAATGTTTATTCATAAAGGAAGTCATGTGTTCCAAATTAATGAATATTAACCCTTTTATGCCAAGCCAGCAAAACAGGTCGCTGGATGATCCTTCCTACACCCATTGAGCTTTTGAGATCCAGAACAATGGATTTAAAAAAAATTTGAATATGCTTTTCATGTCACGTCCAACACATGTTGTAACCATTCCATATAAAGTGTAATTTACCCTGTGATTATGTAATCAAACCATAATTGCAAGATGTTGTTGTCATACGTATTCTGCCTACTTGTATTTGGTATTTGGCGCCCCTATGGTGCAGTTCCTGTATTATTCCTAGCTATTTGAGTTTGCTAGTCAAGACAAAAACACTCTTTGGATCATCCATCCACTTCTTTTATGACCTTGATGAAGCATCAAATTGGACCGGTCCTGTTTTAACTGCTATTACATTAACACAAAAACCATTAATCATCACCAAATTGCATTTAACACCCTTTCAAACTGTACATATTGTATAAGACTACTGGTATACATGAACAACTGCAGTAAATGTACAAAGAATAGACACTGAACATGTATTGCGTGTGCCAATTCTATATGTTCAAATGTCTACTGTGAAGGATATCATTAAGCCTTAATGCGATCGAATGTAAAACAAAAAAGTGATGGTTGATGAAAGTAGTAAATCGGTCAGATTTGACCCGAACACAACAGGAGGGTTAACCTTTTTTTTTTATTATATATTTCCTTTACAGGGTTTACATTGGTTATGGATCCAGTGCCTGATGAGTGCTACTTCAGTTGGAGGTTTAACTGCCAAGCGAAGAAGGAACCGTTGATCTCTGCAGGAGCAGTCAGATTAGCAAACATTATCCAGTGTAGCAAGATATATGGTGATGAAAAACACTTTGAGCTCCAAGAAACATTGGACAAGAACAACAAATTCACATTGAAATGCCATAAAAGTTGTGTTTCATGTTTTACCTCAAAGACTCACTGAGAACGGCTGGAGACGCTGATTCAAAAGTTCCTTGCAAGGTGACCAGGCGCTCACAGTCAGGGGACTCAGATGAACCTTTCCATTTTCAAAAGCATTGTGTTTTCTGTGGTGAGTTTTGCAATCTTAACATTGACAAGAAGAACCCGTCCAGATGGAGGGCTGCATTCTTAATCCGAGAAGTGTCTCATGCTGCTGTAATCCAGCAGAGAGAACACATGAGCCTGTATCTGTGGAGGTGACCGCTGTGTTTGGATGAGTCCTCCCCTCAGCAGGCCAGAGGTATGCTTAATACTTCTGCCTGCAGCTTTAATGCTCTGCTCGACCTGGGCCTTCCCCACACTGCTCTTTAAACAGGTGGTGTTTCTGGATTTGTTTGAAACTGAAAAGACATGATAGGAATGAAAAAGAAATCAGCTCTATGTTCATGCTTCACTTTAGACAAGTTGTTATTAAATGATTTTTTAACAGAGGATTTGGCAAGATTTAGAACTTTTGCCATTCTATAATAAACAATGGCATGGTCATAATGAAAATATTTACTTAATTCTCCAAAGTGACTTATTGCAACTTAGGCCACTAAACAGAGTGTCATGAGTGTTATGGCGTCAGGTGCCACAGTCTGTTTAAATACTGCTTGTACACTTGTTTATAGGAAAACCCCATCTGGCTTCAGCGAGCAGTCAGACACACTGGTGACCCCTAGGATTGTTCAAATGGAAAATCTAACAGGACTGTTTGCTAAGCGGGGGGAGAGCTGTACGGCAGTCAACTGTCAAGTGACAGACAAGACAGCGCAGTAAAAGACTGCAGGCTCCACGGCCGCCTGTAAACACAGAGCCGCATTTTACAAGAACTATCCAGAAATCAGCCCCTATTTACAGGATTTATGTATAAACGATAACAGTGTTATAGTGCTGTGCAAACTTAAAAGTTCAGGTAGCTAATGACTGAAGGAATTAGCTGAAACACACACCAATGACAAATAAATAACAAATACAAATCAGCAACCCTTCAAAACATAAAAAACAAAACTACTAGACATGAAGATTATTGGATTTACAATAAGATTTGGGGTTATGAGCTTTTTCATTTCAGGCCCAACATGCTTTTGTTATTTTGACCTATTTTATGACCAGTGTGGTTTAGTCTAGAGCGCTGAGAGCAGACACCCAGCGGCTGTGACTTATGGCAGGTAGAGCACTGGAGAAAGTTGAAAGGTCAGATGTTTCAAATAAACAAGCAAAGGCTATACTAACCTTTACTGCTGCACATTGTGAAAGACAGGCAACATGAAAGAATGCGGGTAGGGAAAAAGGTCAAGGAACAAAAGGCGAGCTTTATTTTAATAGCCGATGACAGAAAAAATATGAAACAAATAACACTAACGAAATGGAGAGCACATGAAGCAGGACAAACGTACAGACAGGAGCACGCAGGTAACAAGGAAAGGAAAGACAACGATCAGACATGGAGCACAGGGGAAGACTAGACAGACAAAACTGAAATCGTGACAGTTTGGTGTAATGTCTCCTTTTAAAACAACCGGTTTAATATGTTTTCTCTTAACTTCTATGCGGCAGGACAACAGTACAGTAGTAGGAATGTTGTTCAGGATGATTGGGAATGAATTGGGCTCATTGTTTTTGTTTTGTTTATATCAGTAAATATATTAGTTTATTTTGAATGTTTAAAAACAGGTACACATGTAATTAATATCATCATTACATGTGATCATTGGAGACATGTTGGATATGAAAGTCAGTCTATGCTCGTTTTAAAGAGTGATATTCTGGCCATTACAAAAGGTGACATTCCATATGTTAGATCCATTAGTAGACTAGAGCAGAGTCCTTACAGTCCAGTGTGAAAATACAAAGTGTCATCTGTAGTCTGACAAACAGTCCATCCACTACATCCTTTTCATTTAGGGAAGGATCAACTCCTTTATGGAAAAAGGGGGCCTCACCATTCGATGATGTTGAATGTGCCGTTTGGTTTATATTGTGTTGAGTTTAGCCATCAGAATCCTGTTATTATGCCATCACAGGCAGGTGACTCAAAGGCTGTGAATATGCCATCACAGGCAGGTGACTCAAAGGCTGTGAATATGTTAACAGTGGGATGAAACTGCATTACCATGCACACTGTGGCCTACAACACCATTTACAGTCAAATATTTAAAGACAATGGAAAACAGAAGCAATTCTGTTTAGCTAGACACATATCAGTCAATAATAGGCACAACGTATTGTAAAAAACATACTTTATTTAGCATTTGAGTAGCTGTTAGTGAAACGAGTGAAAGAAGAAATCATAAAGGAAGCTTTAGTGAGTGGCAGCACAGAGCTCAGGTCATGTGACAGTAAGCCAGATCCATCAGGCCTTGTCGCTTTGTGACAGGATGTTCTTGTTTGGGCTGTGAGTTTCACCATAGCTATAACAACACATTAACGCAAATTCATTTAAACTCCACTTTTTTGAGATGAGTAACGCTCGCACATTCTGTGATTATGAACCTCGTTCTGCCCCCTAGTTTGGGGAATCAGGAAGCGATGGAGCAGTAGCGTTGCGGATTGGGAGCAGAAACAAGCCTCAAACTAATGAGGAACCGTTTCAGCTTCAGAGCCCCGCCAGACGCTTCTCAAACCCAACGTATATGAATGTACTGTCGGTGTGAACATAATTACCACAGGGGGACGTCTCGTCTTAAAACATTACACAGCTGATGCAGAGAGCCCCCCGTAAATGAGCGCCATATCAGTTATCATTCATGGTTAGTAGGTGTGATTTGACTCTCCTCAGAAACCCCTGTTGTACATCTCAGACAAACAGCGTGACGATCAAACAGCACTGTGGAGACAGCCATGTCTGTAAAGTTCCCTCATGTCTGCACTCTTGGTAAGCGTTGAGAGTTTCAGGACGGTTGAAGGGATGCTAGTGGACCTCTTGATGTGAGAACAATGAAGTATTGAGACTCGATGCAGTGCAGTGCAACCCGGAGGTGATAAAAGTATTACAAACTTTTTAAAATACATTTAGAATTCATAAAAAACGTGCGGACAATCATGCGATGAACGGCGATTAACGGCTTCAGGTTTCTCTGTGTCCACATCACTGAGGACCTGACATGGACCAAAACAGCTCGACAGCAGCTCTTCTTCCTCCGCAGGCTGAGGAAGTTCAACATGGACTCCAGGATATTCTGCAACTTCTACAGGTGCACCATAGAGAGCATCCTGACCTTCTACAGGTGCTCCATAGAGAGGATCCTGACCTTCTAGAGGTGCACCATAGAGAGGATCCTGACCTTCTACAGGTGCACCATAGAGAGCATCCTGACCTTCTACAGGTGCACCATAGAGAGGATCCTGACCTTCTACAGGTGCACTCTAGAGAGCATCCTGACCTTCTACAGGTGCACCATAGAGAGCATCCTGACCTTCTACAGGTGCACCATAGAGAGGATCCTGACCTTCTACAGGTGCACCATAGAGAGCATCCTGACCTTCTACAGGTGCACCATAGAGAGGATCCTGACCTTCTACAGGTGCTCCATAGAGAGCATCCTGACCTTCTACAGGTGCACCATAGAGAGGATCCTGACTCGCTGCATCACGGCCTGGTACGGCAGTTACACCGCCCTCAATCGTAAGGCTTTACAGAGGGTGGTGAAAACTGCACAGCACATCACCAGGATGTAGCTGCCATCCATGGAGGACCTCTACTCCCAGCAGCTCAGGAAGAAAGCCCTCAGGATTATCAAAGACCCCCATCACCCCAGCCACAAACTGTTCAGCCTGCTGCCGTCTGGCAGGCGTTACCGCAGCATCAGGACTAAAACCACCAGACACAGAGACAGCTTCATCCCACAGGCCATAAGACTGTTAAACACCTGAACTAAGAACATCCATAACATTCATCTGGCTGCTACTTAGAAATGATTTATCTAATATATCATATTCCAATAACTTGCATTTAGACTCTTATTGCACTATTCCATTATTTCACTTTTTTACTATTTTTCTTTTTGTATTTACTTGCACTCTTTCTGTTTTATTGTGTTGCACTGTTGGAGGAGCCTGTGACCTAAGATTTTCCTTGTCATAACTGCACTGTAGCTACAGTATGTACGCATTACAATAAAAGCCTTGCACCTTGATTAAATATTTGTATCTGATTGACAGCCCTGGTTCTTGTCAATTGCTTTGAAGGTCATTTTTGCAAGTCGCATTGCACTTTGTATCTTTTATGGGAAGAATTGTCCAAATGAGAAACTCATTTGTTAAAACACAGCATGTATATGTTCATGTCTTTGTTGCAGAGCCACTTCAAGATGTAGACTGATAACTTGTGTTTATTTGTACTTAAAATGCGTGGCTCCAACACATCTTCCAAACGTCAGATGGCTGCAGATGTTGGTGAATGTAGAGCTGAGTTAGAGAGGGTAAGTGAGGAGCTGCCGTCAGCAGACATGTTTCTGCTCTTGTCAATGCAGCTGGTCTCTAGTATTCCCTCCTTCGAGCTGTTTAGCTTAACTGCTTTAATCCACATCAATCACATGAGGAATGGAGCCTCGGACGTTTCATCAACACTTTTCACAGTAAAAACAGATATGGACACATTCAACAGAAGTGAACTGGAATAGTGCGTAGGGTCTCTTGTCTGGTCACACATGCCAAAAGATATTAAGATATTCCCGAGAAGAGGATCTCTTCATATTTTATGGTTCACCAGATGTGTCCAGAGTGTTACAAAAACACGCTTTCTATGAATCCATCATCTTCCAATCCTGCTCACCAAAATCTTGCAGGTGCACATGGTCTATGAGGACATTAAGAGTCCACAGCAGTAAAGATGTTACATGGCGCAATTATTATACCTTTTTACACTGTTTTTTTTTTAATATGTTTCGAAAGGTCCGGTCCTGTCCTTTTTTTGACTAGATGTCACCTGCACAGGTGAATTATAACTAATTATAATGATCACACACACAGACAGCGCAGGGGCTTGGATCAAACCAGCAACCCTAGGCCTAGGGGACACACTGTATCCACCTCCTGCCACAGCCTCCATCAGCACCACTGGAGCTGCAGAGGAGGTGGGACACAATATACCAACTATCAATAATGTAGCTCCACCATGCACACATGCCAGCACCCAAAGGGAGACATGGAGGGAGATAATGTCTGTTTGACCTGTTACAGTTTACAGGTCAGTGTGCAGGATGTACTCCGCTGTGTTCACCCTCACCCAGAAGGCTATCAGTACACATGAAGAGTAACAACCCTGCAGTGTGCCAGTTCAAACAGTGTATTGATAACTTAAAGAGAAACAAGTGATAGGCCTATAATGAAAGATTCATGATATTCTTTGTCTTTCTCAAACTAAGAGAATAAACGATAAAACTGCAAGAAGAGAAGTGCAAACAAGGGGGGGGAGGGGGAGAAATGAACATGACCATGTCTCTAAAACTGATCCAACTCTCAGGAACACAGAGGACCATTTAAAGAGCTTTGGGGCTTTTGCAGGAAACATGTGACAGAATTCAAATGTCTTGGCCAAACTATGATCACTTTCAAGGTAACAGCGTTATCACCAGGAAACTGCTAGTGCACCAGCCAGAGAATATAGTGCTCTGAATCATTATTTCATCTAGTTTTTAATTGGGCATGACAGTGAGGTTTTCAGTCACTAAACACTAAAAGCTAACAGAAGAATTGGTGATTCTAGAAGCTCAGACACGAGTAAGATGGAACACTCTTGGACAATTCACTCAATTTTCTCTACATTGTATTTGTTACTGCCCTATTGCATGAAGAGTTGTTAAAGAAAGACGGGAAAGTGGTTTAGAGAACAAGAAAGCTCGCTTTGAAATGTAATCATCAATGTAAGGGTCACATGTATGTTCCGGTCTCTGTTGGTTATTATATCTTCCTGGTCAGTCCGGAGTGCCTGCTGGGTCTAACACGATCAGTGGAATGACCAGAGGAGCTTCAGTATTGAAAAACCTTCCTGACATGTTTGACAATCCGTCACAGTCGTATACATGCTTATTCTGCGACCTCAAGAGAAAAACGTGTACAACTATTTTAGGAGTGTAATGTGACAGGAGAGTGGTTGGTCATTACAGCTGCATCCATTAGTCACTCAACATTTGTTATCAATATAAATGTTAGCAATAACAGTAGCTGGTTGCATATATACCTAAGATGAACACAATGGTGGTTTATGATATCTGCATTCATGTGTTGCCTGTATCGGTGGTATTGTTTTTGAGCAGAGACTGGAGTAATAACCAGGTTTGAACATGAGGGCTGGGTACTGCATGATGATATAAACCAAAGGAACTGCTAAGCTGCCTTCTGTTAATCAGCATTTAAATGGATGTGTGCTTTCAGTAGCAATGCCTTGCCACAGGGAACCCTGGCAGGGCCCAGCAGGCTGCCCCTCTGCAGGTGGTCCTCTGCTGTGAGACCTGAGCAGGAGTCCCAGACACACTGAGCTGCTGCTGCTCTGAAACGCTCTGCATCAGTATGAGGCCACGTTTACACGGAGATGAAAACTAAAACGAACCTTAGTTGATATAAAAAAAGTCTTCCGTCCACACGGAATCAGCTCAAGAAACGTGTCCGTCCACACGAGACCGCTCAACCCGCTGGAAACGCTGTAGTGCATATGCCTGCCCTGTAAGTGGCCACAAAATACACCAAAAGCAGTGAATAGGACCTCCCGAGCATGGTTGCCTGGTTGCCCTTCTGTTTATTCTCCGCGGTGGATTTAGCAACATGTAGTTCATGTAGTTCTCCATGTCCACTTGCTGCTGATGGCTGCGGTAGAGGAGTTGTAGATTTTGCACTAACATCTGTAGCATCGTCAGTAGCGTCTGGAGCACGAAAGCAACCCTGTGATCCGCCATTGTTGTTGTTGTTGGTGAAACACATCAACAATGACGCGGGTGACGCGGGGATGAGCAGCAAGGGGTGATCATATAGGACGTACAGATGTAGCACTCCAGATAGGACTCCACCCAGCGGATTCCAACCAAAAACCCAGCGGATCCCAGTGGCTGGGAGATTAAAGCCCTCCCACTATTTCCTAAGAGGGCGTTGCCAAATGTCCCCATTTGTTCAATTTCAGGATTTAACCATGACATGGCGCTTCATTCACAAATACACAGACAACTGGGTGTTGTAGACCTTAATTTGTTTGCAATGTTTGCAGCTCTGCAGTTGTGTTTGCTGAATACTGTAGCATTTAATCACTTATTTGTTATGGTTTTCACAGGCTACTATAACGAAAAAACATCAATATTTTAGATCAAATGAAGTATATCTAATCTTATTATCTTAATTGTAATTCAATAATATATAGTCTTTATATATTAAATAATCATAATAATAATGTCAATGTTTACACTTCTTTATCTTTTATGCTCATACTTTTACCTTTACAATAGTTTGCTTTAATATGCAGTATATTTTTAGGAATATTGTTGTGGTGTTTTTACACAGTACAGTAGATCGAAGTAAATCAACTTATACATTAATATAAGATAAGATGGACCTTTATTAATCCCCGTGTACCCCCTGTTGGGGGTCCCACCGACTACTGTTCTGCCCGGGGTCCTTCCAACCCCATGTCCTGTTCCGTTGGGGGTCCAGCCGACACCTGTTTCGTCGGGGGTCCTGCCAACCCCATTTCCTGGTCCGTTGGGGGTCCTGCCAACTCTGTGTCCTGTTCCGTTGGGGGTCCCGCCGTCACCTGTCTCGCCGGGGGTCCTGCCAACTCCTTGTCCTGTTTCGTTGGGGGTTCCGCTAGGAGTCCTGCCAACTCCGTGCCCTGACCTGTTGGGGGTCCCGCCAACACCTGTTCCGTCGCCAGGGGTTCCACCAGCTCCTGCCCGTCCTTGTGCCCGGCCCCCTGAGTTCCCGACCACGGCCCTCGCCCTCGGGCCCCGGCCCCCTGACTCTTCCGGCCGCGGTCCACGCCCTCGGGCCCGGCCCCCTGACTCTTCCAGCCACTGCCTTCGCCCTCATGCCCGGCCCCCTGAGTTCGCCCGCTGTGGCCTTCGCCCCTTTATGAACTCTGCCTTGCCCCCGGGCCGTCCGCCCGAGTCCCCCTTCTCGGCTTCTGCTGTTCCCCTGGGCCGTCCACCCGAGTCCCCCTTCTTGGCTTCTGCTTTGCCCCGGGATGTCAGTCCGAGTCCCTCCTCCGGTCCCCCTCCTCCCACCCTGTTGGACGTTGTGTTTTGTCTTGATCTGTCTTTGGTTTCCTGTTTCATTTTGAAAAGTCTTCACCCCCCGTCTTGCCTGTTGCTTTCTGTCTGTGTTCCCTCCTGCCTGATTACCCGATTGTGTTCACCTGGTGCCCCTGTGTTTTCTCCTCCCTCCTCACCTGTGTCTTGTTTGTGTGATTAGTCTTGTGTGCATTTAAGTTCTGGTTTTTCTGTCTGTCATTGTTAGATCCTTGTTGTTGTTGACGGGGGGAGTTCTGTTTAGCCTTGAAATAAAGGTATTATCTGTTAAACCTGCATTTGGGTCCTCCCTGCTTCGCTCAACCCAGTTTTCAGATAAAGCCACGGCATCACAATTCTTCTGTATTCTACAATATAATTCTCTTTACCTCCCGTACCACCAGCTTTTATGGGGAAAATAAGTTATATAATTATTAACCAGAGGCATGTTTCTCACTATGTTATGCATAGAAACAACAGGCTACTGTGTGTGTGAGGAATCAGCTGTTTATTTCATATGAGTTCACCTGAGAGCTGCCGTTTTCATTCAGACTATTTAAAAACGGTCTGATTTTAACATTGCACAACAATGAACTCAATGTGTGATTGTTATAGTAGTAATACTAAACACTAATAATACAGTAAACTATTAACACTGTACATATTATTGTTTGCCCGTGGGGAGATGACGAGGCTCCATTAAAAATAAACCTATTTTTAGTGAATTACTGAGTTTAGGCAAGTTAATAAAGTTTTAATGAAGTTGACTACGGCAAATTCATATTTGTTAGTGCTTTCATGTCAATTCGGCAAACATATGGAATGATCATTGAATGATCGTGAGGATGATGATTAAAAACAGTTTGTTTGAGCCGGGCTGGATTTCCTGATGAAAAAACAAACCGATTGATTTTGTAGTTGTAGTACGCCAACGTGGATTAAACAACATTATTTTGTTAAATAAAAACATGGTGATGTTTTGTAAATGATTACATGTCTCTTATTTAGCACAGAATATGATCTTATCCGTGACATATGGATCTTAACAAATATCCGCTATATCAGATACCTGTAGAGTTCCAATGTGGCAGCTTTTTAATCACGGCTCCCCCTGGTGGATCCATGATCCATTGCAGCTGGTTTCTTTATAATTGTATTTATTTATCAAGGGGGCGTATCAAGTCCTGCGAGGGGTTTTCCTTTCAGCGAGGGCCCACCCCGTGCCGATCACGGGCCCACATGGGTAGGGGCGTCCGAAATGAGGTGCTATATCTGTACACACGGAGCCGTTTTGCCCCCCAGAGCGTTTCGTCCGCAGATCTACCCACCTTGGGAGCTGTTATCGTTTGAGGGCTCTGTTTCCGCGGTCCCGTTGCGGCCTCGTGTGTAGAGAACTGTAGCGGATACAACCCGTTTCGTCTCCATGTAAACGTGGCCTTAGTGTCAACTTGTCAATTGTGCTGACGATCAAAAGTTCATAAGTTAACTTTGAGGACTTTTTGAGGATATTTGTCAATGTATTTTACAAGTAACAGTGCTTGTTAGTGAGTTGGTGGAGACTATCTATCCTGCAATAACCTCTGTGACATCACTGCTGCTGAACAGGCTCCCTGCTGGCATCATGAATAATGGCCTGTGTGTTTAACTTGCTCAACACAAAGAAGCCATGTAATCTAAATACATAAGGTAATATAAATACAAAGGAAGCGTACTCTGAGTGTTTGTCCACCATGTGTGTGCGACTGTGACATTTTGGCTGTGCCTCCCGCTCTGTCTCTGGTTGGGTAGGCTGGCATTCTGTGTTTAAAAAGCTCCCGGAAAGTTTACAGAGAGTGTACTTCTGCTGCGCTTTGTATGACAAGCTTTAACGCACCATACCCATCAGCAGAAAACAGCCACAGACCTCCCTGGAATCCACTCTGCCACTTTCCATTCAAGCATTTCCATGATTCCCCATTTTCCTTAAGTATCCTGCCTAAAAAAACTGGGTTGACAATGAATAGCAGTGGACTGTGTGTTCAGCTCACCTCTGTCCTGCCCTGTTTACCAAGTGGAGTAAGCTTATACAACTATTTTATTTGTATTTAAAAGCCTATTAATCAAAGTCCAGTCAGACATATGTCTTAACCCTTAAATAGGCCTTCACATATAAAGGTTTTTGAAAATAAATGTATTGCCATTTACCACATTGCACCCATATTACACTGTTATTACACTCATATTACACATTAACACACCGCTGTAACACCGTTATTATACACATATTACAGCCATTTTACTTCGTTATTACACCCATGTCACACCATTATTACGCCCTTATAATATCCATGTTAGGGTAAAACACTGGTGTTAGACCCATATAGCACCAATGTAACCGCCATATTACATCCATTACAATGTAATTACACTGTTATTACACCCATATTACACGATAATACATCCCTGTTACACCCATATTGTACCCTTGTGACACCTCTATTACTCTGTTATTAGATCCATATTATTACAGCCACCTAACATCAATATTACACCGTAATAACACTCTTATGCTGCGTTCACATCGGTGCGATGCGATGTTTGGGGGCGGCACGATTACATGTAAAGTCAATGCAGAGACGTGCACAGACGCAAATTCCCTCCGACGGCGCGCATGAAGCGGTTGATGCGAATTCCGCGGCGCGATTGAAGGGGGGCCACGGCGCGATTGAAGGGGGCCACGACAAAAAAACTTTTTTTTCAACTCAAGCGTGAAATTCGCATTACGCGATCTCGCGGTAGCCAATCAGTGGTGAGGATCTCAGCCTGCCGTCACTGACGTTGAACCACAAAACCAAAACATCAGCCGTTAGCTGTTAGCACTCAGAGCTCACAGCTCACAGCTCCTCCTCGTCTTGTTTGAAGGATGCGAGTAAACACAGCTGACAGCCGCGGTGAAACTCGTGCGTTTAGAGCGATGCGATAAGAGCGATTAGAGCTAAGCGAATATTTGCATCGCGTCCGGTGTGAATGCAGCATAAGGGGAGGAATGAACTGATCTACCAATCAGAGGGTCACCGCTTTGATCCCAGTCCCTGCATTCAACAAATAGAAGTGTCCTTTGACAAAATGCTAAACCCAAAATAAGTTCTGTAGACATGTCTATGGTGCTGAAGTGTGTATGTTAGTCGCTGGATAAAAGTGTTCGCCAATGTAATAATAATGTCACAACATATAACTCACATTGTCTTTGTTATTGCCTTTATCCACCAGTGGAACGCTCTCTTACACTTAACTGTAGTTCTGTTATGAATCCAGGTGAAGCTTTTCGTAGAAAAATATCTTTATATACATAATGAGATCCACAGCACAGCACTTTTCTCTGAAAGTGAAAAATGTGTTGATGTGGAATAACGTTGTGTTTTCCCTGTGACAAAGGCCTTCGTTTTGTACACATTAATGTCTATTTTAAATGGATCTCAAAGGGTAATGCTTTGCCAATTTTCATTACAATTATTAAGCAGAAAAGCCAAACAGTATGGTTCCAACACCTCACATATGATTGTAACAATGCACACAACAATCAGAAGACATTTATAGATAAAGAATGATCAATAGGAGAAGTGTTTCCCAAAATATGTAGTATGTACGTATCTCCCTGTGACTCTGGAAAATCCACAGCACAACTTTCCCATGACACTTTAGCAAAGGACATTCCTCTTGTATGAAATGTAATAGGACTATACTGTAATATACCTTTAACGTACATATCTCTGTTTATCCAAAGCATCATGGGGTTTGTCACTTGAAATACAGTTACATTCCACCTTTCAAGCCTCGCTTTTGTCTCTTTCAGCTAATATGTTAAACAAGTTCACTTCTAGCCAAAACATGTCAACAGTATTTTTCCCGTACTCAGGATATTCCAACATTTTCAACATAACATTTGCATCACTCCAAAATGACATTCCAAGCCTTTGGAACTCAGATCAAGTTGTTTGTGCTCACAAGACTTCACTATGAGTAAATGTGGTCAATGTTTTGTTTCTGTTTGAAGTGAATCGCTCACATGATTCTCAGAGTATTAGGGAAGAAACACATCATCGATCTGTTATTTAATTCGCCATCATCGTGTCTACATGATGTCAGTTCAAGGAAGCCACGATCCTCAGAAGCAGTATTTACACTACACAACGTGCTGGGAAGCCAAATAGTGTTCTGCAATGATCACATAGGAAACGAGAGAAATGAACAGCATCTGACTGCATAGACAGGTTAGCAGTCAAAAACATACATATTACTCAGTTTGGACTGATACTGTGGAGAAGTATTGCACATGAAGCTCATACAGTTGAGGAAATAAGTATTTGATCCCCTGCAGATTAGTTAGTTAGTTTACCCATTTACAAAGAAATTAACAGTCTGTAATTTTAATGATAGATGTATACAAACAGTGAGAGTAAGAATATGAAAAAGAAAATCCAGAAATATACATTATATAAAAGAAAACCATTTATTTGCATTAAACTGTGGGAAATAAGTATTTGATCCCCTTGCAGAACATGTGTTAGTACTTGGTGGAGAAACCCTTGTTGGACACACAGAGGTCAGACCCTTCTTGTAGCTGGTCTCCAGGTCTGTGCACACCTCAGGAAGGATGTTGCTGCTTTGTACAACTGAATTTCCCCTCGGGATTAATAAAGGTTCATCTTATCTTATCTTATCTTGGTCCACTCCTCTCTGAAGATCCTCTCCAAACCCTTCAGGTTTTGAGGCTGATGCTTGGCCTCTGGAAGCTTCAGCTCCCTCCACAGATGTTCTATGGGATTAAGGTCCGGAGACTGGCTAGGCCCCTCCCTCACCTAAATGTGCTTCTTCTTTAGCCACTCCTGTGTTGCCTTGGCCGTATGTTCAGGGTCATTGTCCTGCTGGAAGACCCCTCCATGACCCATTTCCAGGGTCCTGGCTGAGGGACAAGATCTTACGTTACATGGCCCCGTCCATCCTCTCCTCGATGCAGTGAAGTGGTCCTGACCCCTTAGCAGAGAAACACTCCAAAGCAGAATGTTTCCACCTCCATGCTGACGGGGGGGATGGTGTTCTGGGGTTATAGTCAGCATCTCTCTTCCTCCAAACACGACATGTCGAGTTGATGCCAAAGATCTCGATGTTGGTCTCATCTGACCAGGTCACCTTCTCCCAAGCCTTCTCTGAATCATCCAGATGTTCATTGTCAAACTTCAGACGGTTATTTCATGTTCTTCTTGAGCAGGGGGGGGGGGGGGGGCTTCAGGCGCTGCAGGGTTTGATCCATTATGGTGTAGTGTGCTACCAACAGTTTTCTTGGTGACTGTGGTCCCAGCTGCCTTGAGATCATTAACAAGTTCCTCCTGTGTAGTTCTGGCTGATCCCTCACCTTTCTCATGTGTTGTGTCTCGTCAAATGTGTTAGTAATGTTTTTGTATTTTGTCTGTCATTTCCTGTTTTATTTTGTACTTACCTCGTCTTTCATTTCAGGCCCTGTTTCTTCCTCCCCTTGTTTGTTTTTCCCGCCATCATCAGTGTCTGCCCCCCCCCCTAATTGTTTCCACCTGTTCCCACTCACCTCATGTTTAAATAGTCCTGTCTCTCCCCTGTCCTGTGTCAGTTTGTCTTGTTTGTTTCCCCGAATGGTCGTGCCAAGCCTCAACTCAGAAAGGATTGCTTTCTCTCATGTCAGGTTTTGTTCTTTTGTTTATTTTTATTAAGTCCTCTTTTTGTTAAATGTATTAACAAATACAATTTGATATTATTATTCTTCCAAATAATGGCACCAACTGTTGTCTCCTCCTCACCGAGCTGCTTGCTGATGGTCTTGTAGCCGATACCAGCCTGGTGCAGGTCTACAGTCTGGTCCCTGAGGTCCTTAGAGAGCTCTTTAGTCTTGCCCGTGGTGGAGAGGTTGGAATCTGATTGGTTGATTCTGTGGACAGGTGTCTTTTATACAGGTAACGAGTTGATATTAGGAGTACTTTCCTAAAGGAAGAGGACTTATGTAACCGTCTGTGGGAGCCAGAATCCTTGTTGGTTGCAAGGGGATCAAATACTTATTTCATACAGTTAAATGCAAATCAATTTATATCTTTTATATAATGTCAATTTCTACATTTTCTTTTTGATATTCTTACTCTCACTGTTAAAATCAACCTACCATTACAATTATATACTGTTAATTTCTTTGTAAGTGGGTAAACTTACTAAATCTGCAGGGGATCAAATACTTATTTCTCACTGAAGATAAGTGAAGTCTCTGTACTATGAAATGCTATTTCAATGTACTTTTACATAACTGATATGTTGTTTATTTTTCAAACATTGTAGAAAAGCATCACGCCAAGAAAGAGAAAGAGTGAGGAGGTGGAGAGAGAGCCACTGATGGAGAGGCTGGAGAATCCATCTTATACCTCATTCACACCAACGGTGTTTCAGGGCCGGCCCGGAGCTAGAGCTTGAAAAGCACCAGGTTTTCCTCTTCACACCGCAGCTGAGCAGCCTCTTAGCTCCGGAATCCGGTTCATTTCGAGCACCAAAAAATTGTCCGGCCAGAGCAAAAGCACCACATACGTCACGCTTACGTCGAGGCGGGGGCAGAGACAGGATCTACTCCTGAACAACAACAGAAAGTCCGCGTTTTATCCAGTTTGTACACAACGATGGAGAAACTTAACAAGAGTTTCAGAGTTTCAGTGTTTCTGCCATAGACTGTATATATAAAGGTTTCTGCTAGGGATGCACGATAATTATCGGCCCGATAATTATCGGCCCGATATTAAGAATTATGACGTCATACCGATAAACCCGATAACAGTATTAATAGCACCGATAACATACAATATATTTTTTGAGTAAAAAAAAGAAAAAAATACTGCGGTGTGGGTGGATTGGGATGAAGGGCGCTTGTTTTTCACTCGGCTCCTCCCGTTTTGCCAGTACTGTGGTATTAGTGGTATAGGAAGAGGGGAGTTTTTCACAAATCCAGCGCTCCCTAACTCATGCCTGGCTGTGAAGTAAATGGTGTGCAGCCGTGAAACCAGGACAGTAAACAAACATGTCGTCGGTAGTATGGGACTATTTCAAAGTTTCAGAGTTAGATAGTTTGCTTGCTATTTGTATTAACAAATGCAATGCACACTCCTTCATACTCTGATCGATAACGATATACGGGACATAAGTTTCACCACGGACATATGGACCAGTGATGTTAGCCCCGTTAGCATGCTAGGTCTGACGGCGCAGTGGCTGGACAAAGACTACAAACATTGACTGATTGACTCAATTATGTTTATTTGGGAAAATAAATATGGTCACTTGGCTTTGTTTTGTTCATAGTAGTAATGTTCATGTCATTTGCTCACTACTAGTCTTTTTTTTACCACCAGGTGTGCAAAAACGACAGGTACATTTAATATATTTATATATAATATTATTATCGGTTATCGGTATCGGTATCGGTCTTGAGAAGCAGGAAGTTATCGGTATCGGTATCGGTTTCAAAAAACCAATATCGTGCATCCCTAGTTTCTGCTCATGGTGAAGCAACGTGTCTGCGTGTTAAGGTGGAACCTGAGCATTCACGTTGATCACCTCTCATTATAACTCATTATAAATCTATAAAACTATAAATATTAAACTTTACATCACGTGTTCATTTGAGAACAGCTGTTACATACTTGGGTGAAGGTTACAGTTCATTTAAATGAAAGATACAACGTAACTCCACACTCATGGTTCAGTCCACCTTAAGAAATAAGACCGATCTCGGAAGCAGTTGTGTTTTAAAAAAACCTTTTTTGACACGAGTACACTTTTTATAAGAATATAGTCTAAACCACAGAAATGACTCCGCAAAAGCTGCAGATAGAGGCATAAGAAATGAATGCAACTGATTTCATCCGCGCGGTTTGGCTTTATGAAGCAGGCACGCAAATGGTAACGTCATGACGCAAAAGATGACGCAATGACGCATTACCAGTGGACTCTGGGCTGTGTGAAAAGAGCTAGAGCTAAACCGAAGAACCGGTTCTGAACCTGAAAAGCTCTAACACGGAGCTTGAACCGGAGTTGCGTTGGTGTGAATGAGGTAATAGAAACATTAACAGGCTGCGTAGAGACAGGAAGGTGGACAGGAAGTGAAAACAGGAGGTACAGAGGAACAGCAGAGGAAAGAGGGTCTTCACGCAGGAGAGAGAAGGGGCTTCAGACCAGATCAAAATACTGCTGACCAGTCCCATGGCCTTACTGGCTGTGAATTACAGACAGAAACAACATTCCTGTACCACACAACTCAGGTTTAAACTTGAAAAAGTAATATGGTCAATTTCCCCCCAGATGTCTCAATTTCCCCCTGGACTCGGATCAACGTACCCCTTAGAGATGGACCAACGTTTTGTGAGAAGTCATATTTTCATGGCCCTTTGTGATAGATGCATTATTATCTTTTGATTGACAGAAGACATCCTGAAGTAAAGGTTGTTGTTGTCATTTGACCTCTATAAGTAAAAATGGTCTCATCTTACCCCACCCTCCCCTAGCAGCCTTTTGACACCCATGGAAGCAGCTGAGGTTTTCTGATAATGAATGTTTCTCTCTCTCGTGACAGAACATGGAACGTGTGACCTCTGTGCTCTCACTCAGTCACTTCCACTACATGAGGCACATGAAGGCAGATTCCTTCAGGCACTGTCCCATGATGTAATGCTCTTCTGAAATGCATTTAGTTGAGAACTAACTCAAGTGGTCCAGGAAAAGGCAGCTGTGGGCTGACAGTAATTATGAGTGGCAGGAAACACATTTGCCCCCTGCTAACATGCCCTCATGTTAAGATGTGAGCTCAACATTTAGACCTGGCTACTGCAGAGCTTCACAGAAGAACAACATTATCGGCACAGCTTTCCACCTTTTATAACAATACTGCACATATTTATCTCTTGACTATGTTTATGCACCATATACACCAATGGAAATTCTTCATATGTGTAAACCTACTTGGCAATAAACCTGTTTCTGATTCTGCAAATTCATACAATGATGTTCACAATGATAAATGGATGTATTCCCATGCAGTTGAAAGCAGCGTGACAACCTGTGCTACAACACAGCGTTTTATGACAAAGTGTCACATTCCACTGGGACCTTTTATCATGAGTACAGCTCAGAGACACACAGCAGTACATTCCTCCACCCAAACACTGGAGCTGACACGCAGCAGCAGCAGCAGCAGCAACCGCCAGACGACACTTGACAAGGGCCATGCAGTGATTTTTTGAATTTATTTAGCAAAAGTCCTTCTTTTAAAGGAGGTAACAAATAGATGTGTCCACATCGTAAAAAAAGAGAAACCAGACAGAGAGCTGAAGGGACACTGGCCTAATGCTGTTCTATTTAAAAGGTGTCACATCAGCTTCAAAACACCAGAAACAGACGGCCAGGCGGATTTTCCATTCCTGAGGCTCCAGATCAATGGAGCCTGTGTACTTTCACTGTTTTAAAACACATACTGTAAGAGAAGCACTGACATGTTTATTGTCAGAGATGTGCTGTATGTGTGTATGAGTTGATGGCTCTTCAGTATTTAGTGCATGCCTTAACATATCCAAATACTTCAAAATACAAACTGCATCACTTTGTTATATTTATACAAGAGGAAATAATTCTGCATCACTGAGTGTTTAGAGATCTAATGCAGATAAGTGCAGCAGGAATTTCACATGAATGATGTCATCTTAGTTAGAGCCTGCTGTTTCAATTGTATAATATTAAATAGCTGTACTTTAGACAAAGAGCCTGAATAATATCTATGTGTGATGAGTGCAGATATGTAAGGACTAATATGGTGATTGTGTTGTGTCTAATTGGCACGGCTCAATGATTTGCAAACTGTAAAATATGTGCTACTCTCCGTCTTTTGTGCTACGCTGTATCTCATCTGGCCTAGAGACTGGACATAGCTGTCGAGCAGAGATATGGTCCTGATGAGGACAGTGCAGTGTGCAGACCAGAGGACAGACTCTAACCCCGCTCAACACCTGAGGTCTGTCCTACGATGCTGGTTATCAACTCGGTAACTCAAGCCAGGGTTTCTCTGTCCGGCTGAGTGCGCGTTCACATGAAAGGGGCGGGGTTAGCAACATTTGACCAATCACAAACATGGAGAAGTGTACTGACAGCGGAGCATCATACTTCATTAATGAAAAGTCAACTATAATATTAGACAAATATGAAGAAGTTAAACACTTTATCCAGGATAAAAGCCACATAGCTGCACCTGCAAGGGGAATACAGCTGGTAAAAGAAAAAGTGTTTGAATGTGTACATTAACAGGTTTATGATATCACTGCCCCGTCTAAGACACGATCTGACTTTAATTACATTTGACTCGAGTGTTTCCTCAACTTAATGTGTTGCTTAAAATAATACTTCTGCATACAGTATGTGACACTGTGAGTGTTGCGCGGCCAGATACGGCTCAGCTGACTCAGATAAGGAGATATATGATACATTATGATGTGATATGATGCGATATGAATGATAATGGGACACATCGACGTCTGCACTCACAGTGCCGCGGACTGTACGTAATGTTACTTTGATCCGGTTACTATGTCGTGGCAGATATTTAAGTACGATTTCTTAACGCTAATGTTATAATAGTCAGATTGCTCTGAAGATGGGAGGTGATATTCTATTTATGTTCACGTTCACACAGTCTGTGTTTTTTGCCTACCGTCTTTCCTGCAGCGACAGTTTAAACTGTATTTCCTTTATCCTGTAATGTGACTTGATAGCTTTAAACTCCACACACTGAGCTCTGATTGGTCAGCAGGCGGTGCTTTCACTGAGTTGATCTCTTATCCTGGAACCAAACCTGCGCCGGTAAAAGTTACCATAGAAGTGAACCAGCATCGTCGGACCGGAAACCCAGAGTTAACCCTGAAGTTACCTCGCTAAGCGAAAATCTCTGAGTTATCTGCTGAACTAACCCTAACAAAAGTGATCCTGGTGAGCGGTCCTCTGACGCTGCTTATCAACTCGGTAAGTCAACCCAGGGTTTCTCATTCAGGCATTGGGTGCGTGCACATAGAAAGGGGCGGAGTCAGCAGCATTTGACCAATCACAGTCATGGACATATACTAACAATAGAGTGTCATACTTCACAAATATCTACGGTGGCCCTGAAGTGCAAGTCAAAACAACATTTCAGAAAACACTACTGCATTTCACAAAACACTTCAGCATTTCATAAAACACAACGACATTTCAGAAAACATTACAGCATTTCAGAAAACACTACAGCGTTTCAGAAAACGCTACAGCATTTCAGAAAACGCCACAGCATTTCAGAAAACACTACAGCATTTCAGAAAACACTACAGCATTTCACAAAACGCTTCAACATTTCAGAAAACACAACGACATTTCACAAAACGCTACAGCATTTCAGAAAACCCCACAGCATTTCACAAAACACTTCAACATTTCACATTTTACGGAAAGGGTATTCCTTTAGGGAGAACACTTCTTGTTTGTGATTGGACAGAGCCAGCCAAAGAAGCACTGCTGTGATGTTGTTTTCGCTGCCAGTCAAGAAATTACGCTTTGTGATTGGTCAGCACTCGGCACGTATTTCCTGTTTGGTACTATTCAGCTGTTTCTTCACGAATTTTAAACTGAGTTGACAAAAATGGAAGAAGAGATGGAAATCTTAAGGGAATATTTTAACGAAGGATATACATAGGATGTTATCCTCGACATGCTGTCAACCCATCACGACATCAACATGTCCCTTAGAACCCGGGGTGTGTTGTGCGTCGGCAACTGTGTTAAATGTTTTTTGTTAGTTTAGTTTTTTATGTTTCACTTCCTGTTTTATTTTGTATTCACCTTGTCTCGTTCCTGTTTCCTTTACTTCCCACCAATCGTCAGTGTCTGATTGTTTCCTGTCTCCCTTTGTCTTTTGCCAAACTCTCCAGCGTTCTCCTATTTGCCTCTACGTATCTAATCAAATCAAATCAAATCAAATCAAATTGTATTCATAAAGCACATTTTTAAAAACGATTTTTGGTCGAGCCAAAGTGCTGTACATACAATAAAAGTGCTTTACAATAAAAACACTTTACAACAAATACAACAGCACAAATATAAAAATAACACACAAGGCAATGTCAGGAGTCGTGCTCTGCTCTGACTAGAAGGCCAGAGAGAAGAAGTGAGTTTTTAGAGTTGATTTAAAAAAAAAAAACAGGGTCTGGGCCGACCTCACATGGAGGGGCAGCGTGTTCCAGAGCCTGGGGCCAGCTGCTGCGAAGGCTCGGTGCCCTCGGGTTTTAAGCCTGGTCTTAGGCACTACCAGCAGCAGCTGGTCAGCAGACCTTAAGGCTCTGGCTGGGGTGTAGCGCTGGAGGAGTTCAGCTATATACGCCGGAGCCAGCCCATTTAGTGCTTTAAAAACAAATAAAAGGAGTTTACATTCTGATTTACAATCAATTCGGAACCGAATTGGAAGCCAGTGCAGTGAGGCCAGAATTGGGGTGATGTGGTCACGCTTTTTGTGGCCAGTCAGAAGACGTGCAGCTGCATTCTGCACTAGCTGCAGGCGTCTAATTGAGGCCTGGTCCATACCCACATACAGACCGTTGCAGTAATCCAACCTTGAGGTTACAAAGGCGTTGATAACCCTTTCCAAGTCTTTAAAAGATAAAAACGACTTGGTCTTAGCCAATAGTCGTATTTAAAAAAAGCAGGTTTTAACTACGCTGCTGACCTGTATATCAAATTTAAAAGTGTTATCGAAGGTCACTCCAAGTTTCTTGACAGAGGGGAGGATGTTTTTTTTTAGGGAGCCCAGAGTATCAACTGGGGAGGCTGGAGGTTGGGGTCCAAAAAAGATGACCTCAGTCTTACTCTCGTTTAGGTTGAGGAAATGTTGGCTCAGCCAGGATTTGACCTCTGTTAAGCAGTCCATCAATAGCTGTAAAGAGTTTGCAGTGGAATTGAGAGGCAGATAGATTTGTACATCATCTGCATAACAATGGAAGGGGACATTGTGTTTTGTAAGGATTGAACCCAGGGGGAGTATGTAAAGGAGAAATAGAATGGGGCCCAGAATCGAGCCTTGGGGAACCCCACAGGTAAGAGGGGCTTTGGCAGAAGAGAAGGCACCCAGCTGTACTGAAAAGCTATGGTCTGTCAGGTAGGACCTGAACCATGCAGAGCCTGTGATGCCAGCGGACTGTTCAAGCCGTGACAACAGGATGCTATGGTCCACTGTGTCAAAGGCAGCTGTCAGGTCTAACAGCACCAAGACAGCTGGGCTACCTGAGTCGGCGGCTAGGAGCAGATCATTAAAAACTCTTAAAAGGGCTGTTTCAGTGCTGTGCATGGGTTTAAAGCCAGACTGAAACTTTTCATGGATTCCATGCGTGGTTAAAAAAGACTGCAGCTGGGCATAGACTACTCGCTCCAGAACTTTGGATAAAAAAGGTAGCTGGGAGATGGGCCTAAAATTTGCGAGAATGGAAGGGTCGAGATTTTTCTTTTTAAGTAGTGGCTTTACCACGGCATGTTTGAAGGCAGCTGGGACACATCCTGAGCCAAGAGAGGTATTTATAAGTAATAAAATACTTGCTCCAACTGAATTAAAAACATCTCTGAGAAGGCGAGAGGGAATGCTATCTGAGCTGCAGTTTGTCGGCCGCAGGTGCTTGACCACATCTGAGAGAGAAGAGAGGGATACAGGCTCAAAGTGGTCTAGGACAGCAGGGCACAGGAGAGGAGCAGGATCTGGGGTAGCAATAGTGTGGGCTAGCCTAAGAGCAGATACTTTTTCGATACAAAATGTAAGGAACTTATCACATAGAGTAGTCGATGGCACAATTGGAGAAGCATCACAGGGATTAATGATTGAGTTGAGGACATTAAAAAGAACCTGAGGCTTATGGCTGTTTTTGGAGATTAACAGCGAAATGTGCTCTGTTTTGGCTGCTTTGACTGCTGTCTGGTAGTCGGAAAGACAAGCACGAAGGATTTCTAAGGAGACATGGAGTTTATCCTTTTTCCATTTTCTCTCTGCGCGCCTGCAAGCGCGTCTGAGGGCACGAGTACAGTCATTTAGCCAAGGCTCTGAGAGAACTTTGGTGCGTCTAAGCGTAAAAGGAGCAACAGAATCCAAAATGTGTGTACATGTTGAGTCAAACATGGAGATAAGCTCATCAGCATTAAAAGCACAGTTCACATCTAATTTACAGATCAGGGAAACATTAAAAACATCAGAAAACTGTGAGGCAGTCAAGGGGTTAATCGAACGCAGACGACGCACGTGATTCGACTCCTGCGGAAGGGATCGAGGTTGTAAACAGAACCGGTAAATGGTCTGAGATACGCGTTGTTACACAGATTTCATCCACATATACAGACAGTCCAAACGATAATACTAAATCTAAAGTGTGTCCTTTTTCGTGTGTTGGGCCAGCTACGGACTGAATGAGACCGAATGAATCGAGGATATTTAAAAAATCCCTAACCAGAGGTTTGGACTCGCAACACACATGAAGTCTCCGCAAATCAAAACACGATCATATTTCACCATGATCCCGGACAGAAAGTCAGCAAAGTCATTTATGAAATCCTTATTGCACTTTGGCGGACGATACACGACTGCACAGTTACAGTCATTGTCCATAGATCTAGTTATAGTAAGGTAAGATCAGGTACAGATGAAGCACTTAATTTCGGACAGTTTGAAACGCAAGGGCAGTGATTGGTAAGTGGTCTGCCCTCGCTCAAGGGAAAGCCTCCAGCTTGACTTGAGACCGCCCCCGTTATAAATACATGTAATTATAATGAAGCCAGCTGCAATGGATCATTGAAAGCCTGAAATTGAAAATCTGGCAACGCCCTCTTGGAAAATAGTGGGAGGGCTTGACCTTCCTCGAAACTGGTAGTAGGCAGGAACAGGTAAGCTGGAGTCCGAAATGAAGTGCTTCATCTGTAGAAGTATTTTTCTAGTAATTTATTTAGGTAAGCATTATTGTAGATTCTTTGTTGTATATATTTTTGGACTGTATCTGCTTTTTCAAGTAAAGACTCTTTTTGTACTTGAATCCTGTGTCTGCCTTCGTGCAAATGCGCAAATGCGGCGCACCAGTGTTACTCGTTACTTTACTCGACATCCTCACTCTGGATTCGGAGGTCCTCCTTAGCTATTAGCTTCACGTTAGCATGTGTTCTTTGCAGGTGCTTGTTGAGGTTTGACATGGTGTTTACAGCAGTGGATAACAGCTTCTGGCCTGGACACAGTTTGCACCTCACCGTCAAATTCCTGTCTATTCTACGGACCAACTCAAAATAATGGGCATACCTCCACCTCTCGAAAGTTATCGCTGTTAACTCAGCCATGTTTATGCACTGCATGTGGATGCGCAAGTCGCGCAAATGTTACATAAATATAAACCTGTGGCGGAAATGCTTCTTGGGAGAATCTAGTAATTCTGTATGTTAGTAGGCTAACTGTAGTGTGTGATTACTGATTTTATAAAAGTCACAAAGTAACGCGTGGCGGGCAATGTTAGTAACTGTAGTGTGATTACTGAATTATAAAAGTTACAAAAAACGCGTTACACTACTACTCCGTTACCGACAAAAGTAATATTATTACAGTAACGCGTTACTTTGTAGCGTTACACCCAACTCTGGTGACCAAACCGTTTGAGACCCACTGAGATAAGGGGATTGTCCCACTCTCAATAACTTCAAAGGTCAACTCAAAGAATGGTTGAGAAACAAACAGATGTGCAATCACTACTAAATGCACTTTAATACAGGGGTATCTCCTCTGGCACTGTTACGCTTGACACATTTTAATGTTTTAAGTGTTCATTACCATGCATCGTCCCTGCCAAATAAACGATTAAATAAAAAAATAAAAAAAACTGTTCAGTTAACTATCTAAACCAGGGGTCGGCAACCCCTGGCACGCATGCCACCATTGGCACACTAGGAATTAGTGGAATAAGTGTGCAAAATATTTACATTTTATTTTCGGATCCTGAACGAGACCGCCACCAGAGCGCGTCTCCCCGTTACCTGCAGAAGGAAGCCATGCACGCAACGCAGCCCCGCTCTGTTTAACTCCAGGCGACTTTCCTCCGTGGTGCAGTGCTGATCGTTTCACCACAGAGGAAAGCACTTCACAAATTGCAGTACCCATACGGAGCTGCACAAATGCCGCAGTTTCTGCGTGGCTGTGTCTTTAGTTGAAAGCCCAGTGGCGATCTGCTCATCGAAATAATATGCTACACAGGGGCGGACTGGCCATCTGTGTGTTCTGGAGAATCACAGAACGGACAATCGTCCCTATTATTATGCCATTTAAACCAATTATTTAAATGTGTTTGTTAAAGGTCCCATGTCATGGCCAGTTCTACTGATCATAATTCCATTGTTGAGGTCTACTAAAATAGATTTATACTGTGCAATTTTCCAAACTCACATTGGTTTCTCATACAGCATCTCTGTATAGTATGTGTATTCACTCTCTGTCCTACACGGCTTGTTGGAGCTCCTGCCCCCCCCCCCCCCTGTGAGCCCAGTGTGCTCTGATTGGTCGCGACGTTGAGAGGCTCGTTGCTGCTCGCAGCTGCTGCAGGAGCAGACAGGCTTCCGTGTCGGCGATACAGGAGAACAAGCGAAACTCATCCTGAGCACACACAAACACTCACAGCCGAAGTAAAAACAATAAGTGTGGCTTGATATTGAGTAAGAAAAATGTTTATAACGCTGTGAGCATGGGTCTGCGGAGAGCATTTCTCCGCCATCCCAACGTAGTAGCCCGTCGTGGTAGATACCTTGTTTGTTTTAAACATCATAAATACACAAACAACAATGAATACTTACAGGGTGTGTACCCGAATCTCCCGCTGGTCCAAACTAAGTAGGAACAGCATCGTTCTTCAGTGCCCTACGCTGTGCATATCCGCCATGAATCGCTGAAAGGTTTGGGAAGCTTTGTTTCGTGAAAGGCTGGCAGAGGGTGTGGCCTCTGGGTATTCACACGTCACAGTACCCAGGAAGTAAACAATGGAAAATGAGAAATCTCCAACGAGACATTTTGGGGAGGTATTTTCTGTGTTAGAGTTTTACTCCCTACAGGGTGAACTTTGAAGGTTTGTGACTCTGCAGACCGTTTACATGCATACAAACCTTCATAACACACAAGGGGACGGGTAATAACCGGAAAAGCATGACATGGGACCTTTAAATTCGGCATCATGTAAGTTGCGCTGTTTGATTAAAAGCGTTAAGGAGGCTTATTGTCATATCTTGAAGATAGTGGTGTTTTCTTAAAAGTTATCGAAGCACTTTCTAATATGCAGACTGTCTTTTACACGTTCCTCTGTCCAGCACTCTGTGTGCTTTTGTAAAACGTTTTGGCCACCTTAAAATCACTCACAGTATGTGACCTGGAGCAAAACCTCTGCATACAGTGTGGCACTGGGAGAGCTCCAGCTGTGGCACTGCAACATGCAGCCCAACAGTGACACAGATAAGTGAATATATGAAGCAGAGGTGGGAGTAAGTCCTACATGTGCAAGTCATGAGCAAGTCTCAAGTCTTGACCTACAAGTATCAAGCAAGTCCCAAGTCACTGTGGTGAGAGTCAAGCAAGTCAAGTCAAGTCATTGCTCAGGTCAAGCAAGTCAAGTCAAGTCATACGAAATTCTGATGAATAAGCCCAGTTTCCGCATTTAAATCAGTGGTTATGAAAATGGATTCAACCCACACTATGATCTTCATTACATACACAGTTAATCATTTGAAATCTAATTTAGACCGATGACAATCATATTAGATTAATATTAACCCTAGAACTGCAGACAGTATAGCTAGGACTCAATCAAAAAGTCTGTTCAAAAAGGCAGGATTCCAGGTAAGAAAATCATATGGCATTTCCCATTACACATATTTAATTTAATTTCTGTTAACACTAGAACCGCCAACAGCGTCAGCACCTACATAGATATCATTTTCAAATCATTTCATTTGTTCCTCTTCATAATTTCCTTAAGTAGGACGATTTAAAACTCACTTAATTGGGTTAATTTAGAAATTGCTTCAGTTTATCATCATAACAGATCAAAAAGTTCAGATTGATTTTACAATAAATCAAGGAATGATGCACTTCTACAAACAAAAACAACATAATTAAAACATTTAAACAAACTACTAAAAGTAGATGAACTACATTATTCAACAGAGTACAGTAGCTTCTGATAATACCACA
>CALSBZ010046901.1:55585-72670 GCA_943591055.1 Gobionotothen gibberifrons | reverse complement strand
GTCCTGTCCCGTTGGAGGTCCCGCCATCACCTGTCCTGCCGAGGGTCCTGCCAACTCCTGGTCCTGTCCCGTTGGAGACCCCGCCATCACCTGCCCTGCCGAGGGTCCTGCCAACTCCTGGTCCTGTCCTGTTGGAGGCTCCGCCATCACCTGCCCTGCCGAGGGTCCTGCCAACTCCGGGTCCTGTTCCGTTGGAGGCCCCGCCATCATCTGTTTCGCCGTGGATCCTGCCGGCTCCACGTCCTCTTCCGTGGGGAATCCTGCCGAGGCCTATCCCACCGGCTCCGGTTCCTGTTCGGCCGTCACCGGGCTCTGCTCGGCCTCTGGAGCTGTCTGGTCTTCGCCCTCGAGCCCGGCCCCCTGAGAGCCACAGTCTTCGCCCTCAATCCCGGCCCCCTGAGAGCCGCAGTCTTCACCCTCGAGCCTGGCCCCCTGAGAGCCGCGGTCTTCGCCCTCGAGCCCGGCCCCCTGAGGGCCACAGTCTTCGCCCTCGATCCCGGTCCTCTGTGGGCCGCGGTCTTCGCCCTCGAGCCCGGCCTCCTGAGAGCCGCAGCCTTCGCCCTCGAGTCCGGCCCCCTGAGAGCCGCGGTCTTCGCCCTCGAGCCCGGCCTCCTGACTTTCCCGTCCGCGGTCCTCGCCCTCATGCTCGGCCCCCAGACTTTCCAGGCCGCGGTCCTCGCCCTCATGCTCGGCCCCCTGAGTTTGCCCGCGGTGGCCTTCACCCCTCTATGGACTCTGCCTTGCCCCCGGGTGGTCCGCCCGAGTCCCCCACCTTGGACTCTGTCTTGCCCCTGGGCCGTCCGCCCGAGTTCCCCACCTTGGACTCTGTCTTGCCCCCGGGTCGTTCCGCCCGAGATCCCTTCCTGGTCCTCTGCCGTGCCCCTGGGCTGTCAGTTCAGTCCCGTCCTCCTGACCCCCTCCACCCACCCTGGTGGCCCTAGTGTTGCGTGTTATTTTACATAGATTTATATGTTGCATCGTTTATTTTAAGGCACATGCAGCGGTGCCCCTTTCAATTTAAGTACAACCTGCACCAAATAGAGAAATTAGTATTTAAAGCCAAGCAAGAGCGATAAAAGCAATAAAATCACTTAATTTGTTGTGTTATCACAAGGATGGTCTGAATACAGTATTTTACTATGAAAGAATACAGTACCATGTTGTGAAATCCTGGTAATCATTTATCCTGTACATTCACAGTAATTAACTGTGAATGTATTGATTTAACTGTGAAATTCAAAATTACAGTATTATATTGTGAGCATTACAGGTAAAGACTGTAAAGTGGTAAAACAGTAATTTATTGTAAAATATTACAGCTAAATATTGTGAAATCATGGTAATATTTTACAGTGCATTAATAAACAATGAACCACTGCATTCTGGCAAAAAGTATAACGTTGGAGAAGTCCGGGGTCACCAGCAAAGCCCTGGACAGGCTCCAGTAAGCTCCTCACCCGCACTAATAGGCAACACATCACCCCCACCCTCCTCCACCTTCACTGGCTCCTGGTCAAGTCACGCATCCAGTACAAACTCCTCCTGCTAACCTACAAATCTCTCCACTCCCTAGCCCCTGCATACATCTCTGACCTCCTTCAGCCCTACACTCCCTCTCGTCAGCTGCGGTCCTCCGACCTCTCTGGACACTTTGAAACTAAAACTCAAACACCATCTGTTCACCCAGGCCTTCGGCCCCAGCTAAAATCCAACCTGTTTTTCAACCTGTGTGCCTGTGTGATTATTGTTTTTGTTTTGTTATTTTATCTCCCATTGTAAAGCATCCTTGGGTTTCTTGAAAGGCGCTATAAAAATCTAATTATTATTATTATTAGAAGTAGTTCTTTAATTTATTCTGGCTTCACATGATTAAATATCAACATAAGACATGCTCTAGGAACAAAGACGTAAAAACAACAACATTAACACTTTGCATGCAGAGAAGATCAGCTGCCAGTACAGCGTCTTATCTTACACAGCCTTGCACTGACTGAGCTCACAGCGCACTTTTTATTTGACCCTGGAATTTATAGACATCAAACAAAACACTTTGATCTTCATTCAGCCTCCTGTCTCGCTGTTCTCCTACAGCCCACAGGTACAAGAAGCAGGGCTTTAGCCTAGCATCTGACCTTCATTACTCCGCTGTCTTGATTCTTGTATTTCTTTCCATAATTCAGAGGTCACACAATCAGGCTTGAGCCTGTGTTTCACCTAGGATCTTAAATGGCAATGTGGTTTCATTTGAACACTTTTCATTCACAATGTATCATCTTAGCATTTCTCTGAATACATCTATATTCTGTGTAGAGAGTTCTGTAAAAGTCCCCAACCGTCCAATAGAAAGAAACCCCCTGCATATTTGATCCCCATAGGGCATCAATCACTTCTGATAAATAGTGTGTATATTAAAATCCTCCGATCTAAAGTGACTCAGCTAAACTGACCTTCAAACATAGCATGATAAAAGGTATAAACACTTCCCCACGTTAAGGATAGATGGTTGGAGAGAGATAGCTTTATTTTTGAGTATTAATAAAAGAGATATAGCAAAAGAATGATCATAAGATATGGACATCATTTTATGTGTAAGAGGCAGTTGAAGCTCCCATATATGGAGTTATATTGGTTATAGATATGCCTGAAAAGAAGGGTAAAGATTTCTAAATCCTTAGCTACCACTCACCCATCTGTCTGATCCCCTCCACCCATTCCTCTCACATTTCCTCAGGAGACGCTGAGCATCACGAACAGTCCTCCCTCCATCTTAAGTCAAGAAACTCACCCTGAGCAGAGGAGCTACAGAGATATCGTCATAATCCCCTCTTAGATTCCGAGATGCTGGGATCTCATGACATGCACTGAGCGATTTTCAGAGTGTGTTATTTGAATGACTTGGTGCATAGCTTTGAGAACAGCAGTGTGATCCCTGTTTGACCTCTGTAATCACCTTTGACCCAGAGGAAGTTGTAAACAGAGTTTAAAAGTCAGTAAAAGCCATTAACTGTTCTGAGGTCATGAGACAATGCTAGAATGACATCTAAAAGTGCCTCTAAACTGAAGGCATCAACGTGCCGTGAGATGGGGGCTCTCATACGTAACGCTATGTCCGACGCTTCTTTCCAGGAAAAAAGCTAACATCAAATCCATGAACAGAAAGCAGAGGACCGTTAGTGGCACCAGTTTGATGCTGCAGGTCTCCTGGCACAGGAGGCTGTTTGGAAATAAGCCCCACGCTGCTGAGGCCTGACCGTAAAAAGACCCTGCGACAGGCTGTAATAAATGTCACAGCCATAAACTCTTTCTTAAACAGACAAACGGCACAACATCAAGCAGGTTACGCACACAGTGGGCCTGCAGTGTCACTACTGAGAGTCGAACAAGGTGACAGCTGACTAAATACTTTGGTATTTGAGGATGGAAAATTTATATTTTATATGTTGGAAAAATGTATGTAGTCACTCTTCATGTTATGTTTGAATCCTCACAGGCAAGCCATACAACCATCTTTCTTAGATGATTATACAGAATTGAAAACCAAATAGTGGGGGTCCCTTTATCACGTATAACCAAGATCATCAACAAAAACAACCTCCGCCTGGTCTTTCACCTTCAACATCTCTTCACCAGAGGTGCATAATGAGGATTTGAACACAGCCTCCAGTGTTTAGATCTGCCTTTGATTGACAGCGCATCAAAGCGATTAAGCACAACCCCCAAAGCTCCAACTATCCCTGCCGATCATAATGCTTGGCGGGTAACAAACTGCCAAGCGAACACGCACACAATCACGCAGCCAATAAATACACCAGAGCAACACGAGAAGAATGTTCACAAAGTTAATGTGGATCCCACAGAGCAGCCGCAGCTCTGCCAACCAGGGAGAGCTGGGGGAACCTTATCCTTTAGTTCTTTGCAAGTCATCTGATTGTATTATTTAGCACAAGCATAATAAACACACACACACTCTGAATGCATATCGTTTTAAGTGAAATTATGAATAAGCAGATAAACATCTGAGATATGAGTTAAGAGAAGGTGTATTCTGGTTCATATCTGTCCCACTGATATACACTTCATAAAGTTGCTGAATCACTGAAGAAACAAAGCGAGCTGCTTGGTTTAATAGATCCCATAAACATCATTCTTTCCCATGTGATAAGAGCATTACAAAGCCTTCCCAAGAAAATGATGGCGATATGAAGTCATTCCTCTCAGCTTCTCTAATGACAGCATCCAGCCAACAACAACTGCAAAAAACTCAACACTTCACTATCTGTTTCTCTAGATTGAACAAGTCAAAGTATTGATGACTTATTTGTGCTTTTGTGAAACATATCCACATCCTTTCCTCTTGTAGAGATGGATTCAGTGTTACACATTTCAGGACACAAGCACCGAGGGAGCAACCCAGGGAAGAATTCAGCCTCGTCCATATCTATTCATCCAGACCAGCGGCCATTATACACACATTCACTCTTTCAGCCATCTTATTCTGCTCTATGTTTCCTCTTCCCTCACAGTGGTGCTCATCTGCAGTCTCTGTGTCTTTTTCAAAGAGAGATCATAGAAACGTTGACACTGACTGAATGACGGGATATGTTTAGAGAGGAGTGTTCAGCTGAGGGCAGGACATTCTGAGGATGTCTTTTTGGTTCAAATGTAGTGAGAGGCTGCAGGGACTGAATCATGCTGCTGTGATATTGCTTTATACTCAGCAATAACAATACGTCTGACCGAAGGACAAACATTTAAATGAAGGTAAAAACAAAGTCACAATATGTTCTGAATCATCAGAGGGAAATGATGATACTAGCTATCATAAAAGGATATGCCATGCCTCTGGGTAGAAACTATTCACTGTCATCCTTCAATGACACTTTGTGGAAGCAATACCTTCCTCATCACGGATCACAGGCAGTGTCACCAAAGTGCTGCTCAATTACCAGTGTTAGTGGCAGGGGAGGCGACCAACCATAAAGCCCAACACAAAAGATCCAGGTAGCATTCAACAGGAAAAGTCACCTCGGCCAATTACCCATGAGCTCATGTGTTGCCATAACAGCCATTAATCCGAGTGGTGAGCACAGGGAGGGCTGGTGCAGATCCCAGAGCCAGGACAGGGCTGAGAGGACAGAGTCATTCACTCATGCCACACAAGACATTTCAGGCTTTCAGGCTTAGACATGCAGAAAGGTCATTTCTGTACACCATAAGGAATACTTGATGTCCTGCGCATATACAGAGCAACATCTTACTGCACATGAAATGACACTGCACACACAGGAACTGAACCCTTTCATATGAATGAGTTGATGTCATTAACATTTCAAAATGTTCCCTTTAGAATAGGAGGGATGAAACCTCTGGTCCCACATGCAGAGCACACAGCACACACAGTGACATGTGGCCTCTGCATTTAACCCATCCTAGTACCAGGAGCAGTGGGCAGCTGTTGCACAGCGCGCCGGGAGCAATGGGAGTGGGGGGGGGAAGGGTGATGTCCGGTGCCTTGCTCAAAACAATGCCATTGTCAGAATTGTCAGCGGCTCAGTTGCATTGTGCGTACTACAAATGTCAGGTTCTGACCAGAGTGGTGAAAATCTTTACTCAGCTAAACGTTGAAATGAGCATTTGACAAGCAACGTCAATGTGAAGTACCGTAAATTCCGGACTATTAAGCGCACCTGAATATAAGCCGCACCCACTGGTCGGTCACCAATTGTGGGTAGCGTGGCTGAGCTTCTCCGGCGTCTCCGGCTCGCCGGAGAAGCCAGCGCCAGCCAATCAAATCCTGTTTCTGAAAATCTGACAGCTCAAGTCCTAGCCAATCAAACCGTGTCTAAGCTGGGAGAGATATCCCGCCGTTCATTTCTATATTTCAAAAACAGATGGAGGATAAACTAATTATCGCCGTAGCAAATCACCCGGTTTTGTATGACCAGTCCCTATTAACTTACCGGGATACAACCGGAGGAACCAGGCATGGGGGGAGGTGGCAGAGACAGTGGGTGAAACTGGTAGGCTTTCGCCTGTTTGGGGATTTTATATCCAGTTTATCCAAGCATAGCTTGCTAGCTATGTTAACACTACGTAAACGGGGCGGGACATTCATGTGATTGGTTGTTGGTTGCGGGGCTCGAATAAAATCCCCAAGCTTCAGACACGCCCAGCTCCAAGCTTTTTTTGAAGCTGTAGTGTAAGCCGCGATGTTCAAAGCGTGGGGAAAAAGTAGCGGCTTATAGTCCGGAAAGTACGGTAGTCAATGTATTCCTAGAGAACAAATTCATGCATCAAGTTTTTACTTTTTTAATCATTTTTCCAACACAGTTCAGTTTTAACCATGCCCACTTCCGTATCAACGTAGCCCTGCGCAACTGCGTCATGCATTTATAATGAGAAAGCTGCCATCCCAATTCAAAAAACGCTCAAGGAATATAAAGTCTACTTTAGCTTGGGAACAAAATAAGAAAACCCCAATCCCTCACTTCCTGCCGCTTGGAGACATCTCCACTGGGGGAGTCCCGCCTTTGGTAGCCGCTGTAGCAGCTCCCATTGCAGTCAGTGCAGGCCATACAGCGGTCTGCAGCACGAGGGTTATGGGACAGCCAAACCACAGCCATGTGCGTGTTTAAGTGTCTGCACAGATCCATCAGAAACATCCTCCCAACATGTCCACAGTCTACCTTTCATGAGACACACTTCCATATCTTGTTTACAGGAGCCGGGGTGTTCATCCCACAAACTGGAGCGACATGTTGGTTTACTCTGAGCCAGTCACTGGTGGGGAATGCGAACTGTTTAGTGCGGGACGCTGCTGATCTTTTGTTTGCGTACGTGTGTGTGGCCATTAATACGCACATGCACAGAATGGGATCGGCTCGATGTGTATGTGTGCAGGCCAAACAGTATTTACACCAAACATGTGTAAGCACTTGAGGGCCACTGTATGTAAACTCTGTATGAAAACAAATTTAGCATAGTAAATATGAAATGGTGAAATGTTTATGCAAATGTAATTAGCAAACTAATGGGCTTTCACATCAACAAATATTGACTGAGAACATCTGCGTGATATGTGAGATCATTACATTCTTCAGGAAAGGTTACATTACAACACCCAGAGTCTAATCAACACACAAAGCAATGTTCTGCCAAGAATTCTAAAGTCAAGTTACAGAAAAATATAGCTTGTCACTGTCTTTCTCTATAAACTCTATACAATCTAATTAGTGAGATCCATGTCTAACAAAGTTTAACTCAGTATCCATTTAAAAGCCATTCTATAATCTAGTAATCATTTTACACACGTACACAGCGTACTTGATACTCATTGATGTAGTCCATTTGACCATGACCAAGGCATGTCCAAATGAGAGTGATATTTGAAGGTCTTACAATTACAAATACAGTGTATTGAGCCACACATGCAGACTCTGTCACTGTCTGCTTCATGCAAAGCCACTGCTAGGGATAACATACACATTTAGAAGGAAATAGTGTAAGAACAAAAAGGTACATTCATTCTGACAGATTTAAGGCAGTGTAAACCTTCACAGCTTAATATAATTTTCATGCATGCATTTTATTTATTTCAAGTAAAATGAGATTCTGTTGGCTCCTAATGATGGTGCGTCACTCAGGTCTGTGTCTGAAGGATCGCTGTGGCAGCTCCTTTGTGTAGAAACCATGCAAAATACTAATAGAGAGTACAACATGTTATATTGTAGGGGCCAATGTGGTGCAGGGGCTAAGTGGGCATCTACCAATCTGAGGGTCAGTTGTTCGATCCCAGCCCCCATCGTCGCAAAACACTGAACCGCTAGACCTTCTGCACTGTTGGAGTGGGAGAAATGCAGCAGCTAAGTAACATGGCTATAGCTTAACAAACAATCAACCCGGTATCACGGCAAGACGTGAACATGTGACGATTTACCATGCTGGGAGACGTGAAGATGTCACGATTTCGTCCCTTCAAACGTGACAGTTACACGGTATTGTTAACCAGTGTTGGGTGTAACGCGTTACAAAGTAACTACTTTTTCCGGGTAAAAAGTAGTGTAACGCGCTACTACGGAAAATTTGGTAACGTAACGTAGTTTCTTCTTCAATTCGCCGCAACGTTACTTTTCCCAGGGACGAGTGACAGTGACACTGCCTACTCAGCTGCGTGCTTACGCATTAGGCACGAGCTCTCATTCCACACTGTACGTGATAGAGGCTGGCCGCTGGTGGTGGCATTCAAGACGCGATTCGCACCGGTGTTGGAGAGCAGTGAAGCTTTATTGGCTGCCTTGACGTTGCCGAAATGTAAAGTTCGATGGATAGGGGGAGCGGAGCGGAGAGAAGCGGCGCGTGCGCTGCTCATCGCGGAGTGTCGCACTCTACCCCGTGATGAAGAGCCGGCTGAGAATAAAAACCAAGAAGTTGCCGCACACAGCAGCGCCAATGAGAATGACTTTTTTTCTTTTGATGAGGAAGAGGAAGACGCAATGTCCATTAGCGCAGACTCGGAGGTACTTGAGTACATGAGATCAGGCTCAGAGTTAGAAGTCCTCAACCGTTTCCTCCGAGTGAAAGCTGTGTCCATGAAATACAACACTGCCACACCATCCAGTGCACCGGTGGAGAAGCTGTTCAGCCTGGGAGGTATTGTGCTTACCCCCAGAAGAAACAGACTCTCAGATAAACGTTTTGAAAGACTGCTCCTGATGAGGTATAATCACACATTTTGTACTGATGTGGAATAGGTTGCCTGCCACCCATGCTGTAGACATAGCTCAAGCCTGTGCCTAATATCCTCTTTTTTTAATCTGCCATCATACTGTGAAGAAGGGCCAGCATATTCAGTGAACATAGCCTTTTAATTCTGAGGCCAGTCCTGCTTTAAGTTGTTCTTGATTTTATTTTGGCTAAAATGTCTTTGCTTCCAAGCTGTATTATGCCATTTTATTTTATTTACACAAGCCATCGATATCAAGATATTTTGAAGTTATTCTTTTTCTGTTGGATTTACATGAGGCATGCTTTATTTTGAGACACATGAGCCATTTTGAGGTTTTCATCATGTTGTTCCTAAGGAGCCTATTGATATGATTTGCACTAGCTTTGCACCTATTTTGAGGCTAGCCTGTTTAATGATCATGATTTTATATTGATATTGTTTGATATTATTGTTTAGTGGTGGTGTTGACGCCTATAGCCCAATGTTTTGTTAAGTGCTCTGTGGCATTTTTTTATAATAAAGAGCACAAAAGAAATATCTGTTATGTCCTCCATAGTAGAACTTTATGTAAGCCTACACATTTAGGAACAGAGATGGGGTTCTGCCCAAAGTCGAGCAACATAAAAGTAACGTAAAAGTAACGAGTAACGTAAAAAGTTACTTTCCTTGGAGGGTAACTAAGTAAAGTAAGGGATTACTTTTTTAAAGAAGTAACGAGTAACGGGCAAACACTACTTTTTAAAAGTAACTTCCCAAACACTGTTGTTAACCCATGTTAACCAGTGGAGAAATAACCGGAAATGCCAAGCAAATGCTACCCCGACGTAATGATTTATTTTTTAATAGTCACACTCGATTACGCCAATTTTCTTGTTGCCCAGCTGGTCGACACTTCTTTTAGCAGAAACAAAGGCTACATTAATGTATTAAAGCAATGTTAATCCATGTGTGTGGATGTGGAACCGGAAACAGACGTAGGCAAGATCCTCAGCTCGATGATTGGATGGTTTAGCCACAATGCATCCTGGGATTTGGGGTTTACGTTTAAAAAAAAAAAAATAATACTTTATTCCGAGTGTGCTTGCTTTTGTCTTTGAAAGTCATCACATAACGGCATTGTAATACACGGTTCGGCTGCATTAAATATTACATATCTGCCGTAGTTCTCTATTTATAGAGCCCTGATTAGAAGACTTCTGGACAAACAGGAAGCACTGCCGCCAAAACTGAAAACGTGACGTGGATCATAAATATATAAGCAATTAAACAACATCTTACATTTCTTTTCACACAATACGTCTCCTTGCAGTATCAACACTAATTCGGCTGACTTTTATATTTGATCCAATTGGTAGATTGGTAGAGGCTGTATTTACACCATAACGGTGCAGAGCTGATAGAAAGGGACACCTAGTGGTTAAAGCACGTTATTGAATTTTATTATTGTATTATTAGATATGAATAGGATCCCTATAAAGTATATTCATTACTCGTTATTCTCTACTAATAGTTAATTAAAGACAGTATATAATGACTATTTTGCACATCCCTTTCAATATTTCAAGATGTTCTAAGGTTTATTGACATATCATATTATACACAACTACGGTGTTGTTATGCAATGAATGAAAATCTTGGGTCACAGGTTCCTCAACAGTGCATTACAAGACATCTATCAATATGTGTGTATACCTCCACCATTAAACTGTCATTCTGCACATTTCTTATACTATCTACATACATCTTATAAGAGTATAATACATATGTATAATATCAGTTAAAATAAGTGCTTAAACATTGCAGGAAAGCAATATATTAGACGTACTTTGTCAGGCTTAATATTTATCTGTAGATACAAATGCCACTGTGTGTGCTGTGTGCTCTGCATGTGTGACCATTAAAGAGGGTTTCATCCCTCCATATTCTTCTTCTATACCCCCAAAGCTTTTTTCTTATTCAAAAGAAGACCTTAACCTAAAGTATTCTTTAATGTTTGAATTAAGCCTTATTAGTTTGTCTGTTTTGCACATCCTCCTATTAATATCTAATAATAAAATAATAAAATGCAATAACGTGCTTTAACCACTAGGTGTCCCTTTCTATCAGCTGTGCACCGTTATGGTGTAAATACAGCTAATCTACCAATTGGATCAAATATAAAAGTCAGCAAAATTAGTGTTGATACTGCAAGGAGACGTATTGTGTGAAAAGAAATGTAAGATGTTGTTTAATTGCTGATATATTTATGATCCACGTCACGTTTTCAGTTTTGGCGGCAGTTCCTCATGTTTGTCTAGTATAAATAGAGAACTACGGCAGATATGTAATATTTAATGCAGCCGAACCGTGTATTACAATGCCGTTATGTGATGACTTTCAAAGAGAAAAGCATGCACACTCGGAATAAAGTATTATTATTTTTTTTTTAAACGTTTTCAGATTTCACATCACATAAACACCAAATCCCAGCATGCATTGCGGCTAAACCATCCAATCATCGAGCTGAGGATCTTGCCTACGTCTGTTTCCGGTTTCGTTTATGACGGATGTATTTTGTTATACACACATTCCTTCACATTTACATTTTAATTTACATTAAAGTATTTCGTGAGGCCTTCTAACATGTTTTTAAATATAACTACGGTTGTAGTTGAAGAGTTTGTAAATTAACATGAACCGAAGCTGTTGCCTGGCAACGCAATCGCACAACGTCACGTCCGTTAATTCCACATCCACACGCATGGATTAACATCGATTTAACACATTAATGTAGCCTTTGTTTCTGCTAAAAGAGGCGTCGACCAGCTGGGGCAACAAGAACATCGGCGTAATCGAGTGTGACTATTAAAAAATAAATCATTATTATATTAATATTGACAATAACAACCGACTGTCGGGGAAGCATTTCCGGTTATTTCTCCACTGGTTAACATGGGTTAACATTACCGTGTAACTGTCACGTTTGAAGGGACGAAATCGTGACATCTTCACGTCTCCCAGCATGGTAAATTGTCACATGTTCACGTCTTGCCGTGATACCGGGTTGCAAACATTATGTACCTGGAATACATCATATCCAAAGAGGGTTTTGGTATAATGTACGTTTGAAGTATTATCACTTTAAGTCAAGATAAATAAAAGTGCTGTTCACCTCACATTTCATTTTGAAGTGAAATCATTATGTAAATACGACTTCACATTTTCTGATACAAGTTAGCACTCTCCAGCTGCAGGCTTCACGTCAGCTTCATATTTTATGGCTCAGTGGCTGGATTTTGATAAAGGGAATAAAAACGTATGAAGAATTTAATAGTGTCTGTTCTTTGTTAGTGTGATAGATGAGAGCCTTAATGTAGCTGACTGTATTGATCTTTTGTTATAAACACTTTCCTACACCGTGTTGTGTCATCCTGCGCTGCATACTCTGCTCCAGCCTTTGAAGCAGCGGCGGATCTTTGCACAGGTATGAGACTGAAGGTCAGGGCAACTGAGCACTCACTGAAAGGTTAAAAAGACTAGAAGGCATCTGGATCTGGATTACATGGATTACATCTCATGAACACAATCCCTTTAAGCCATGTCAAAAACCCAGCAAAGTATTAGACAGTTCCCGCCTCAAGAATTCATCATGACATCTTTAAACCATTTTGTGCAAAGCAGCAGAATAAACTCATTAAAGTTTGCAACGGTGTTATTTAACCTTCCAAATCTGTTTGTTACTCTATCACAGATCAGTTTGATGCCTCATTCCAAATGTTCCAAATTCAGTACACTCAAATGTGACCTTTTCAATTGAAGGGCCCTGCCCATATTAGGAACCAGAAGATGACTGCTTCTCCTGGAGCTCATTCACATGTAATCACATGCTTTGACAGCATGCATAGTAGAAACACAATCACCTATGTGTGTAGAAGCATCTGGAAAACCTTGAATCACTTAAGAAGACATAGCTGTGTGTCTGCCGAAGCTCTAGTTTGATATCATTACTCTCCCTCACGTTCCTTATTTAGCGGCCCTGATGTTCATCATGGGTCTTTCCCTCTGATGTGTACTTCACTGGGCCAGTGGTATTCTCCTGCGTTGCTTCATATGATTCATGTAAAGACTCACTGATAAGGTGCTGACTCAGTGGGAGACTACAGGCCTCCTCTCTCTACCAGCCTCATGGGTCCAACAATAATGCTACTGTGTGAATCCACCCTGCCAATGTGCCAAAATCACTCTGCTTTACATGCGACCATGCAATTATTTTCACTTTGAATTTAGCAATGTTCAGAAGAGAGATGTTGCTGCTAGCACTTGCATTTATGGATTTACATATGAGATATGCATGCTCTTGACAGCAGCTCTCACAATTCCATTTAAAGTAACAAAAGCACAACTGCAGGATCAAAACAGCTGTTTTACATCTGGACCAACTTCTGCATAATCCAAACAAATGACTTAGTATTGAAATTACTCTTGTCTTACAATGTAATTATACATCATAGGAAACCCATAGGCTTTCAGCATGCCAAGTGATAAAGCATGAGAGTGCCAATTCAGTTGAATTGGACCCATGTGGTGAGATATGTCCAAACGCTAATTAATGAGCAAACCAATAACATGCATGGCATGGGGCTGCATGAACAGTCAATGAGAGGTGAAATTAAAGAATGGAACACCATAACCACAGTTTGACAAACTCAATGTGGATGATGAACCCTGATTTAATAAATGTGTAATAGTAAATTAACCTCTGGATGTTTCTAACCATGCAAAAAGGTTTTCTTTTTCTAGATATGAGATAGTCTTCTTTTTGACAGTGAATATCATTTGTTTCAGCTGCAACATGTTTGTTTCTGAGACAATGTCTCCAATACTGAGGGAAGTCTCAACTCGCCATCACCATGAACAGTTTTCTTAAGGACTTTTGATGAGGTCATGGCGAGGTGCGTAGATTATCCAGACGTCCAGGGCTGTTCATTCTACAAAGACACTTTCTTAAGGATTTTTGGCTTCAGCAATTGCAATTTGTCCCAGACGGAGACATTGGCAATCCCCAGAAGATGATGATTGATGATTTATGTTCCCCCCAGGATGATAATCAGTCCGCCATCAGGTCATCAGGTGAATCTGTTCCAACACTTTGTGACAGAACCCTGTAAATCTGTAAAGACGTTCATCATTCATCATAGCATCAGCTATTCTTTCTCCTTAGTACTTAGCAAAGGTTAGCATGTTTAACTAAGATGGATGGATATTTTTAACCCAAAGACCGGCATTATGCTTTGTACACCTTTAACATCACTACTGTATGTCTGCCCTGATCCTATAGTACTCTGACAATAGAATGGACCAATATCTTACGCATAAACAACTGGTTTGTTGAGCAGTTTTACATGCAGTTCACTAACTATACCCATTAAGGATATTTCTGTGGACTAAAGCAGTGCAGCCCTTCAATGCCAGGTCATCCAACAGAACACTGATGCTCTGCAGTTTACAGAAGATGGCTCTTTGAAATACGAGCACAGCACTCAACCTAAGCTCTAACAACTGACAACACAGCCAGTATATTTCAGTGATTTGTCTCGCAGTGAAAGTGGACACTGTCAGTAGGTCACAACATGAGAGCAACCTGTCTGTGTCTCAGATATATCCTCAATATAAAAACTTCTCATTAATTAGCTTAGAGACACCTTCATCTAGAGAAGCATAACATTGTTGTTACTTCAACTCAGAGGAATTCACTCCAAGCCATTTGGAGTCACACAAAGAACTAGATGAATAAAAAGTGACAGTGGAAAACTGGAATATATAAATAAACTATTACATGTTGCTATTGCCTCAGTTTAATGAGACTAAGACACACCATTTATTTTATTTTTGAGCCTCACTCACACTGTTGGCAGGTGTCAGCTACCATTACTGGAAATAACAGATTTATAAAGTATATTTCTGGAAAATCCCACAGAAAAGTTTGACAAGAAGCAGAAACAAAATGGCGAGCCATTAAACCCAGTGCAGCCGAAATGACACCAGTAATCTCTGAAGGCCAAAGACCAATACAAGAATACACTGTAAGCGCTTTCATTTGAAGAGCTTTAATACTTGATCTGCTGTCTCCAGCTAAACCCTCACTGTGAGCAGTCTTTGAGTGAATAGACATTCTGAATAATGCATATGCAGCTGAAATAATGTAACATTTAGGTGGGGACTGGCTTATCTAAAGCCAGTTGAGTAGCACTTGAAATGTTTGGCTCTATGAAACCTGATGTACTTATATGATTCTGTTTTCTTCAAGGTTGTATCTTCCTGGTCGAATGTACTTACTGTAAGTCGCTTTGGATAAAAGCGTCAGCTAAATGTAATGTAATGTAATGGGTAGATGAGTAGATGAGCCAGTTGGTAGATTGACCCACCCCCTGTATCTAGGGAACTGTGTGTGATGGAGAGAATCACATGGTAAAGCGCTAATTTTTTTTTTTTTCACAAAATCCCTTGACTCAGATCAACTTACCCCTTAACTTACACTACTTTTTAGAAGTCATATTTTCATGGCTTTTGTGATAGATGCATTATTTTCATTTTGATTGACATGAAGTAAAGGTTGTGGTTGTCATTGGACTTCTGTCTATTTTGATTTGCCTAGAGGACAACATAAGTGAAAATTGGCTTACCCCACCCTCCCCTACTAAGAACAATGAGGCCTCTTACTAACTTTGTATAGGCCATGTTACGGGGACAATTAAAGATGGCAACTCAGACAGCTTGGAAGAATAACACTGCAAATGCACAACAGAAACTACTAAAAATGTAATGGTGAAAATGAAAATAGCTTTTGTTGAATACTTCCTGACTTCAACAGGTGATGACAACAATGTCACAAAAGTATATACAGTGGGGCAAAAAAGTATTTAGTCAGCCACCAATTGTGCAAGTTCTCCCACTTAAAAAGATGAGAGAGGCCTGTAATTTTCATCCTAGGTATTGCAAATTATGGTGGATAATAAGTATTTGGTCAATAACAAAAGTTCATCTCAATACTTTGTTATATACCCTTTGTTGGCAATGACAGAGGTCAAATGTTTTCTGTAAGTCTTCACAAGGTTTTCACACACTGTTGCTGGTATGTTGGCCCATTCCTCCATGCAGATCTCCTCTAGAGCAGTGATGTTTTGGGGCTGTCGCTGGGCAACACAGACTTTCAACTCCCTCCAAAGATTTTCTATGGGGTTGAGATCTGGAGACTGGCTAGGCCACTCCAGGACCTTGAAATGCTTCTTACGAAGCCACTCCTTCGTTGCCCGGGCGGTGTGTTTGGGATCATTGTCATGCTGAAAGACCCAGCCACGTTTCATCTTCAATGCCCTTGCTGATGGAAGGAGGTTGTCACTCAAAATCTCACGATACATGGCCCCATTAATTCTTTCCTTTACACGGATCAGTCGTCCTGGTCCCTTTGCAGAAAAACAGCCCCAAAGCATGATGTTTCCACCCCCATGTTTCACAGTAGGTATGGTGTTCTTTGGATGCAACTCAGCATTCTTTCTCCTCCAAACACGTCTAGTTGAGTTTTTACCAAAAAGTTCTATTTTGGTTTCATCTGACCATATGACATTCTCCCAATCCTCATCTGGATCTTCTAAATGCTAACTTCAGACGGGCCTGGACCATATACTGGCTTAAGCAGGGGGACACGTCTGGCACTGCAGGATTTGAGTCCCTGGCGGCGTAGTGTGTTACTGATGGTAGCCTTTGTTACTTTGGTCCCAGCTCTCTGCAGGTCATTGACTAGGTCCCCCCCGTGTGGTTCTGGGATTTTTGCTCACCGTTCTTGTGATCATTTTGACCCCACGGGGTGAGATCTTGCGTGGAGCCCCAGATCGAGGGAGATTATCAGTGGTCTTGTATGTCTTCCATTTTCTAATAATTGCTCCCACAGTTGATTTCTTCACACCAAGCTGCTTAACTATTGCAGATTCAGTCTTCCCAGCCTGGTGCAGGTCTACAATTTTGTTTCTGGTGTCCTTTGACAGCTCTTTGGTCTTGGCCATAGTGGAGTTTGGAGTGTGACTGTTTGAGGTTGTGGACAGGTGTCTTTTATACTGATAACGAGTTCAAACAGGTGCCATTAATACAGTTAACGAGTGGAGGACAGAGGAGGCTCTTAAAGAAGAAGTTACAGGTCTGTGAGAGCCAGAAATCTTGTTTGTTTGTAGGTGACCAAATACTTATTTTACCGAGGAATTTACCAATTAATTCATTAAAAATCCTACAATGTGATTTCCTGGATTCTTTCCCCCCATTCTGTCTCTCATAGTTGAAGTGTACCTAGGATGAAAATTACAGGCCTCTCTCATCTTTTTAAGTGGGAG
>CALSBZ010046901.1:20524-55185 GCA_943591055.1 Gobionotothen gibberifrons | reverse complement strand
AACACACACACACACACACACACACACACACACACACACACACACACACCTACCTTACAGGAACCTATAGGTAGAGCTTTGTCTCTTATATTCATTTTATTTTGAGAAACCATTCACTGTTTTAGGGACTCAACAGTGCCTGTGACCAGGACAAGCACTTTTAATTTTATTTGAAGCTTTTTTTTATCTCTTTTACTTTCCCCATTTCAAACCCGTCTTTCAGTATTTTCTATAGTTTCCACTTGTAAAGCATCTTCTTATCTTGTGCTGTTGTTTTTTTAGCCTCCTGGTGAGCTCCTACCAACACTGGGAGATTATTCACCTTTTCATTTGAAATGACATCACTGGTTGGGCCAAACACTTAAGGTGAGTAAGAAATTGAAAACATGTGTTCCCTGCACGTTTCATTATGCCTCAGCCTGGCATACCAACAGCCACATTAGCCCGTTATATGTGTGCACTCTATTTCACTCTCATGCTGCAAACAAGTGATGTGCTGTCAAGACATGATGGATAAACAAAGCAATCTAAACTAGTAATCCTCCTTATGAGACTGCTCACTTTCACCTGAAGGACGCTAATATCAAACCTCTGTTTAATAAGAAGCAGATTTATGTGGATAGTAAGAGTTCCCCGCTTTGATTGAATCAGGTCAAGGAGCGGAGCAGATTGAATGTTTGATGAGAACATGGGGCTGGAGAGTATGGGGTAACGTCACCAAATACTTTATGGTGAGTCATAGGCTGGAGGGTAGAGGGCTGAAGAAAGGGGAGTAGTGACCTTATGATGTTGTAATTCAACATAGAGAATGTCACTTTTTCTAAAAATAATAGCCCATCCGGACCAAAATAGCAGCCCTATTTCTGTTTGGTGTTTCTGTTGGACGCCTGTGGTGCGCTCTCCCAACGGGTGTGCAAGTGAGTGGGAGGAAGGGAGCACATTTGTTGTTTTCATTCTTCCCCCCCTAAAAGAGAAGTTAATATCCTGCAAAAAGGCTGGAACCATTTGAATGATCCGTTCCAACTAGCCACAGTTGTTGCCTTGTGCTTCGCTCTGAAAAGTGTCCTGTCTTCCAGTGGCTAACACTGAGTATATTCTCTGGTAGGATGCTTGTCATTTGGTGTGAGTCTGGGCTGCCAGCGAACTAGGCTCTGGGTGCAGGGGAACAGCAGGGGTGCCCAACCTTTTTTGAACCAAGAGTTACTTTTAAAATTGCCAGTCTGCCGAGATCTACCAGTCCAAATAGAGAGGCGTAGCCATTACTGACAGCCTACCTGCATGTTTTACTGTGAGGGGAGGGTGGAAAATACATACAGGAAGTAAACAAAGACGTGCAACGGGAAAAACTAAACTTAAAACATTTAATTAAACAATCTCATCTCTTAAAATTCACAACTTATTATGAATTAAACACTCACAAACTTATAATTGTGTATTCACATGTTTAACTCTGTTACATATGCACGCAACGAACAGAAGAGCATACCTTAGTGGGACCTCTGGCACTGGGAGGAGGCCGCTAGCTTCTCGTAGTCAGGGCAATAGGAGCTGGTTACAAGCCGTATGCAGGCCACAAGGTGGTCATCAGTCATCGTAGATCTGTACTTTTTTTAAAACTGAGTTTTTCCCGGGTCGCCGAGGGTGCTGGCGTTGTTTGTTCGCCGCTCCTCCGCCCCAAATCTAGTTCTTTAGTCCAGATCAGAACCTCTCCTGTCTGGCTCTCTACTTTTTAAACGTCAGTCATCAGCAAAAATAGCAGCATCTTTCTATCGAATCGACACAGAACTTTGTGTTGTCATCTCCTACCTGCTGGCTCTTTCCTTCTCACCGGTCCCTAGCCTGCTAGCTAGCTAGCATTATCGGTCCTAGCAGGCTGCTACCTAGATGCTCCTCGGCTCCCCGAAGTCTGCTGAGCTAACATTTCTGTCTCCACCCCAACTCCACCCCAACTCCACCCTAACTCCGCGGCTTGTGTGGGTCTTCCCATCCGTAGTACCCCTCAATGCAGTGCGCAATACCTCAAGATGGACGGGAGCTCAACATGGGCGGAGCCTCAACGCCCCTCCTTCTCAACCTTTGAGGCACGTGACTGTTCGGATATCATATCTTATGTACACCATATCCCAGTGTGCATTGCGGCTAATACATCCAATCAACGAGCTTCAAGCTGAGGATCTTGGGTAATCAGTTCGGTGGGTTTGTGGTGTGTATCGCTCGAAATGTCCCGTCTGTTTCCGGTGACTTTATTTACGGCTAAAAAGCATGCTAAAAAGCCCAAGATTATAGAATTAAACGAATAAATAAAAACAAGGATAATTGTGTGCTATTGTTGAGTAAATAACAGTGTGTTATTTAGAAAAGAATAACAAATTAGAAGGAAAATATTTGAAAAAATACAGATTTCAGTATTTTGATGCTCTAAGCCCCATTTCTTTTCCTCACAGACGGCAAAAAAAGTCAGACATTATATTTTAAATAAAAACAAATACATACAAAGATAAAACACTGGCATGTAATTTACGTTAGAATAAATAGAATGGTTTTGAATAATAGATGAGAGTAAAATCTACGTCACTTTACAGCCCCGCCCACTTTTGGGGAACGCTGTCATTTGAACAGCGATCAAGCCTGAAGCCACAGAGCTCTTCCGGCCCGTCCACACAGCGGTGTGCGTTGAAGCTTGGCGGTGGTCGTGTCTGAAGCTTGGGGAGTCAACGCGAGCAACGCGACCAACAACCAATCACATGAATCTCCCGCCCCGGACATACAAAACAAAAAAGCCTGCTAGCCTGCAGCAGAAGCAGGGAGAAAAGAGAGGGGGAAAAAAAAGAAGTGTTCCACCTTCCTTCAGCAGCAGCAGCAGCAGCAGCGGGGAGGCTCTCTCCGTGGTGCTGCGGACCTGCGGAGTACCTGCGGAACTGCGGTCTGGCTCTCCCAACATACACGCGGTTTGATTGTCTAGCAGTTGTTCTGGCAGATTTTCATAAACGGGATTTGATTGGCTGACGCTTCCGTCGAAGCTTCAAAAGTTGAACATGGCTCAACTTTTGACGCGAGCAACGTGTAGCTACGCTCCCCACAATGCAGTTCGGCGAAGCGTGACGTCACTCCATTCAAAGTGAATGGGCAGAAGCGTTGCAAGCTTCAACGCACGCCGCTGTGTGAACGGGCCGTTACTGTCCTTTCTTCTTAGAGGAAGTACAGAAACACGTAACTCTGGATTTGTTTTAATGTTTGAGGTGCAATAAACGACACAGCAGCTTTTTGGCATGTTAAAACTATTCTTTTCTGCCTCGCTCATGAGAGTAACAGCTGGCGAAATTACAGCCTCGCCTACTGATTTGAATTTAACCATATATCGAGCCCGATTGTCGATTTCAAAGGTGTGCTCTAAAATGATATTTATAAATAACTATTATCATTATTATAAGCAAGACAATAAATGTCAAAGATATGTAGAAAATAAACGTATTTAAGATATGTTCATAAGAAACGTAACGTGGGAGAAAATCTGTTTCTAGAAGATATGTAGAAAATAAACATATTTAAGATACGTTCATAAGAAACGTAACGTGGGAGAAAATCTGTTTCTAGAAGATATGTAGAAAATAAACGTATTTGAGATACGTTCATAACTGACGTAACGTGGGAGAAAATACGTTTCTAGCTAAACGTAATTCAGAATGCAGTTTAGTTCTGTGGGAACGTAATTTTTAGGAGACAGGGTTGTCTGACGCTATGATTAACAGAACAGAACTGCTCCCCCCGGAAACAGGATGCAACGCATCTGTGAAGCTCTGCGTCCCGTCACGTGCCTCAAAGGTTGAGAAGGAGGGGCGTTGAGGCTCCGCCCATGTTGAGCTCCCGCCCATCTTGAGGTATTGCGCACTGCATTGAGGGGCTTCTCTCTCATCCCGCTGCGATCAGCCGGCTTCCCCGCTGACATCGTCGCTCCCTGCCGCCTACAGCCGGTGGCTATCAAGCTAGCTAACAAGCTAGTAGGCTGGTCACCCGGCTCCCACTCTGCACCAGGCTGTCAGCCCCTCCTACGATTCTCCTCCGGAAACCACTGGAATTATTCTCCTGATATGCTGTGGATTATCCTTCTGATTTTACCTGGACTCACACCGCTCCTTCTTCCACGGTCATCCGGCTCCTGGTCTCTGCTTCCCGGGTCCCCAGCATTAGCTAGCTCCGTGCTAGCTCCACTTCACCGGATAATGCCGCCGCTCTACTCCCTATCAGATCTCCACTCCTTTAATAACCGCCTGCCTCCGGACTGCATGGACATCCTCGCAGATAATGAAATACTCCGCAAACGCCGTCCTCCACACAGAGGCTCTGGCCGTACGTTTCATTTCATTCCACGTCTCCACACTCCATCCCGTCCATTCGGTCCTGTCACACGCCCACACTACGCCATCACAACAAACAACACGTGAATCTGACCAATCTCCTTCCACTCCCCTGGTCCACACAACCCCCCCCCCCAATGCAACGTCACCTCAGAGCAGCCCTGCTCAACACACGCTCCATCCACAATAAAAGCCACATTCTGAATGAATTCATTAAAGACAATAACCTGGATTTTCTGTATCTGACCGAAACATGGCAAAAACCCCTGGACTATTTTTCTTTAAATCAAATCACCCCAGCAGGATTCACATACATTGACAAACCTCACCCACAAAGGCGGGGTGGTGGTATAGCTGCTATTATCAGAAAGGAAATAAAAGCTACCATAATCCCCATCCCTGATGTTTCTTCATTTGAACACCTGATCTTTAAACTCTCTGGTCCCACTCCCCTGGTCACAGCCATCATCTACCGTCCCCCAAAGGCAAAACCCTCCTTTCTCTCCGACCTCTCTGACATTCTCACTCAGCTTTCTGCCATATCCCCATCTGTTCTCCTCTTAGGTGATTTTAACATTCATGTTGACGACCCGACCTGCAAATATGCCTCTGAATTTAAGGAAACCCTTCACTGCTGCAACTTCTCTCAACACATCACCATTCCAACACACAGCCGTGGTCACATCCTGGACTTGGTCTGCTCCACTGGTCTCACCATCCATCATCTGTCCAGCCTCAATCTCCACATCTCTGATCACCTGGCCATCATCATGGACATCAACATCCCCATCCCCGCCCAAAAGCAAAAACGCACAATAACCTACAGAAATCTCAAATCCATCTCACCTTGAGCAATCACTGCCTCCATTACCAGCAAGATGTCTGTCTGCCCCCCCCCCCCCACTTTCTGAAAACCCATCTGAACTTGTGGACTATTATAACATCACAATCTCCTTCTGTCTCAATGAACTGGCCCCCACAAAAACAAAACATTTCTCTTTCATACACTCCGGCCCTTGGTGTTGACCAAGACGCCGCCGTGCATATATCCTCCACACTCACACCGTTGAATAAAGCTGTCGACGTAGCCACAGCTCGTGTGGAGTGTGCACGGACCCCCGTGGGACAGGCTCTCCCTGCCTGCTCGTAGGCGTGTGCAATGCCTCCGCAAAGCCAGCCTGCCAGGCGTTTCTTGGACAGAGCTTTTCCAGTCACCCCGCCCCCGAAGCACACAAACAGCTGTTCAGTGCGTCTCAGGGTAGCTGTGCGCTCTACATAACATGCTAACGTGCGCACCGGGCAGAGGCGGTGTAATTTAGCTTCCCTGGCCCCACCATGGGGTGGAAGACTAAAAACCCCCAACTGAATAACCCTCGACCTGAACGCACTCCTTAGGCTCTTGGGCACAAAGGAGGGGTTCGGTCTGAGTGTCGCCCCGCTCCGGTCACCCCGAATCAGTAAACAGCTCGGGTGCACCGACAGAGCGGTTAACTCTGACACTCTTTTGGCTGATGTTAAGGCAAGTAGCAGCGCTGTCTTCCACGACAGTGCTTTCAGGGAGGAGAGCTCCAGAGGCTCAAATGGTTCTGTGACCAGAACCTCGAGCACCAGCGGCAGGTCCCACTGCGGGGTGGAGGCGCGCACTACTGGGCGCAGCCTCCTGACCCCCTGTAAAAACCGCAACATCAGTGGATGAGAAAAGGCTGACCTGCCGTTGAATCCCTCATGGCAGGACGAGATGGCTGCTGCATACACTTTACAGTAGAATGAGCAAGTCCTCTGTCCACCAGAGCCTGCATCTCTGCTGAGAGGAAACCAATAACCTCCTGGGAAGACAGATTTCCTCTCGCATGCCCATAAAAGGAGGTGGGACGCTGCAAAACTGAGTGAATAGCCCCGTTTCAGCGTCCTGTCCATCCACTTTGTTAGTACACAGCTGAGTTTCCATTCCCCATAACATTGTGTTAATGGACAAGCCCTCAGCTTTGCCCATGGAGGGTCGACACAGAAAGGGCCGATTATTTACTGAGGTCCCTGAACGCACCGCCGTGCGTTCCTGTGTGAGTGTGCGCTCCTGTGTGAGCGCGGGTTCCACCATAATGCTGTTTTCACCACTACGGTAAACAGCATTTAATCGGAGTCTTAATGGGCGTAGTGTGTTCTACTGAGGTCCCTGAACGCACCGCCACGTGCTCTTGTGTGAGTGCGGGCTCCGCCATAATGCAGCCCTTACCACCACTTCGGTAAACTGCATTAATTGGAGTCTTTGCTCTAGGCGCAGCGACAGTAATACGCCAGCCATAATGCCCCTGTAACCGCATAGCGCTTTTCTTCAGACACTCCCTGCGGTTCATCCCTCTCATCTGTGCATGCCCACTAGCCACCTCCTTTACAGGAGCTACAGCTGGGGCAGCGAATGGGGAATTTGTACGATTAACATTGTATGTAAGTGTAGCATTTGTGGAAACAAAAGACACTCAGATTTGGATACAGATCAACCTCATTCTTATGAGAAAACGTAGTGATCTGTGCATTATACAGGGAGGAGGCAGGATTCACCCTCTCGTCCCGGGCGGAGAGATTTTCTTCCCCCGCCAGTCAGATCGGTGAAGACGGGCAGCCCGTCCCCGTGAGTTCCGGCACGCCGGTTCCACGGGGTGGGCCGAAGAGGTGGATGGCGCCGCGGGCACGAGATCTCCGTGCCGGCACCTCTCCCTTCGTCTCACCGTCGCGCCGCGCTCCCTCGTCTGCAGAAAAGCCTGTGGAGGAGCGTGCACTGCAGTGACTCTTCTCTCCACTGAGGTCTTTGAACGCACCGCAGCCCGCCCTCAGGGGAAGTGGGTCGCGCGCGCCGTCACAATGCCGTCTCTTCGAAACGGACATTATGGGGAAAAGTGGAATTGTGGAGAGAGATGACTCTTACTCTGGGATAAATGCACTCGTTCTCACTGAATGCATTTTCCCCACACACACACATCACTCTAGAACTAGAGTTTACAAACGTAAACCACCGTTCCCCTGCGGAGGTCCTGGCCTGAACGCACCGCGGCCACTCTCGCGAAGGCTGCGCGCTCACGTATTAACGCTGTATTTCCCATTCCGGTAAAATGCATTAATCGAAGCTATTATACCAGGCAAGGTGTGTTTTCTGACAACAGCACGCTGGCAATAGCGTCTCTTGAACCTGCACCGTGCTTTGACAGCACACGGTGTATTCCACTCACATGCACACGCCCACCTGTTGGCTCCCTATACTGGGGTTTACAGCAGGGGGTGGGGAGTGTAGGACAGTGTTTCTTCCTCTGGGTATGGGCAAGAAGCAGCCACGCTGTGATTACTCCTTATCCCGTGAGCAAGGAGATCGCTCCAAAGAGCCCTTCCGTAAAGACGGGGGCTCCCAGGAGATCAACACGGTCCTCTTTGGAAAAATGTCATGCGACGTGATCCCTGGGGGAACTGGGCCTGGGACAAGGCCTGTGGACCAAGCTACTTATTCGGCCTTGCGGCCCAATAATCGCTCTGACCTGGTGAGGCGTCTCTAGCAATGAGCCAGTAGCCCACACACCCGCCGCCATGATCATCATCCAGGGAGAGTACAGCCCTGGGCGGTGGACTTCCATGGACGCCGGACTCGGAAGGAATGGCGAACGTGAAATGGCACCGCCTCGGCCATATCCTGGTCCCCCAAACACTCGAAGCAGAGGTAGTGGGGATCGGCGCCCGCTATTTAAGCCAGGGCACGATTTAAAAAAATACTCGTTTTCTTTCTTTCTCTTTCTTCCTTTCTCTCAAAAAATACGTCTCGGACTCAGTGCACCTCCGCTCGCTGAAGAGTAAAGGAGGATGGTCAGGAGGCGAGGCCTCCTTTTATACGGAAGTGAGATGCGCACGCATTCAGGTAGGCCCGCCCCGGGGCCGGCTACGTCTATAGAAATCTCAGTAGGTGAATGCTTGCATGATAAGGTAGTACCCATAGAGTCCAGTAGAGGGCGGAGCCTGTGAGAGATATAACACAAAAGCATTGCACACAATTTAAACCTATCAATGTCGTTTAATTAACAAAGGTAATCTGGTGTTTTTGAGTTGATGAGTAGTGGAGATATCACTGTCAAATCAATCGACAGTAAGGAGAATACTTACTTCCGGGTGTACAATTCTCCGTTATCCAATGGGAATGGACGCTCACATTGCCTTTAACAGCCGCCGACATAAACGGATGCGGTGCTTCCTTGAGCGTCAAATACCGCCGCCGATGGGAATACATTGCAATCAGTTGAAAGCTCTTTGAGTCCATTTATGAAGCTGAAGGAGCCTCGGCGCATCACAACTGCACGTCACAGGACCCTGCAGCGTCCTGGACGTTTAGGGAGTGAGAGTGTGTTGGTCTCCTCCAAGTGAGCACGGAACAACCTCCTCTGTAGACTCCTGGCCCGAACAGAGCATACAATCTTCATTGCAACATCCATCACTTCTTTCATATTTCAAGTCTTCCCACACAGTGCTTGCTGGTGAATGATACAATGATAATTAAGGATGCTCGGGAAAGATTCACTTTGTTTGCACAGTGCTATGAAACCTTTGGTGTGGCCCACCATCGCTGGAGCACCCTCAGTTGTGATGGAGATGAGTTTAAAGAGGGGCAATTGGCTCTTCTTAACAAAATCCATGAACGCATGGAAAATATCTTCGCCTCTTGTTTGTCCTTTAAATGGCAAAATAGTGAGCAGCTCTTCTTTTGCACTCATGTCTAAAAAAAACATAATTGTGCCATCCATCATATCAGTCGACTCGTCAAACTGGAGAGAAAAACACTCACAGGCGCTAATGTCCCTCTTCTCCTCAACATCCTCCGCATGGGCGTCGCCTGGGGTAGGCGCCCCGGATGTTTTTTCTTTAGCCCCGGACAAATTCTCCCTCAATAATATAATACATTAACCGTACTTTACCTAGAGGACGGCAGAATTGTAATTTCCCGTGTTCAGTGAATGCAACAGAGGCAAGACACCACCAGACCAATCAGAGAGTTGCATGGAAATAAACGTGTTTTATTGGCTGACAGGTACGTACCTCTCCTCTGTGACAGTGTTTAAACTTTAAACTGTCAGCCGCGGACACAGAGTTTCTGAAGATTTTTTTTATAAAAAAGACGACAATTATCAAGTGGTGGCTCACACAACAACCCCAGAGCCACCACCTGAGCCAGGTGAACAAGGTATGTATCTCTGCTATCTCTTTTACAAAATAAGTGTCTAGTCAACAACAAAACATCAGTGATCGTATAATGGTAGTATATTTTTCACAAGCAATGTGAAACATTAAACTTATACAAACTGGTGTACAAAACTACACACATACCTGCGTTGATCTCCTGGAGTGTCTCTACTCTTTCTTCTACACATCTCTTGTCCACCATCAGAGATTGCAAACATTTCAGAAACAGCTAGAGGTAGGGGACAAACAACTTGTTCGCTGGGCATGTCAAAAACCTCCCTGCTTTGATCAAGACTTTAGGGAGCCTTTCAGCCCCTCTAGCAAAGGGACTGGAAAGCAAGCTTTGAAAATGCAGTACTATTTACATGCTTGTCATGTTCCAGACACTGCTCCCAACCACTCAGGGCCTGCACAAATACCTGCAGAAAGAAACAATTGACTTGGTGCAGGCAGTGGATTACAAAACAGCAGTTGAGAACACACTGAAAAGTTACCGAAGTAACGAGAAAGCACATGAGGTCTATGACAAGACCAAGGCCCTGTGCAATGATCTTGATATTCCCGAAACTGTGACACAGAGGAAGAAGCGTAGAAACATGGAAGACTTTGTAGTCAAGGCATCATGTGGAGCAATGTGAAACATTAAACCTAAATAAACTGGTGTACAAAACTCACATACCTGCATTTCAATGGACAGCATAAAAGGACACGTGAGCTGGGTTCTGTTGGAGAAATAGCACCATGCTACTCACATTAGCTTATTAGCTCAGATTAGGTATTGATGATCACGTTGATAAATCATATAAAACAAATAGCCAATCACACAAAAAACATGTTGCTGTGACTGTGAGCATTAAACAATTAACATTAAACTAAACAAACACAACAGTACGTTATTGTCCTTATAAAATAAAAACATACATTTTGTCCACCGACATAATACAGGCACCTTACCCTCAAGAGATCCTCACGTGCTATGAGAATCTCCCACAATCCATTGCCGTAACAAAGCTAATGCAGGCACACGTTTGTGACACCAGATGGCGCAATTGTGTATGTGCGTGTGGGGAGTCTTTCAGTAGAAAATTCGACTGTAGCGCCGCCACTGTGGGCTAAGCCCCGAATGTTTCCAGGTCCAGGCGACGCCCCTGGTCCTCCGACATCAACTCACACCGCCGTGTAACGGTATTCCGGGACAATTGCACGTCCTTAATAGCAGTCATGATGTCCGCCTTATTTTTACTGTCCCCCAAAAGCGCGTCGGAAGCCTCCAGGAATGCTTCTTTCACAACTTCGCCATCTTGAAAGACTTCATGTGTAGCAGCCTTGCTCTTGTTGTTGGGCCTGGTGAAAATGGACTGCTGTGCATTTAGCTGTCCTTTCAGTTCCCTCACCTTTTGGGCGTGTAGGGCAGAATTAGGAGGGAATTCCGTCTCGTAGCGTTTGTGCAACGTTTTGAAATGCCGCTCTAAATTACCCTTCTTCGGTAAATCACGATCGACTGGTTGGGCACCCCTGCTCTACAGCATGTCATCCCCCTCAACTGTATGCTAATGACTGGAAGCAAATGTATACCATTTGTCTGGAAAAGCTCCCCGGCCTGGAACAGCAGGTTTAGGCTTACAGCTAAACTCTTGACGTGTTACGTGATTACGATGAAGTTCAATAATGAAATCATTTTTCACTGGGATTCCTTTTGTGCAGTCCAGTTGGAAACAGAGGGCTATGAATCAGTGTAATGTGAATATATGACTTGTTGTTATTTAACTGGCTCTCACCCGGTTCACCCTTTACACACATAGAGCTCTTGTATTGTATTCTCCCTTTTTCTCCATGTTCTCCCTTTGCAAACACTTTTGTGCAAAGGGACATAACAATACATTGTGAGGGATTATTGAACACATTTATCAGTAAGAAAAAGCTATTTGATTTAAAATACTGACCACTTTACCAATTGTTATTGCCAGGGGTGTCCAAACGTCATACTAAATATGACTGTAAACTACATTACAGTCATATTTATGAGTTAATAAGCCCACTTTTCAAATGATTTCCATCAATAAAGGTTGAAAACATTTTCAAACAAATCTTAGTTGATAAAAAAAGCCCAATAACTTATTTGCAAAACCAGCTTGAAATACACCCTTCTTATTTCCCTTTATTACAAGCAATCTGAGGCTCCTGGGATGAGCTGCCTACAAAATAAATGAAACCCTATGGAGAGCTGTCATGCAGGCTGTTTTCTTCTAAAAGCATATTCTATTATCAAGCATAATTTACCTACATTTGATTGATTTTGCTAACTTGTAACTTAACTTATTTTTCTGTTTGGACCCCTGGTTTAAGCCTTAGCCCCCAACAACAAGGCAGCCAGGAGCTGTCACACAACCCGTCTGTATCAAGGTCATCCAGGCAGCAAGGACGTCCAGAAAAAGATTACTACTATCTTAATGTATTTTGTAGGAGATAGGGTTAGAATAGGGTGTGAATACCGGGGATTTCGGTTACAACAATGTCAAACAAGTTCAGTAGTTAATAGTGAAGAGTTTATTTTCAGCTGAGGCTTGATTTGTTTTTCTTCTTGAGTCAAATAACCAGCAAGTGTCTGGCTGGGAGATCTGCACAGGCCTGCTCTGTTATGTACCGTATATGTGTCCTATGCAATCTCATACTTCACGCACGCCGTATATCTCCTCATTAACTTCACAACAGCCCTTCCTCAAGTTCTCTTATTCTCTCCATCAATATATTTCTCCAGACTTCTCCTCATAGTGTCAGGTGAGAAAATAAAGCTACATTTTTAGCTGTAACACCATCCGTAGTGTAGAACCAGTGCCGAAAAAGCAATGCTAAGTCTGCCTTGTGATTATTTAGTCTATGTTATAAGAAATATTGATGTGAAACTCCATCACCTGGTTCAAATATGAGGGAGAGCCTCTGCCAGTGCTCGCCTGAGAACATGTGGAGGAACTCCCTCATGAGATGGTCTGATGACAGGATTAGATCAGCTTGAAAAGTTTGGAGAGGTTCATGTCTGGGTTCATGTGTGCCAAAATGCAATATTGCCAGAAGTGTAATCATTGTATGGATGTTGCATTGTGGTTGAATCCATGCTGTGCCCCAGGTCTGCATTGAACAGTTGGATTTGAACAACTTGGCAGTGGCACTTATCTTGCTCTAAAGTGTGATCCCTCTGTGATCTCATTGCTAATGATAACTGACTCGACTCCAAACACGAGCGGGGTGAGAGATTAAGATGCTTAAGGCACCTACAGCAGCTACAGTAGAGCAGGGCCATGATGTCATGTTTCTGAAAGCAACAGGTCGGTCTGAACACAGAAAGTCCAATTGGGAACAGATTTTACCTGACAAGAGTGATTGTAGCCTGTTGCTTCAGGGCGAGACCTTCAGTGTGTGAGAGGAGAGATAACGCTGGGGAGTTAGGTGGCAGGTCTCACATTTCTTTTTACCCTCCATGAAATCCACAAACGGCATGCAGCCAGGGAAGTCTTAAGAGATGGAGATGAGCCTGGAGGTGCAGCTGATGAGCAGCCAAGCAACATACAAAGAGAGATCTGTGGAGCCATTGAAGTGCATTCCCAGCAGTTGTTTCTCATTAGGTCTGGCTCCTGAGATCAACCCAGAAGAAGCTCCTGAACCTCTCTGCTTCTATAAACACTTCTCCTCTGGTTCCTTATGCTCACCTACGCCAACACGTCTACGTGGCCTTCACATCTCACCAAATACCGCCATTTAACCTCAGCAGACTAGTTTTCACTTTGGCCCTTCTCTATCACATTTTAAATAGATTTTTGGTAACACTTTATATTAAGGTACACAAATGAACCATCAACTAGTTGACTAGTAATTAACATGCATATTAGCAGTATATTGGCTCTTTATTCGTCATTATAAAACACTTATTAATGCCTTATTCTACATGACCGTATTCTACAAGTAATAGGCCATTAGTTAAGAGTTTTTCCTCAATAACCCTCTAATTAGTGCTTATTTGTTGCAAGTAAGGAAGTTGTTGTACATGAGTTTGGGTCTTAATATGCGCTGCTCAATACGGGCCTAATAAGGCAGTAGTACCACAAGAATAGTAATTCTCCCATAATAACATTTAACAAATATGATCTATTCTTATGTAACAAGACATGAAACTATAAGTGTTAATTGTGTCTAAATAACTCAAAATTAGGTATTTCTATCTAAGAATATGTTCCCTATTCTAAAGTGAAGTCTTGTTCATAACCAATAAGATAGTAGTTTGATTCTAATTAGGTATTTCTATCTAAGAACATGTTCCCTATTCTAAAGTGAAGTTTTGTTCATAACCAATAAGCTATTAGTTGACTCTAATTGACCTGAACATGTTCCCTATTCTAAAGTTGCCTCCTCTTCACACTTTGTAAATACATTATAGCACACAAATACTGAAATTAACCTCAACAGAACATGAACAAAGTAGGCTCAGGGGGGGGGGGGGGGGTGGTATTGGGATTTTTTTTTTTAATCCGCAGCATCACTGTTTCTTAGGGTCAAGAACAATACACTCACAACCTAACATGAAAGCATTTAGTTTATTTAATAAAAGAGCACATGTTCAATGTGAAAAGTGACAGTAGATATAGATTGGTTGCAATTTGATGCTATATAAATATAAATGTAAAAAAATATATAAAAAAAAAAAATTATAATTTTTTATAATTTTTATAAAAAAAATTTTTTAACACCTGGAATTTCAGGGAGGGCGCGGGGCTCCGTTGGCGGGGGCGCAGCGCAGCCTTTATTGACTTATTTGCAGTCCACTGACATTCAAACGGAGTGAAACTATACAAAAAGAAGTTACAAGGCACAGGCACTTAATGATCTCATACACGCAGATTAACACATAGGACCGCTCAGTATAAACAAGGTAAATATAGCGAATGCTAGCTCTGCAACAAGCATGTGTACAGGCTAGTATGGCTAATGCCAGCATGTATGCTAACGCTACCGTGTATGCTAACGCTAGCGCGAATGCTAACACATTTTCTCATTGTGTTTAAACCATTTAAACATCTCCAAATGTCATCACATAAACACAATACATGTTACTAATCCTTACAGTGTAAGTGTAAGGCTTACACTTACAGTCATTGCTTTCTGACGGACTTGACCCTTTTACTCTTCAGGTTGCAAAGGGAAAATTAGTAGCAGTCTACTCATGGATGTCTACTGCCATGCTATTCAGTTCACTTTCTCCTACTTCCTGTACCCGGTTTCCTGTCTAACCGTCAGTACAAATTTTACAAAAATATAAATGTGCAAATATGAAACATAGCCTACAGGTCAATATCACCTTGCTATTGGTAGCTGAACTGTCAATACCCTAACACATATTCTTAGATATAAATACCTAATTTTGAATTATTTAGAAACAATTAACACTTATAGTTTCATGTCTTGTTAATTAAGAATGTGGTACTACTGCCTTATTAGGCCCATATAGAGAACCGCAGTGACGCGTCCTAAAACCCGGATGTAAACTCCTTCCGGTTCCTTCGTCAAAAACTCAATGCAATTTCTCCATAAGATTTTGGAAAATAGCTCGAAATAAGGTCTGTGGTTGACACACGTTTTGTTCAGCCGGATAATATCCACATGTCTACCCTACTTTTATAATTTTCGAATCATAAATCTAATCGCCAGAAGCAAAATGCTAACGTTATGCTATAAACGAACTACAGCAGGGTCGCTGCTTCAACGTCACGCCAACTTAAGATCCATATTCAAACATACAGATTGTAAATGGTACAAGTTGAAGCGTTTGTTTGAACAGTTTGCAGGAGGCAGGTACTTGCTTTCAAGCAGAACAGGGCAAACAAACTTAGAGGAGTGTTTTACGTGTTCAGTGTAATGACGTAAAACGGCCTGGACAACTTCTGTAGTACTATTCCGCCACATGTTAACAACTGTAGTGCCGATGAAAGGGAGTCGGAGGCGGCGTATTAAGAATGGACTTCCACACTTTATTATCCATTAATCTCTAAGAGGTTAGTACATGAACTGCTCTGCATGACAAGCTAGCAGGAATGAACAGCGAAAGCTCAGTGTCCCCACTAAAGGGTCCGTCTGGCAACACAATACAAAAGGTGAATTATGGTCCAACATGGTGTCACCACACAAGCCCCACCAGAATTCACGTGTAAACAAAATCCGTAAGAGTCCTGCGCACCGGAGCCGGTACAGCGACTTCCGCCTATGCGGCCCCCGTCAGAGGAGGGACTGGAACAACACTCCCTGACAGGAATCAAAGTCGGGGGGCGGCCCCGTCTCGGCGGTCGTGCCAGCACCACCGGCTGGTCCACGTCCAAGTGAGCAGCCTTCACCCGGTCAACCGAGACGTGCTCAGCCATGTCGACCACCAGGTGCTTGTCACCGTGTTCCAAGACCCGGAAAGGTCCATCGTAAGGGGGCTGCAGTGTGCGTCGTGACCGATGAAAACGTGCCCAGCCGAGCTCCGCGGGAACTTGAGACCTTGGCGCACCGTGCTGAGTAGTCGGAACTGGAGCGAAAGCCTCCGCTGCATCTCGTAGGAAAACACGCTGGGCCGTGGCAGACCAGGGAGCTGTAGCATTTGGGAGGAAATCCCCTGGAACTCTCAACGGCTGACCGTAGACCATCTCATCTGTAGAGCACTGCAGATCTTCCTTAGGTGCGGTCCTCAGGCCCAGCATCACCCAGGGCAGCTTGTCGACCCAGTTACCGTCCGTAAGGCCGGCCTTGAGGGCCGCCTTCATGGAGCGATGGAAGCGCTCACAGAGGCCGTTAGCCTGAGGGTGGTAAACAGTAGTCCTGTGCAGCTTAACCCCCAAACCGCCTGCCAAGGCGTTCCAGAGTTCGGACGTGAACTGTCTGAGGAAATGTCTGACGGGGTGCCAAAACGACACACCCACGTTGCAATGAAGGCCCGGGCAACGTCTGCCCTGAAAAACCCTGAGAGGAAGGCAATGGACCAACTAGGTCAATGTTGACGTGATCAAACCTCCTCTCAGGCACCAGGAAACGCTCCAACGGGACCTTCGTGTGGCGGTGCACCTTAGCGCGTTGACAAGCCACGCACTCTCTGGCCCAAGTCCTCACGTCCTTTTTCAGCCCCAGCCAAACGAACTTCGCCGCCACCAAGCGTACCGAAGGCTCGACGCCGGGGTGTGACAGGCCGTGCACAGCCTCGAACACAGGACGCCTCCAGCTGGCGGGGACGACAGGCCACGACAGGCCCGTAGAGACGTCACACAGGAGAGTAATGCCCGCGTCGCCGAACACCACGTTCTCCAAACACAACCCAGTGCTCTCCAGCTTCAGAGCCTGGACGCCGGGGTAAGCGACCTGGTCCGCCGCCATGCGATTATAATCCAGACCCAACTGGACGGCACCGATGACGACTCTGGAGAGGCAATCAGCAACCAGGTTCGACTTGCCAGCCACGTGTTTAATGTCTGTAGTGAACTCTGATATGTAGGACAGCTGCCACTGCTGACGTGCCAACCAAGGCTCCGCCACTTTTAACATGGCGAAGGTGAGCGGTTTTTGGTCGACAAACGCCGTAAACTCTGGCCTTCCAGCATGAAACGGAAGTGCCGCACGGCCAACCAAAGACCCAGGAGCTCATGGTCAAAGGCGCTGTACCTGCGTTCTCTGGGCGTCAGCTGGCGGCTGAAAAAGGCGAGCGGCTGCCAAGCGCCCTCCACCCACTGCTTGTGCACCGCACCAACAGCGTAGTCCGATGCGTCCAACAGCTAAAGCTCAGTGTCCCCACAAAAGGGTCCGTGTGGCAACACAATACAAAAGGTGAATTATGGTCCAACATGGTGTCACCACACAACCATCGTTTTTCAGACACGTAAACTCTTCAAAAATCACCAGAGGGGTCACTGCTGATGTATTTAATGTCGTAGAACAAAACGTGATCTGTCTCTTCAATTTGTGTCAAACACAGACCTTATTTGGAGCTATTTTCTAAAATCCTATGGAGAAATTGCATTGCTTTTTATCGAAGGAACCGGAAGTGGTAAAAATGCTAACTTACTTCCGGGTTTTAGGACGCGTCACTGCGGTTCTCTATTGAGCAGCGCATATTAAGACCAAAACTCATGTACAACAACTTCGTTACTTACAATAAATAAGCACTAATTAGAGGGTTATTGAGGAAAAACTCTCAACTAATGGCTTATTACTTGTAGAATATGGTCATGTAGAATAAGGCCTTAATACGTGTTTTATAATGACTAATAAAGAGCCAATATACTGCTAATATGCATGTTAACTAACAACTAGTTGATGGTTAATTTGTGTACCTTAATATAAAGTGTTACCAGATTTGGACTTAGACTCAGAGCCTTTAGATTTAGATAGTTTTTTGTTTTGTTTTTGTTGTTGTGGATTTTTGTCCTGTCGCAGTCCATTTATTGTTTTGTTTAATTCATTTTTTGTTTTGTCTTAGTTTTTTATCCTGTCGGACTCTAATCACATTGTTGTCATCCTAATTTGTCTGCCAACTGCTATTGTGCTGTCTGTCTGGCTGTTTGTTTATAAAAAAATAAAATAAAAAGTTTTTTAAAAAAAGACGTAATTATTGTAATATTTTTTAAACCGGATGTTTACTTTCTCTTTTCTGGCTGATAGCTCCGCAATTCGGGGTCGTACAGTGATGACATTACATGTCTGGAATCTCTGGAGTCTCAGCTTTAAATCGTATATCTTGTTTGTGCAGTTAAGATAGTAATAAGGGCATTTCTACCGTGAGTTCTGTGTAAAAAAGTGTTAGCATTAGTTAGCATTTTTTCGCTCAATGCTAATTCAAAGGCTTGGTAATACTCGTGTTTTTTTTAGCTAAAAATGGTTCATATTGTCAGTTAGCGGAGTTTCTTACCTGTGCCGTTGGAGACCCCGCTGACTACTCTTCTGCCGGGGGTTCTGCCAACCGTATGTCCTGTGCCGTTGGAGACCCCGCCGACTACTCTTCTGCCGGGGGTCCGGCCAACTCTATGTTCTGTCCCGTTGGGGGTCCTGCCGACACCTGCTCCGCCGAGTTTCCTGCCAACACCGTGTCCTGTCCTGTTTCGGGTCCCATCGACACCAGCCCTTGCTCCGCCGTGGGTCCCACTGACACCAGCCCAGGTTCCGTCCAGGGTCTTGTCTACGCCTGACCCGCCAGGGGTTCCACCAGCTCCTCCCCGTCCTTGTGCTCGGCCTCCTGAGTTCCCAGCGGCTTTCGCCCTCGAGCCCGGTCTCCTGAGTTCCCCAGCCAAGGACTCCACCATGCACTCTGCCTTGCCCCCGGGCCGTCCGCCCGAGGACTCCACCATGAACTCTGCCTTGCCCCCGGGTCTTTGTGCTCTTGAAAAGTTTGCTTCCTCACTACGTGAGCGCTTTCATTTTTGCTCTCTATTTTTGTCATCTCAGCTAGAGATTTGATAGTGACCTTTTTTGTTGTTCATTTTGCTGTTCATGGAAAAATAAAGTATCTTACAAATACTTTATCTCTGTCTCCCGGGTCATGCAATTGGGTCCTACATCCTAAGTGCCTGAGTTCTTAACAATTTTTGGGCGGCAGAGATACTGTTTTACTGATTTAACTGAAATTGACCTTAAAATAAAAAAGTAATTGATGTATTTGCCCATCTTACACACTATTTAGCTATGCAGACAGTGTTTCGCTGGTTCTATTCAGAGGTTACTTTATTTTGTATAATTCAAAGGTTATGTTAGTGAAGGCAGAAAAGCTCCATCAGATCTCGGTGTTAAGGCTGAATCTCTCTTTCTCAGACTTTTAACTGTACTCACCTATTTTTCATGAATGGAAACACAATTATTTCTTTATTTCTATTTAGTCCATTGCTTACTCTTTATCACCGCCTCTGTTAAAGCCCGCTATTATGAATCTCAGTACTGCACTCCTTTAAAGCCAGTATCACAAAGCATAGAGAAATATCTTAAAAAGAAGCGTAAAAATCTGACACCGAAGAACTGTTATTGTAAAGTTTGTTAAGACCAATGTGTTCACAAACACATCCAGAAGCAGTCGTGTCATGATAGGTCCACTTTAACTTATTTCCTTGAATGTATAATTAGCCTACATATACATTTCCATAATGTCTAAGCTTTTACTCTTATGCAGTTATTTGTTTTGCAAAGAAGGCAGTTTGACAGACAGTCCAGCTCCTGGGAAAAGTGGCATTGCAGCAAGGTGGAAGGCATTAAGAGCTTTTAACGACGCCCTAAGGCAGGCTCATGTGATACCCTGTAAGAGAAGGGCTAATACTTTACAGTCAGCTCGGTATTCACCAGAAGCTCGTGTAATTCACCTCAGATAAAGAGCAAAGTATCAAAACAGTCTGAGGATGAGCAGTGGGGCAGCTTCTCTTCCGAGGATCAGGCTCTACTTATCCACAAGGGGTTCACTCGGTGGTCGTATGGAGCACAAAGACAAATCTGGATGTAAACATGACGTTGAAGTTAGGCTTCGAAATGTGACAGCATAAAACTGAGCCCTGGTCGTGTCGTAATCCATGATACATGGCAATAAAATGTAGAAAATCCTATTTTGTAAAACATGAGAGGGAGTCAGCCTGTTTGATTGATGGAATTGTTACTGGGTCTACTTAACAGTCCTCTAAATTTAGCTCTGATTTGGTATCCCTGTTCATGGATATCTGGCGTGCGGCTTAGGCATTACCTCATCCCCTGAGCTCTGAGTGAGCCTGTGTGCTTGAAGACTGGAGAGCTGCTGTCATCCTGTGGAAATAGCAACAATTGGTATGTTGAACTGAGCTCAGCCTGAGGTGTAATGGCAAAACAAGCAAAGTTGTTCACATTTAGCTATATTATTAGCCACGCTGAACTGAACACGCTCATGGTACCTTTTCTAGCAGCGAGTGAAGAGGTCCAGAGGAGCCAGGTGGTCTGGGTTTCTTCACAGCCGCCGTCACTCCAATGTCTTTTCTTGCATTTTGATAAACTCTGTTGTGAATAAAGCCCATCCAGTCCATGTAATGAGATGGTGCTTAAAGTATGTGAAGAAAGAAAGAAGGGGTGACATACACCCTTACTGAGCCTGGGATTTAAACAACTTCATTTGAATGAAAGGATACGTACGTATATTCAGGTTGGGAACAGTCTGACTGGCTGGGAAACATTGAGCAGCTAGTATTCCTCTTAGAGTACACAGAGCTTCAAAAGAGCGTTTTGCTCTTACAGTACAAACACATGATTCCAAAAGAATGATAATCCTCCATGTCTGCTAGATGTGTGAATAATAGTTTAAATTGGACCATACTACCATGGTTGTTGCACACAGTTTTCCTTTGCAATGAGAACAAATACAGTGCTTTGGATCATCTGGTTAGACCTTTTTACATTTCTTTTATCATATTCTACATATGTAGTCTTTTCCTGACATGATTGCTGTTTTCATCCCTCACATTGACTGCGTTTTACACTTCAAACAGCATCAAATCATTTCATGTTAACACGTACAGCGACGGCATTCTTAAATGAGGAATATTTCTTCTACATCCTGTGCAATAAGAACATTCAAGCTGCCAGAGACTCAATTCTTTTTTTTAACAACAGCACACACATCCTTCACACGTCCATAAATGACATGAATATTTCATGATCTAACTTTTACGGGCAGCTGTGGCTACGGGGGGTCCAATCCCAGGGGCACTGGTTTGATCCCCAGCCCCTGCAGTCAACATGTAAAGAGACTTAGTCCCAGTTTGTCCCACCCCCTCCAGGACACCCTGTCCTCACTGTGCAGCTCCTTCACGACATGCTGCTGCCCCCCCGCTGTCTCACGGAGAGATACCGCAGGTCCTTCCTTCCTGCAGTGGTCAGACTATACAACCAGCACAGCCCCTAGTAGAACCCCCCCCCCACACACACCCCCACACCCCCACACACACACACACACACTTAAATGGCCTTCTTTAAATGTAAGAAGACACACGCATTGGCTTCAGCTGATATTTAAATGCATTTATCTTAACTATCCTCCTTATTTAAAGCAGTATTTTGTACCCTACTCACCAAATCATCAAGTTAGACATTCTGTTCAGATGTATTTCTCTGTCCCCTCTGCAAAAAAATTGATTGGCAGAAGAGCGTTCATGTTCAAAGCCCCAACAGACTGGAATACTTTACCTGCTGCTATTAGATCTCTTGCATCATTGGGTATGTTTAAACATTATCATCTCACTTTCAACTGGTCTGTACTTGTTATTAATGACATTGATATTGATGAAACTGATTTGCTCAACTGTCTCAAATTGTGATTGTGTACTTTGCTGGATTTTTATTTAACAGACTGTATGTGGTTTGTCTTGTGTGTCATGTTTTGCATTTTGTCTTTTTGTTTATGTATGTTTGTAAGTTGTTGCTATTGTCGGGACCCCCTCGAAAACGAGATGGTGCATCTCAAGGGGTTTATCCCAATAAATAAATGTCTCTATATATAGACTATTACACCCCTTGCTGTTAAATACCAACCAACTATGTGCAATATGTTCTATATGTGCAATATGTTCTATATGTGCAATATATATATATATATATATATATATATATATATATATATATATATATATACATATATGCCATTAATAACTGTGTAATATATACCTGGCTGCTAAATCCTTAGAACTGTTACAAGATGTGTATTTTGTAAATTGTGTAACTTTTTATTTCTTATTACATTTTATTATATCATAACTTAGTACTTTTTAATGCATGTAACATATGTAACATTAAGCTGTCTGTGGCTCTTTTTTCTGCTGTAACTACGTACATTTCCCCTCTGTGGGACTAATAAAGGTATTGTGATTCTGATTCTGCTCCTGTAGGCATGTCTACATTACTGAAGTACATGTATGGCTTTGGATAAAGCGTCATTGGTAATGAGCACTTCCTGGCTGGAGTGGCACATGAAACAGAGGAGGCTGTAGCCTGCTGCTTACATCAGCCATGGCTTTCAAAATAAGCATGCTCTCATTTCCCATGAAACAGGGGTTTGGGAATATTTGGAGACAGCTCAAACACAGTGCACAGACCACAGGGAAAACATTTCTACAGGATTATTTATCAGCAACACTGGCAGCCAGAAAATGTCGTAGAAAATTTGCAAATTATCCATAAATCAAACGTTGTTTTTGCTGAGAATTCAAGGCATGCCCTAACGTATTCTGTTTAAAATATTCAGTTTGACTTTATGTTAAAAAAACGAATTCCAGAGTCAGGGGAAGGGCCATAAGGAAATCAAAGGAAATATTATGAACTCATGCTATTAGACTTTAAGAAGCCATTTTCCATAAAAATGTCTTAAATATGATATTGAATGACTCCACAATCACCAGATGTAACTCTTATCTGGATGGACTTTTTTTGCCTTCAAAGCGTTGACATCAAACAGGGATAAATAGGATTTTATTCATGGTGCTTTCACCTGTGTGTGTAAACTACAGTATATCCAACAGTGTCTCTAATACATCAAATGCAGTTTGATTCATATTCTTTTACAGCCAACATAAACATCTCACGGTTGCTTTTAAATCTAGGAGGACATCTTGGGACAGCCAGCCAGGGTGTAGAGATTACAGAGAAACTAATTTATGATGCCTTTCTCCTCTGAAGAGAAACACTGCACGGCCAGTTTCAGTTACTGCTCGCTTGACATCATCTCTTTGAATTAAAAACTAAACATATGGTTGACTTAAAGTACTACTTTACACTTTTCAACCTTTTTCTGTACTTATTTGATGCATATATACACTATTGCTAATGGTGCGTGGTCTGAGCAGTATACGATGGACATGATATGAGTTTACAGTGTTACAACCCGGCTTGTGAGCTGCAACATAAAGCTGGGAGACGAGACGAGGGTTGTGAAATAATGAAGACTTTTTATTTCCATAAACAAAAATGATCAAGCGGCACCAGCAACAGATCCCCACGGCTGGCCCGGAGAGAGAGCCCAGAGAAGTCCCCGAGGCTGGCACGGAGTGAGAGTGCCCAGAGGAGTGAGAGGGACGTATCCGGCTTGGCTCCTCCTATATTCTTTCCCCAGGTGTAGCTCATGAAGCAGGTATCCTCCCCGACAGGTGCAGCTCATCATTGAACCTGTAAACACACACAAACACACTTTGCCCTCGACGGCACCCCACGTAGTGTGGAGGGGTCGTCACAACAGGGTGTGATAATATCTCATTTTAGCTCTGGTTTGGTCTCATCCAACTCACTGTCTTCATAGCTAACTTCTAACTTTGTCTGACATCATTATTTCAAATGTTAATGAGGAAAAGTAACTGACTTATTGACATTACAAATAGTTTCCGCCAAAGTTTTATGTTTAAAAACGTAATTGCAATGTCTAATGTAAGTGTGGTGTGTCTTTGGAAGGGAAATAATAAGGTCACCTGATCATCGGAGCTCGACTTTCTCACACACAATGGTTGCGGTCGAACTGTCCTGTCGTCTTTTCCCATCCACTATTCCTTGACCTCTGAGTGAAACGTCACGGGGTTAAGGGATAGTGGATAGGAGAATTCAAAAGGATTTAGGAGAAGAGACTGCAGTACTTTAGAGAATCCGACTGCACTTTCACTATCCCACGTGTTTATGATGCGCCAGCGGACGTCCTTTTGTGCGTCTGCTGCTGTGGGGAAACCGTGGAAACCACAGTTTTCTATACAGCGGACTACAACATGGATGTTTAATAAGAACGAGGGACTACTGTAAACTCATCTAGAGACTCTGCACCGTGCTCTGATGCTGTTGTTTTATGCTTTATGAACGTGGACAACAGAGAAACATATTCTTCATGACCAAAGTTGGAATTGAAATAAAAAAGGAAAGTGAAACTTATGCTTCACAGTATTAATCCACATGAATCCCAATAAGTATCATCAATCAATCAATGTTTATTTATATAGCCCAATATCACAAATGTTACATTTGTCTCAGTGGACTTCACAGTTTGTACAGAATATCAGTATGACAATACGACACCCTCTGTCCTTAGACCCTCTGTCCTTAGACCCTCACATCGTACAAGGAAACACTTCCGGAGAAACCCCAAAGTTTAAAGGGGAACATGGGAGAAACCTCTGGGAGAGCAACAGAGGAGGGATCCCTCTCCCAGGACGGACAGACGTGCAATAGATGCCGTGTGTAAATCGAAGAGATAATACATTTACAACATAGGTAGACCAAATGTTTGGAAATGCATGTGTCTATAATAAGAAGATGAATCCACGAGGATGTCAACAATCCTGTGGGAGCCATCAGGGAAGTAGTATGATGAGAGTCAGGCAGGACCGCAGAGACAGGTTCAGCCAAAAACTCATTCAACTGATATTTTTCATTTAAAAAAAAAAAAAACACACAATGCTAACACTGACCCTCTGAATTAGCCCAGAGCGATAAATGCTAACCTATTACCGCACCGAAAATCACTCCTAGCTCCCTTATTACTTATCCTAGCTCTGTACATCCAACACATCGTTTATGATCGTAAAGACACAGAATCTAATGGTGCCCACCTCAACACTGAAAGATACAAACTCGCGACGTTATCAACAAAAATGTACATCAAAACATGTGGCGCTAGGTAGCCAAAAATGCTAACATAGCTTACCTTGGTCTTTTTCTGGTCAAAACTGGTCTTCAATGGCATTAACCTGTTAAGCCCCAAGCCTGTTTTTCATGTTTCAGGCTTGAAAATGACATTCCCAGAAGAAATGATCATATCTTCCCTTCTAAAAGGGTTAAATGAATGATCCTTTTTCTCAAAGTAATGATAAACCTGTGAGTTGGATGTAGAAAAGTCAGAATCAATATAGATGTTTTTTTATTTTAAAGAAAATTCAGATTGAACATGGTAAAAAACTGTAAATTATAGTGTCCGTCCAAAAGATATTTTGTACTTATAGTGAAAACTAACCTTGGATGATGGGTTAGTAAAACTAAAAGCTTTAGGAATCCAAAGTACAACATATAATAAGTACCCTGTATCAAGATTGATGCAAAACAAGTGATATTTGACCTTTTTAGACAGATTTAGCAAAAGAAAACCTCTTTTGGGGTCATTTGGGTGGATTTGACCTATCTCTGGCCCCCCTTGCTCGATTTTGACATGTGACATCTCTTTCTGACCGTCAGAGCCAATGGAATCGAGGGGGAACTCACACATAGTCCTTATCTGGTCATGTGTGTGTGTTAGACTGCCGGGTCAGCCAAACCATGGGAGCAGCAGCAGCAGGTGGCTACCATTAGCAGCTCACTTTTGGTCTCCGATTTTTACATGAAAATGGAATTATGGACTATAAATGAAAAAAATTATTATGCACACACATTCTCAACCTATGGATTAACCGATGCAGCCCCGTTTTTTCTCGTTTTAATGCCATTGAACACGTCTTTTGATCAGATTGACAGCTACGGTGAGACGATCTCTCTAGAAGCTCCGTAAAGGTAGGTGTTGTGATGTCTGTGTTTGCTTCCCCTGTTGTGAGTTTGTATCTTTCAGTGTTGAGGCGGGCACCGTTAGATTCTGTGTCTTTACAATCATAAACGATGTGTTGGATGTGCAGAGCTAGGATAAGTAATAAGGGAGCTCGAAGTGATTTTCGGTGCGGTATTAGGTTAGAGTTTTTCCCCGTTATATGGATATAAAATATTCATAGTTTATTAAATATTAAGGTTCCTTAGACGTTGTTTCCTGCAAATGACGCGATTTAGGTCCCGGGCTCGGGTCCGTGGGGTTTAAGAGGTTAAAACGATAAAAACAATAAAAACGATAGTGTAGTTAATCCATAGATTAATATCCAATGTGAGTGTTTCCCCTTTGAAATGTTCTGATAATCCAAAAGCAATAAAACTGCAATTCCGTTTCTAGAAGTTAGAGCAGTGGAATCTCCCTGCTCTAATCCTTGTTTACAAACGCAAATACGCCATCTTTTTTTTTTTAACATGAGTGTGTGCGGGACCATTTCCCTTCGATTCTATTGGCTCTAACGGTCAGAAAGAGATGTCACATGTCAAAATCGAGCAAGGGGGGCCAGATATATGGAAAATCCACCCAAATGACCCCAAAAGAGGTTTTGTTTGCTAAATCTGTCTAAAAAGGTCAAATATCACTTGTTTTGCATCAATCTTGATACAGGGTACTTATTATATGTTGTACTTTGGATTCCTAAAGCTTTTAGTCTACTAACCCATCATCCAAGGTTAGTTTTCACTATAAGTACAAAATATCTTTTGGACGGACACTATAATTTACAGTTTTTTACCATGTTCAATCTGAATTTTCTTTAAAATAGGAAAACATCTATATTGATTCTGACTTTTCTACATCCAACTCACAGGTTTATCATTACTTTGAGAAAAAAGATTATTAATTTAACCCTTTTAGAAGGGAAGATATGGTCATTTGTTCTGGGAATGTCATTTTCAAGCCTGAAACATGAAAAACAGGCTTGGGGCTTAACAGGTTAATGTTGCATACTCAAATAACCGGAAGAAACTCAGCTATCCGGCCATATAAACCATTTATTTCCGAAATAAAACACAAGTCTAACAAAAAGCCCAAATGAGCCTAAATGAGCCCTGAGCGAAAAAATGCTAACACACTTAGCACAACACTCACACGGTAAAATAGCCTTTTACTTATAATTTCTGCACAAACAAGACATCGATTAGCAAGCTGAGATTCCACAGATACCAGATATATAAGTATCATCACTGCACGACCAGAACTCGCTGATCTAGCAGCCAGTGAAGAGCAAGAAAACAACATGCGGTTTCAAAACCATAACAATAATTATGTCTTACCTTTGCCGTTTTGAAATCAAAAGTTGTCTTCAAGAGAATAAAAACGCTGCTCAAGGTTAATCCAATGTCTTTCTGTCACGTTAAAATTATTACTGATAATCCATCATTACATTCATGGCAGTGGAGTAGGATGGAGGACAACCCGAACTGATAATCAGGCTGTGTTGGTTGAGCCTCGCGAAAAGGACCCGAAGATGTGCCTGGTGAAGATGTGGAGGAGGAGCTGGCGACCAGGATGTCGTCTAAATAGACGAAGATGAATGGCATGTCTCTGAGCGCTGAATCCGTCAGCCGCTGAAAGGACTGAGCTGCGTTCTTAAGTCCAAACGGCATACGCAGGAACTCGAAAAGCCCGAACGGCGTAATTACCTCAGTTTTGGGGACGTCCGAGGGGTGCACCGGAACCAGGTGGTGGCCCCGCACCAGATCCACCTTGGAGAAGACCAGCTTGAAAAAAAAAATGTCTCTGCTCCTAGTTCATTCCTCACAGAGTCTTCCATCAGTCCCAGTCATTGCATGTCAGTCAATAGAGCTTCGAAAAATGTGTCAAACTCAACAAAATGTTTTTTTGTAAGTGAAGGTCAGAGCTAAATTATAGATTGTTTGATTGTGTAATTACAATGTGAGAGAAAATAAATCCACTTCCTCCTATGAAACGTATTTAATTTCCTTTTCCGTATTATACTTATATACTTACTTGTATTAGAACATTTGCATGTTGAACTGCTGGATATCTTCCCCAGCCTCAAGGAAACACAATAAAATAAATGGATTCATAATTTTAAAAAATTGATAAACATTTATAAATTAATAATGTTGTGTGCAAACATTTCAAATTTAAATATTAAATGAAAAAAAAGTTTACTTTTGAAATGATTTCTCACAAAAACCTTTCTAAATTATAGTAAATTGTGAAAAAAGTTGTAGTCAATATACGTTGTTCTGCCTAAAATAGTTTAAATTGAACGTAAACTATATCAAACACCACATGCATGGCAATTAACCAATTTTTGCCCGCTATTTAAATTGTATTAATATCATTAAGAACTAATGGTAACATTTTATGTTTATCATTCATCAGAGATAGCAGAAAATCAAATCAAATCAAGTTTTATTTATAAAGCACATTTAAAAGCGATTTTTGGTCGAGCCAAAGTGCTGTACATGTAATAAAAACACATTACTACAATCACAATAAAAGACAATAAATTACAACAGATATATAAAAAACACAGGGAAAAGTCAGGAGTCGTGCTCCGCTCTGACTAGAAGGCCAGGGAGAAGAAGTGTTTTTTAAGAGTAGATTTAAAAACCCCTAGGGTCTGGGCCGACCTCACATGGAGGGGCAGAGTGTTCCAGAGCCTGGGGCCAGCTGCTGCGAAGGCTCGGTGCCCTCAGGTTTTGAGCCTGGCCTTGGGCACTATCAGCAGCAGCTGGTCAGCAGACCTTAAAGCTCTGGCTGGGGTGTAGCGCTGGAGGAGTTCAGCTATATAGGCAGGAGCCAGCCAATTTAGTGCTACAAATAAAAGGAGTTTAAAATCAATTTGGAACCGAATTGGAAGCCAGTGCAGTGAGGCCAGAATTGGGGTGATGTGGTCATGCTTTTTGTGGCCAGTCAGAAGACGTGCAGCTTCAGGCGTTTTGGACTAGCTGCAGGCGTTTAATTGAGGCCTGGTCCGTACCCACGTATAGAGCGTTGCAGTAATCCAGTCTTGAGGTTACGAAGGCATTGATAACCCTTTCTAAGTCTTTAAAAGATAAATGCGACTTGGTTTTGGCCAATAGTCTAATTTTAAAAAAGCAGGATTTGACTACGCTGCTGACCTGCTTGTCGAATTTAAAAGTGCTATTGAAGGTCACTCCGAGGTTCATGACAGAGGGGAGGATGTTTTTATCGAGAGAGCCCGGAATATCAACCGGAGAGGCTGGAGGTTGGGGTCCAAAAAAGTCTTGCTCTCTTTGAGGTTGAGAACGTTTTTGCTCAGCCAGGATTTTATCTCTGTTAAGCAGTCCATCAGCTGCTGTAGTGAGTGTTTGACATTTGCTTTGAGAGGCAGACAGATCTGTACATCGTCGGTGTAGCAGTGGAAGGGAATATTGTGTTTTGTAAGAATTGAACCTGGAGGCAGTATGTACTGTAAAAAGAGGATGGGGCCCAGGATAGAGCCTTGGGGAACCCCACAGATAAGAGGGGCTTTGGCAGAGGAGAAGGTACCTAGCTGCACTGAGAAGCTACGGTCTGTCAGGTAGGACCTGAACCATGCAAGGGCAGAGCCTGTGATGCCTGCGGACTGTTCAAGCCGTGACAACAGGATGCTATGGTCCACAGTGTCAAAGGCAGCTGTCAGGTATTAGCTTATTCGTTATTGGCGCGTCCAGGAGAGAAGTTTTAAAATAAAGAGATCAATGAGTCTCGACTAAAAGCTTAAAATGGTGGTACTTTAATTAAAATGGTGTGGTAGTGAATCAGACAGAAAGCAGTCAGTGGAGGAGAAGCTGCAGCTGCATTCCTCCGTGGTTCAGGTGAAGAAAGAGCACCAGCTGTGCCCTCCAGCCGGCTTTATACACTCTCGTGCTGTAGGGGGAGGGGGCCAGCGGCCTTAGTCTTCAATGTCCGGCATCGCGTAAAACTGAGGATTTTGACATTGTACATTCAATACATATCTAAACACGCCTCTTCACCACAAATTCTCTTTCATCACTTTTTATTTATCTCCTTTTAACGGCTAGAAAATGTTACGTTTGGTCAAACTCTGAGGTGAAGTTACTGTTAGTATTTCGGAGATGACTTCTGGAATAGCTTTTCAAAATAGATGACAAACACCCACCTCTCCGCCTCTTCCAAGGAACGAGGGGACCGTGCAGCAGAGTTTCAGTTAGGTTTTATTCCGCCGGTCAACATGTCCGTTAAAGTTTATATCTTCCGGACAAAATTAGAAAAGTGCCGGTCAAAGGTCTTCTTTGTTATTTATTGAGCTTTAAAACAAATGAATAATGACTCTGTATAATCATATATAAGAATAAAACACGGAGGACGGAGATCTCTTTTCCTCCCCCTCTTCTGAGAGCCCAGCAGCTAATCAGAGCACGCTCCCCTCTCCTGCAGGGGGGCGTGGTCAGCTGCAGCTCACAGAATCAGCCCCCTGCAAAAACAGGGCTGGAAAGAGCAAATAGAGCGAAATGAGGCATGGCTAAAATGCAGGATCTGTTTGGTATTTTGAAAAAAAAACTATATTTATATACTTTATATAGGTATGGCCCTACAATATATTGTTCAAATATAGCATGATAGGTCCACTTTAAATATGAAAAGGTTCAACTACGCACACACACATAATCTCGGCTTGCGCAGCACACTCACAGGCATAGATTGCGCAATAATGTATTGCGCACCTTGGAGTTGCAGCGCAGGCATATTGTCATTCAAGAGATGCGTAGTTCTTTTGGAAAACATGTTTTTCTTTTAGCCTATTTACCTCGTTAACGTAAATAATACTCATTACATTGAAACATGCATTATTTGTGATTAAAATAATGGTTGTTGGTAATGTATTAGCGACCCCCACAGATGTATGGTTTCACTGCGTCCGTGGGAGCTCAGACCCCTCCTTGTCGGAGCTCAGCTCCCATTGGCACACACATAACTTGAACCCTGGATGGGGGGCAAGAGGGGTAATTGATTTTGTTATATATTCCCATACATTGTTGTCTGCATGTACTTAATTTTGTTTCCTTTTGGTATCTTTTCAGATGAGTCAGCCTCCCCCGCCCTCCCTGCAGGCAAGTCCAAGCCTAAAGTGGGCAAGGGCGACACAGGGAAAGGCAAGGCCCAGAAGGAGAACCCACCCCCTGGTGTATCATACAGCTTCACAGAGGCGCAGGAGGAGGCAATCGCTTGCTGGGTGAAGAGTAAGAAGCTGCTGTATGACATAAAGGACAAACAGTACAAAGAGAAGGCATTAAAGACCTATGGGAGGGAAAGGCTGCGGAGTACAGGTTGGATTGTAAGTAGAAAAAAATATACATTTCAATTACTTTGAAATATTTGAAATCTATTTCAGATACTTGACATACATTGCTGTCAATGAACATTTCAATGATTGTACTAATTATTTGTTTTGATTTCTGTCATTGCAGCTCATTCAATTCTGAAATGGGACCACACACAGAGGACTCGATTCTCGAAGCTGCGGGAGGGCCAACCCAAGAAGAAATCCCAGAAGAGGTCTGGTGATGGTCTGTCGAGTGGTGACGAGGAAGACCCCATCCTTGCTGAGGAGGCCAGTGAGAACGACAGTGACCGTGACAAGTTCATCCGCCGGGTCTTTGGGTTTCTGAAGCCACACATCAGACGTCACAAGAAGGATACACCAGCTAGTGTGAGTATATCATTGAAATTAAATTCAAATGGAACTTTGTCGAACATTTTCTATTTCCCATATTTTTGTTTCCAAAAAACGTTCAAATGTACTTATGTTTGTTTTCAATTTTTGTCTTTTACAGTTTAAGGACAAGTTGGCCCTGGCTGAGACGGGGGAGCTGACCTCCTTCCAGGACAGGAACAGCTGCTGAGGACCAACCCGAGTCTCCTACCATGGAGATGAGAGTTACCGGAGCCTTGTCAGCTAACACCCCAGCAGCCAGTCCAGGGTCCTCCTCTGCATCCTCTTCCAGCTCAGCAGTCCCAGCACAATGTGACCCAGGACAGCCTCAATATCAACAAAGACATCGATCTCTCAGCTTTAGTGCCACATGACGACAATAAAACAATTCACACAGAAACTTGAGATTGTATGTAATAAAAATTGATATTTTCAGACTTTGTCCTTTTTTTGGTCCTTTATCCTTACTTTACAAGTTATTTTCATTTCTATGTTAAAGTACTATGGGACTTTACATTTTGGAAACTTGAGATTATATATAATACAAATTGTCACTGATATTTTCAGACTTTGTCCTTTACTTTCTCCGTCTTTATATGTAAAAGATAATAGGCTTGTTTGAGATGAGCTGCGGCGGATTGCAGCCGGGGGAAGCTCGGCTGAAGTCAGACAGCTCGGAGTCGGCTTGACTCGGGTTGCAATGCCGGAAATTGCGTTGGCGTTCTTCGTTGCAGATGAAGTGGATGGAATAGAAATCCCACAATTATTATATTACTACAAATGAATGACACAAGTGTCTGTTCATTTGAAAACAAATCAATACAAGGGGGGTTGAATCCTACATGTAAAAGACAGAACCACTTATTACTTTTCAAAACTACTTCCGTCAGTGGTATTGACCAGTTTGCATTTATAAAGAATGCACAAATGTGTTTAATCGTTAATGTCAGATATGTACTAAGTAAATACATTTGTTCCTGCTCAAGATTAGATTCAACTTTATTGTTATTGCACATATTACAGGTACTGAGACAACGAAATGCAGTTTAGCTTCTAACCAGGAGTGCAACAAGCAGAAAAGTGAAAAGTAATGTACACAATCTACTGTACAGAATAAAATATAGAATTAATTGAATGATGAATAAACAGTGAGGGGTATGAATACACTAGATATACACAGCAGCCTGTGAGCAGTATGAACAGTGTGTATACATGTAAATATGCTAAGATATATAAAGTATGAAAACGGTAAGCAGTGCAAGCATAGTATAAAATATATAGATATTAATTTCATGATGATAAACATTGTGGAACAATGATGAAAAATGTGAATGGAAGTAGCGACGTAAAACTGACACAAAACAAACTTTTGACGAGCCAATTGGAGAGTTTCATCAGCAGCACGTGGTAAAAACCACCAATGAGCGCTTAGCTCGAGATACCAGCGAGACGTTTCCCATCAAGCATTTCGCTTCCGCAGCCCGTGGAGAGAAACTGCGCCGCCTCGCTCTCAAGGCTGCCGGCGTCTTTGTCCCGCGAGATTTCAACATCTCATGTAGGCGAGCCTCCAGAGCAAGTCGGACAAAATGACTAACCATCATGCAACGCACTAGCAAGACGGCGATCGCAATTGCGCAGGTCTGCGTCGGTCTTGCTCATCTCAAACAAGCCTATTAAGTTTTCTCCGTCATGTTGTTTCCATAGCAACAACAACTTCCTGTCAACAGCATAAACTCGCCTTCAAAATAAAAGCATCTAAATAAAACAGGAAGTTAACCTAAACAAAACAATGTAATATCCTTTTCAGTTTCACAGAACACATGCCCGATGGCACTGATGATCAGACGAAGATGACACGATTTGACAAGATGCCCTCACGAGTACCTTACGAAGGGCACAATGGACACACGAATTCAACACGAAAATGAACCTTCGCAAGGCCCTTCGGTAATTTTTTGGCATGCCAAAGATGTTGCCACCGCTTACGCATTTGCTGCCGGACCCTGAGAAATTCCACCGGCGGTCATACGATGGCTTAGATGCCCTCATGAATGGCCCGATGTTGTTACGATCAGAGCCGAATTTGAACATTTCCTTTATCGTGTGTCCATCTGGTGTCAATTTCGGGACAGTGCGACAGGGGCTTAAAGGAAGGTCCAGTGTTTCCTAAGCTAAAGGAGGTTATAAAGGAAGTTTCAAACCTCCTTTCCTATTGTAAATGACCTTTAATATGTTTAACCTTTTGTAGAGGTGGTTACATGTATATTTGTGTGCCGATGTTTTCCTGTGGTAAAGTTTTAGTTTTGTACTTTTATTTTGATAGTTATAAGATCCGGACTTTTATTTTGAAGGGACTTTTGCCGGAAGTGAATAGAGAACGAAGGAGTGGAAACACGTGTAATGACGGATGAATGACGGAGAAATTAACATAAAATAATTTGTTCAGCACCTGGCTGATAGGGGCACAAGGTTTGTTATTACTTTAATTAATATGTGTATTGATATTATGTGGTGTTATTTCGTAGTTTTGCCGAGTTTTGAGTCCATGCTTTTGAATTAGCAAAACTGCTATATTAGCCTACATGTGTTCTGCTCTGTTAGTTAGGGGGCAGTAGTGAGCTATAATTGCATTATTTAGTTTGTATTAGAAATGTAACGTTTATAAATGCAGGGAATGGAGATGTTTTATCTGTGAGATGGTGGCTAATTATTGTGCTTTCTTTCTTTTCATAGCTCTTACTTTGGTACGTTGATACTTAAAGGCCCAGTGAAGTGTGCGCCTGTGCATGATCTGTTATGCTAATACATATAGTAATGACCAACATTGTCCATTGGA
>CALSBZ010046901.1:318-12133 GCA_943591055.1 Gobionotothen gibberifrons | reverse complement strand
CACACACACACACACACACACACACACACACACACACACACACACACACACACACATTTATTTTTGTCCTGATTCACTTTCACCTGTGTATTCATCACACGTTTACTCTAAAGCACAAGCTTTTTCCGTACGGAATGTCAACTTACTTTCACTGCTCCAGGTTGTGGCCCCTCTGCTGTTTAACAGTAAGAACAACACTCAGTGGCCCCAGGTGGTGTCTCAGGACGTCAGGCGCCACGTCCACTCCCTCAGGACTCATGCGCTGGTGGTGTCAGGTCAAGTCCACGGCAGGACGCTGCTGCCTCTGCCTGCAGGCTGCCAGAACGTGGAGCAAGCTGACCTTGAGACGGACAAACGGTAAACCAACAATAATAATAATAATAATAATAATAAATGGAATTTATAAAGTGCCTTTCACAGGACCCAAGGTCGATCATGTCGAAGGGTCATTTTCCTAACTCCAAAGTAAACATCTCCCTTGTGACTCTTCCCAGGGGGGAGATGGTGAATAAGAGCATCATCCACTCCCTGGAGTCAGCAGTGATTGAGTGGAGCCATCAGATCCACGCCGTCCTGAAGAAAGACTCCTCTGACGCCCTGCTGGAGGGCCAAACGCCCACACCTCACTCAGAGCTGCTCTTCTGGAGGGACAGGTGTGCTCCTCTCTTATTACACACTGAATGTCTGCTAAAAGTGCTTGTTCCTTTGCTGTGAGTGTGTGGCCCGGACAGAGGACCTCCAGCTGGTGCTTCTTATTGTTTTAGATCCAGAACACCTGTGCATTCGAGGGAAACTGGAAAATGTTTACTTTACAATTTTGTTTCCCTCAGCACAGAATGTGTTCTCCATCTGTCTACAACATATGCACTTATGTTCTGCATCACAGAAATATGTTCTGTAAGCATCAGTAGGAGGTGAAGTAGGAGGCCCCTAGCTGACAGTCATGTATCAGGGCTCAGTTGCTGTGAGGAGGACCCAAGTTTGAATCCGGTCCGGAACCATTAGGTCCACAAAAACCTTTTCAAGTAACAAGTGGTTACCACAAGACAATAATACCCTGAATATCAAATATATACTTCACCTTAAAGATGCTGCATGTGTTTCTGACCAAATCTTTTTTATCAGATCAGTTTATTATTCTCTAAAAACGGAAAAGCTGCCATATGTAAACAACACTTATGACATCCTGTGGCCATATCTTATTTACTGATGACAACTTGACTAATACCTTGTTGTTCTCCATTTGCTTTCTCCATGGAGATATGCAGACCTGGAGTGCATCCACTCCCAGTTAAATTCCTCCAAGATGAATAAGATGGCGCTGCTGTTGGAGGCTGTGGAGAGCAGCTATGCTCCTGCTTTCACCAGCCTGCAGCAGGGGGTCCTGACAGGTAGGACACTATCTATAGTATACACCTGCAGCATACAGAACTGAAATGAGATAAAGCACAAACTGGTGGGCGTGGTTTTTGATGATGCAATATTCTTGACTTCTTGACTCACATTCACACTCACCAGCTTTGGAGGAGGCAGAGGACGTGCGCTTCTACCTGAGGCCCCTGCAGCCACTCTTCGAGGACATGGAGAGTGCTGAGTTTCCTGATGTGAGGGGTCAGATTGGTCCTTTGATGCACACTGTGTGCCTGGTGTGGGCCAACTCCAGATACTACAACACCCCCCCACGCCTCATCGTTCTGCTGCAGGAGACCTCCAACCTCCTGATTCAGCAGGCCAGTCTCTTCCCTTGTGTCTTTAGTGGTAACAACTGTTTCTAAGGTGACCTGTCAGCACAGAGTTGGTGTGTGTGTGTGTGTGTGTGTGTGTGTGTGTGTGTGTGTGTGTGTGGGGAGTGTTAAATATGCAGTTGATAGTTGCATACATGCTATGAGCCAGCTGCAGTGTAAGTAAAATGGGGAGGAGAATCCATCTGTTACTATAGCAACAACTATGCTGTTACTGCTCTCCAACTCCAGGCTCGGGTGTATCTGGTCCCAGAGGAGGTTCTGAGAGGAGAGCTTTCAGAGAGTCTCATGAAGGTGCAGACCACCCTGGAGACCCTGCAGCTCTTCAGGAGCACGTACGACGAGCGCAGGGCCAATCTGAGCCGGTACCAGAGGAACGGGGGCCCTGTGAGGCCCTGGGACTTCTCGCCACTGTTGGTCTTCTCTGGACTTGACTGCTTTATTAACAGAGTTAGGAGCATTAAGGTGAGGATGGAAATGTTATCCATTATTTATAAGTTGACATATACAGTACCTGAAATCTGCCCCCATGTGAGATGACACAATAAAATGGCCTTTGGTAACAGACCAGGGGCCTCATTTATAAAGCTTTGCGTAGGATTCACGTGGGAAGGTTGCTTACGTAGGACAAAGCAAATAAATATGCACAAAAATATTCCGATTTATAAAACACTGCGCACGTACGTCTTACGCCGGTTTCCCTTTATAAATCACAATCAACTCGAAATGCCGCGCAACTTTTGGGGGCTTCCCGTAACGCCCACATTTGCCTATAAATAGTCAAAGAAACGGCCATTCATTCTGACTGACTGTATGAAGAAGATCGCAGGAAATGACCACAGAACAGCTAAAAAAAACATCTCACACCGTGTCAGATTTAGGTTATTTTGGGGAGGTCGAGATAAATCATATTGTTTGGTGGATGCAGTTTGAACCAGAGTAGCAGCATGGAGGTCGGATCGTTACCAAAATAAATAAATAAGTGGTCCGAAAAAAGACCAAATACACATAGCCTTCCTCAGGCAGTGTGTTTGTACCGGGGACAGGAGACCCCCCCTTGATGAGAAACTCTAAGAAATGATCGGGGAATCCCTCCGGAGTGGAGTCATGACGACTGGATCTGAATTATGTTTTTGTATTTGGTAGTTTGTGTCCCAGCTGTCGATCAGCTGTGCGCAGCGTCTCCACTGCAGCCTGTGCATCTCAACCCCCCCCTGCAGCAACTCTATATCCACCAGTTAAAGGAAATACAACTAATGTGTTGTGTTATATTAGCTGTACAATTTACCACATATGGTGCTCTTAGTTTCCATACCTCCTGTGTTTTACGAGCGACTTATCAAGTATTGGCAAACGGCATAAAACACGATTAAACATGATAGTATATAAAACCATGCTCGTATCTACAACCTATAGAAATGCAAAACGGCGTCAGTTTAGACGTAATTCTGTCCTCCTGCTTACCGCATCATTTATGAGAAAACATTTCTTAACAAGAGAACATAATCGAGGGGTGATCAATAACATTTATTTATATATTTTGTGTGCACTGAGGAGTCTCAAACAGGCGTTTGTTTAATCATTTTAAGATTGGCTTTAATCAATTTTAGAAAATGAATTCTTCGTATATGATACATGAGGTAATATTTTTATTTATGGTATTATTTTTACATATTTCTCTCCATTCTTCCTTCTGCCAATGGTGTCGCAGTTTCTCGTCCCTCCCGTTTTTGTGCGTACCACGTACGCATGGGTCAGAGTGTCCATGGAGGACCGCACATTTTCCCATCAAGTTTGTTTTTTATAACTCGCAAAGATTGCTTAGAAATTGGCGTACACCATCTTTTGAGCGTACGCCATGTTTATAAATGGCCCCAGAACCTTATGCAGCTTAGCTTGACTGCCTTCTATTTTCCATTCCTTCTCCCATACAGGACATCCTGTTGACAGCTGTGGACCTGCTGAAGCTAGACAAGTTAGAGATTGGAGGAGTCCGGGGCCGGGCCCTCAGCCAGCAGGTCCAAGTGCTTCACCGGGGGTTTGTGGAAACGTTCAAACTGTTCACAGAGAAGCCCTACCACTGCCTGGACCTCAACAACAAGGTATGCAGTGTAATAATTACAGGATCCATGATGCTTTTGTCCACTTGCCTTCTGGGAAAAATAAGCCCTACATTTGTAGAACACATTTGTTTATTTCGCAAAGGGACAAGTTATTTTTTTCACTTCAGCATTTGTGAGTCTCTGCTCCAATGAAATGACGTATTGCTTGCATCACGTTGCTTAAGCTAGATGCTCCTGAGTTTTAGCAAGAGAAGAAAGGACCTGTGAGCCAGTGACATGTGAAAGGCTGCTGGTCTATCTGCTTTGCAGGAGTATGAAGAAGATCTGAGGGAGTTCAAACTCAAGGTGGATGACACAGACAGACAAGTAGGAGCCATCTTCTGTCAGGCCTTCGAGGAAACCTCTGGACTGGAGCACGCCTTCAAGGTCTGAGAAATGAAACTCTCTCTGCTTCTCTCCCACACATCTTCATTCACACACTTAGTTCCCCTTTCTGACGTCCGCAGGTTCTGGATATGTTTGGAGGCTTGCTGGAGCGCCCGTTGGTGGCCACAGATGCTCTGGACAGATTCCCTCTGCTGGTCTCCATGTTTGACAAAGAGCTGGACTGCTGTACACGCCTTTACAAGAAACACATCCAAACTGCAGAGGAGCGGGGTGAGATCTGCAACAATGTCTGCATTTTGTACGATTTGGTTTAGGCATAAATCAACCTTTATATAGTTGAGATTAGGTAACTGCTGTTGTTGTTATGCAACTTGTGATCGTTTTGATGTGAAGCCCCCACTTGAATGTGTGGGATGGCTGTTCTTTTACTTTTGTTGCATCCTTCTAGTGCGGGACAACCTACTTGTTATCAGTCAATCATTCTTGACCTCCTCAGGTTGGGCTCCAGTGAATACGAATATACCAGCAGTAGCTGGCAGACTGAGATGGGCCCAGGAGCTTCAGCTGCGCATCAAGACCCCCTTCTCCAAGTTCAGACATCTCTCCTACCCGTGAGTCTGCAACACATCACATCAAAAAAGAATATTGGAGTTGTTCTGTCGCTGTAAAGTCATTTCTTCATGAACTGTTTTAAAGGCCTCATAAATGTTGTCTTCTCTTCAGGTGCCTGGAGTCTGCAGAGGGAGCCAGGGTCATCCACAAGTATGAGGAGCTGACGCAACTGCTGAACAGGTGTGTGTGTGTGTGTGTGTGTGTGTGTGTGTGTGTGTGTGTGGGGATCTTATCTCAGTGTTTTTCACTAAATGTCATCATAGTCAGATGCATTACTAATTAAACAGATAAGAAAGGGACATGAAACAGAATATACGGTGGTATAAGAGAAGGCTCCATATTGTACTGTGATATTGTAAAAGCCAGCATGAATCAGATATCAGGTCTGTGTCTTTTTTGCTCTGTCATTTCACAGCGGCACTGTTTTTCTAATTGAACAGTTGGGATTGTGTTAGTATAGTGTACAACAAATATGAAGCAGCCCCTGTGGAACATCATGCAGCTCCAGGCACGATGTATGTTCTCATTACTGTGGCGCTGCTCTGCACATTATTTCACAGAGCACATAATCCCATAAACTCAGTCCCTGCTCACTGATGCCCATTGAGGAATGGCTTTCTAGACCATCCACCATCATAACCTGCAAGATAAAGCCCCCACTGTTGGATCATAATCAGAATCTGTGTTCAAGATGCATGAGAATCAGAGAGAGACTTCACATGTCCATACAGTATGACCTCACACATAGACTGCAGACACTTTAAATACAACTGAATATAGAGAACCGCAGTGACGCGTCCTAAAACCCGGATGTAAACTCCTTCCGGTTCCTTCCTCAAAAACGCAATGCAATTTCTCCATAGGATTTTGGAAAATAGCTCGAAATAAGGTCTGTGGTTGAAACACATTTAAGAGACGGATCACGTTTTGTTCAGCCGGATAATATCCACATGTCTACCGTACTTTTATAATTTTCTAATCATAAATCTAGTCGCCAGAAGCAAAATGCTAACGTTTGTTGGAGCACCACCTAGTGGATGGTTGAAGGTTTGAATCTGCTCCGCGCCGATCGTTTGATGGGTAGCCTTTTGAAGGAAGGAACTCGAACACCGGGGTCTGGGATAAGCAACAAGCTGAGTTTACTGGTAAAAACAACAATACAGAAATACATACAAAATACAGAGCACAAAGTACTCCGGACTCCTGCTCTACCGCCATACGTATCACTACAGCATGTCAGAACAAGAGTGACTTAACATTGAAATGTCCCCAGTATTTATACATATGCAGGGAGGATGCTCCTCCCTTCTTTCTTTACAGTGTGTGTGTGTGCCAGCGTGATGTCTCTCCCAAAGGTCACGTCCTGTTCCTGAGTAAAACAGTCTCTCTCATCAAAACTTAATTACATTACAACAGTTGATTAGGTTAGCTGAGACCCCCTTTGCCCTGTAAAATTCCTACTCAGAACAACAGGTTAACACCTTATCCTAACACTTCCTGTTGTGTCCTCAAAGCTTCTTGCAAAAACATCTGCTGATCACTCACACACATCCAAAGGCCACTTCCAGGGGATTTAACCCAATCAATCAAACCACATGACATGACATGGCATTTTCAGAATACAGCTTACAGCCAGCAATGTTAAATACATTTGATCTCACACTTTCTATAACAGATGTTTTCACTATATCTTGCACCTCACAGATATACTTGATCAATTATTATTTCGTTGTACAACAATCAAACAATGATTGAGAAACCACATCACCCACTACCACAGCCAAACAGTAGCAATCAATCACACAGCACATAGCTGCTTCAATGAGCACACACACCTTTGACCCTGTAGCACCCAACACAACATGTCATATGTCTATCTCCCTGAATTAATCCATCAGTTACATTTCATTATTATTATAATGATTATTCACAGTTTATACTGTTTTAAGCTTTATAACACCATAGCTAAAAACTGAACATAGGTGCTATACGTTCTGCTATAAACAAACTACAGCAGGGTCGCTGCTTCAACGTCACGCCAACTTAAGATCCATATTCAAACATACAGATTCTAAATGGTACAAGTTGAAGCGTTTGTTTGAACAGTTTGCAAGAGGCAGGTACTTGCTTTCAAGCAGAGCAGGGCAAACAAACTTAGAGGAGTGTTTACATGTTCGGTGTAATGACGTAAAACGGCCTGGACAACTTCTGTAGTCCTATTCAGCCACATGTTAACAACCATCGTTTTTCAGACACGTAAACTCTTCAAAAATCACCAGCGGGGTCACTGCTGATGGATTTAATGTCGTAGAACAAAACGTGATCCGTCTCTTCAATTTGTGTCAAACACAGACCTTATTTGGAGCTATTTTCCAAAATCCTATGGAGAAATTGCATTGCTTTTTATCGAAGGAACCGGACGTGGTAAAAATGCTAACTTACTTCCGGGTTTTAGGACGCGTCACTGCGGTTCACTTATTGGCAGTCATTTAAGAATCCCTAGAGTCATTTTCGTTTTTCTTCATAACCTCACTATGTTGTTGAGATTGGACTATCCAATCTTCAATCAATCAATCAATTATTATTTATATAGCCCAATATCACAAATGTTACATTTGTCTCAGTGGACTTCACAGTTTTGACAGAATATCAATATGACAATACGACACCCTCTGTCCTTAGACCCTCACAGAGGAAAAACTTCCAAAGAAACCCCACAGTTAATGGGGAAAAAAATGGAATAAACCTTGAGGAGAGCAACAGAGGAGGGGTCCCTCTCCCAGGACGGACAGACGTGCAATAGATGCTGTGTGTAAATTGAAAAGATAATACATTTACAACATAGGTAGTCCAAATGTTTGGAAATGCATGTGTCTATAATAATAAGATGAATCCAGGAGGATGTCAACAATCCTGTGGGAGCCATCAGAGAAGTAGTAGGATGAGAGTCAGGCAGGACCACAGCCACGACTCGAAATCCAGGACTCAGGATGCAGGATCCAGGACTCAGGATGCAGGACCGCAGCAACAGGATCAGCCACGACTCAGGATCCCGGCGTAGATAGACACCAAAAAGAAATTTGGGGGAAGCTGGGTTATTCATATATATACACAGGTACAGACAGACAGAAGGAAGAAGTAAGATGTCCCCCGACAAACTAAGCATATAGCAGCAAAACTAGGGGCTGAATCTAATCAGCCCTAACTATAAGCTTTATCAAAAAGGAAGGTGTTAAGTGCACTCTTAAAAACGGATAGGGTGTCTGCCGCCCGAACACAAACTGGAAGCTGATTCCACAAATGTGGAGCTTGATAAGAAAAGGCTCTGGCTCCCATTGTACTTTTAGAGACTCTAGGAACAACCAACAACCCTGCATTCTTGGAACGCAATGCCTTAGTAGGACAGTAGGGTATAATGAGTTCTTTAAGGTAAGATGGCGCCTGCCCATTAAGGGCTTTGTAGGCAAGAAGAAGAATTTTAAATTCTATCCTGTGTTCTATAGGGAGCCAGTGTAAGGCAGCCAGAACAGGAGTAATGTGGTCCCTTTTCCTAACTCTAGTTAGTACACGAGCTGCAGCATTTTGAATCAGCTGAAGCGACTTAACTGACTTCTTGGTACACCCTGATAATAAGGAGTTACAATAATCCAGCCTAGAAGTAACAAATGCATGGACTAGTTTCTCTGCATCATTTTGAGGCAAGATATGCCTGATTTTTGCAATGTTACGTAGATGGAAGTAGGCGGTCCTTGAAATGTATTTTATGTGGGCGTTAAAGGATAAATCCTGATCAAATATAACACCAAGATTCCTTACAGTCTCACTGGAGGCCAAATTAATGCCATCCAGAGTGAGTATATCTTTAGATAATTTGTTTCATAGATTCTTTGGGCCGAGTACAATAACTTCAGTTTTGGCCGTGTTTAACATCAAAACATTTAAGGTCATCCACGTTTTTGAGTTCTTGAGGCAGTCTTGACTTGTATTTAGATGATTGGTTTCATCAGGCTTGATTGATAAATATAGTTGAGTATCATCCGCACAAAAATGAAAATGTACAGTGTTTCCTTATAATATTGGTCCTCACCTTATAATATTGGTCACTCCACCATCTGGCCTCCAGCTATCTCACAAACCTTCTCATTCCTTATCAACCCCCACGGTCCCTCAGATCCACCGCAGCCGGACTCCTATCCATTCCCACATCCACACTCTGCAGCTTTGGGGACAGAGCCTTCTCAGTGGCAGCTCCTAGGCTCTGGAATTCCAACCCAGTCCCACAAAAAAACGTGTAATAACTACAGTACGTTGGTCCACAACTTGGGACGTAGTATTTCTACAAAAACGCCTCTGAAATGGTAAGATCCCTACGTTTTTTTTCACCATTCATTCCGACGGCTGGCGTCTATGTCACGTGATCTTCACATTTCTCCCTGCAGAAAAAAAAACATGGCCGACCTTCATTTTATTCTCAGTGTAAAATGCCTATTTTAAGGTTAGTTTGGCCATTAAAATGCGTTTTGATGTCATTTGATGCGAGAAATATGAGTTGTTATTTCAGATTATGTGTGCAGTGGATGTAAGTAGTACCGATGCTGGATCAATCAAAAAAGTGACAGGTAGTGTGACAGGTCACACCTCCTACTATTTATGCTAATGAGCTAAGTCCCGCCTCCCGATGTGTATTCACATGTAGGTGTGAAATGCCCCCCTGTAGTAGAGCCTTTGTAATCTAATCTAATTAGCCTTTGATGTCTGTCTACTGTAGTAAGCCTTGTAGTCACATGTAGGTGTGAAATGCCCCCCTGTAGTAGAGCCTTTGTAAATCTAATCTAATTAGGGCCCGAGCACGAGATGTGCTAGGACCCGACGGCGTCCTAGCACGAAGTGCGAGGAAACCTATTGTTATTGGTGGAATTCTTCTTATTATTATTTTTAGTCACTATTTTTCCTGTTTTTGAGGGCTTTAGGATGCTTCAAAAGTTGTATAATTTTGCACGGACAACAGGACCGGTAAAAATTGCAACATTCTGGAGTCAATGGGTTAAAATATTCCAGCATGCTCGCTAGCGCCACCTATCAAAATCCCATTTCGGAATAAATTTACAAAATTGCACCGTAACTCCGAATGACCTGAAATTTTGCACACATATCCGGGTGGACCTGCTCTACAAATAATCCTCTTGGAATCCTATGCTCCGCCTACTTTTATTTTTTTTTAAATTAGCATAATGTTCGAAACAGTAAAATATTCACTTAAATTTCAATTTTCAGTTTTTCAACACCAAACTTCGTATACAGCATCGGTGGAGGGTCAAACACATTACCGTACAAAATTAGCATGTTCAGACGATGAATATTTCCGCCATTAATCAAAACGTACTCGCAAAAAGGCGGGGCTTCAAAAGAAACGCTCATAACTCATCAACAATGTATCCATTCACCACAGATTTTGGTGGATAGGTTCAGTCTGTCTTGGGGAATAGGCACACCAAAGTACTTTCATTTTGAACGATAGGGGGCGCCAAAAACACCACCAATTTATAACTCAAGAACGGATGAACGAATTTTTTTTTTTTCTTTTACACATACTCTGGGGGTGACTACGAACTAAGATTTAAAGCGTCGCAACAAATGCAGAATGTGGGCGTGGCCTATACATTTTTATTTTATTGCGATGGCATAAAATGAGCTTCGGACACAAAACTTGGGACACACGTCACAGCCCACGACCTTTTCGAGAATGTAAAAAAAAAATCGTACTTTTTCAAAAAAACTGCTCACTAGCGCCCCCTATTGTGTGGTAGTCACATATAGTTTCTCAGAAGTTCACGATTTTTGGCACAGACATTCCTCATGGAATTGCGGACATATTTCTGATTTGCTTCAATTAGCCCCGCCCCCCAGGAAGTCGGCCATTTAGAAAAATGTGCGTTTTTCATGCATTTTAAGAACATTCTTGCGAACTCCTCCTAGGGGAATGATCGGAAAAATTCCAATCCGGCACAAGTTCAGCCCCTATCCAATGTGATGCTAAATTGCGAAGGAATAATTGATCGCTCAAACGATAAGCTTGTAAGCGAACGGAGAATGTTCCATTTTTGACGATTTTCATGTCGCAAATTACTCCAAATGACTCCACACTACTCGCATATAGTTTTTCCGATATTCACGAAACGCTGTATACACATTGCTCTTATGATTGCGGCCATATTTCAAATTTGCTTTTATTAGCCCCGCCCCCCAGGAAGTCGGCCATTTTGAAAAATGTGCGTTTTTCATGCATTTTAAGCACATTCTTGCGAACTCCTCCTAGGGGAATGATCGAAAAAATTCAAATCCGGGACAAGTTCAGCCCCTATCCAATGTGATGCTAAATTGCGAAGGAATAATTCATCGCTTAAACGATGACCTCGTAAGCGAACGGATAATTTTCCATTTTTGACGATTTACATGTCACAAATTACTCCAAATTACTCCAAACTACTCGCATATTGTTTTTCCGATATTCACGGAACGCTGTATAAACATTGCTATTATAATTGCACACATATTTCAAATTGCTTTTCATTAGCCCCGCCCCCCATAAAGTCGGCCATTTTGAAAAATGTGCGTTTTTCATGCATTTTAAGGACATTTCTGCGAACTCCTCCCAGGGGAATGATCGGAAAAATTCCAATCCAGGACACGTTCAGCCCATATCCAATGTGATGCTAAATTGCGAAGGAATAGTTGATCGCTCAAACGATGAGAATGTAAGCGAATGGAGATTTTTCCATTTTTGGCGATTTACATGTCGCAAATTACTCCAAACTACTCGGATATAGTTTTCCCGATATTTACTAAACGCTGTATACACATTGCTCTTATGATTGCAGACATATTTCAAATTGCCTTCCATTAGTCCCGCTCCTGAGAAAGTCGGCCATTTTCAAAAATGTGCGTTTTTCATGTTTTTTAAGGACATTTCTGACACACACACACACACACAGACACACACACACACACACA
>CALSBZ010046900.1:391179-409766 GCA_943591055.1 Gobionotothen gibberifrons | reverse complement strand
ACACACACACACACACACACACACACACACACACACACACACACACAGGGCACACACATACACAAATATAGATATGTTAACATCACAGAGGTGTGTGTGTGTCATCAATCTTTATTTCAGACTCAAGGTCCATATCACATACTAAAAGACAAGACACAAATCAATAAATAGAGCTAAACACACAAAACAAATAAAAACAAACAGATAAAAAACATAAAATCAGTCTAATTACAGCTAGCCACACATGCTCACTGTCTGTATAGGCTCTTGCGCCAACCAATGTCTCCAAATCATGGAAGAGAACCGAGTAGAACTCTTCACAGGGTTGATTAAAATCGAGATGACATGATTGTCCGAGTCTTCTAGGCGACACATGAATTTGTACATTAACTTTCTTAAAAGGGCTTGACAAGTACGCACCCCCAAGTTAACAAACAGCTGGCTGGCACTGTGCCATGTGTATAGACTTAACACACTTGTACATGCTGGTAATATTAAGATGCATACTGCATACTGCACACACACACACACACACACACACACACACACACACACACACACACACACACACACACACACACACACACACACACACACACACACACACACACACACACACACTAACCTACAACTTCTCCTTGTTCTTTGATTGCAAAGCCAGACAAATGATACTTTGTCCGTCAACCAATCACATTTCCCTTATGCCAGTTAGCCAATAAAGCTTTGTCGCAAAGTTTAAATGTGTTTGGACAGAAACAACTGTGGGATACAAAGACCCACACACACTCACACACACTCACACTCACACACACACCTGTTGTATGAGCCCCTTGGCCTAGAGAGAGAAAGAGTGAGGTTAAACAGGTGGAGATATATTTCACATGGCGACAATGTAAATATTTTGTAGAATTTTTTTAAGCATAATTGCCAAGCAGCTAAATTGGCCATCCAGAACATTAGCAATATAATCGATACTATCTAATTGGATTCACACAAAAACAATGATTAGCAATGGTACATCTTTAATACTTCCTATGAAATGTCTTTGCGTCCGAATAAATGGGAATTAAAGCAGCTTCATAAATGTGTGGCAGCGACTAATATATGAATTACGCTAAGATAAAGGTGAAAATAGTGGGAATAGAACATTGGACTGATGCTCCATAAGACCTTCTACAATGCACTCAATGAATGATTTTCATGTAAACAGAAGTGCTTCAGGATGAATCAGTTTGCATGACATATAAATGAAACAACGACACCACCTAGTGGACACATGCAGTCCTCTTGAGCTTTACACCATAGATTCCAGCGTAATTATCTTAAACTGTTGCCGTCACTTTGCCAGAAAAAGTGGCGGGGACCATTTTTGGTTTACATTACTTTTTTTAAAGTGCAGTGCTGCTGCACATTTAACATGTTCTATTAAATGTTTAATAACATGTCCAAATGGCACATCTTGACACTAAACCAGTGTTCTTGTTTATTACATTTCTTTCTGCATGCTATTTTTCTAAAACATTTCTAAGTTGTACTTTTAAAAAGTGGTGGGGACTACATTGGCCATTTCAAAAGGTGGTGGGGACAGGTCCCCAGCGTCCCCAGAGCAAACGACGCCTATGTGGCCCAATATAACTCGGTTTGTAATGATTGTTTATGGTACACCACTGTGGCATTGTTTGGCTCTGTTGTTTTCTTTGCACAAAAATCCTTAATAAATGAAGTTTAATGTTGTGTTTTAACTGAATTCTGTAGAGGAATCTTCAGAATCGGAATGATTTACTATTGAACTTGGTTTATTGACAAGAAGACCATTTACAATGATGTTGCTTTTGTGTATACTATTGATGCAGAGACAAACACATCAGATTATCACATATCATCAGAAACAAACCCACAACCAGTTTTAATAATATTGGCCCAGCTGGAATACATAGGAACAATAATAACTAAATAAATACATTTATTATGATTGTATTATTAAAAAGGCAGGTACATACTGCACGTTTATGTTGTGCGTACTCGGAACCTTCCAAGGGGGAAGACTTTAACAGGAGGACACTCGTGTAATGATGGCCGACGTACCAGATGATGCACCGCAGCGTGAGTTTTAAACTTAAATTATTTCTTATGTGTACACTATTGTGTTGGTCGGCTTTATGTAACATTGCCGTGACTATAAGGTCGAGATGGGTTTGAAGAGTGTGTCACTTTTAGTGCTAAACATGTCTCTGTTGACAACACAGTAGCCTACTTGCCATTTCCCCGATAGTGTTTGAGAGTATCGATAAGCTACATTTATATTAAATATTCATTTGGACTGGTACTGCTGTCTTCTTTACGATACAATTCAACTTGAATCTCTCGTTAAGCCACGATGTTTAATGACGCACTCACTCGGGTGTTGCCAAGTGTCAGCACTCAGCAGATGAATGCCTTTGCAGAATGTGATAATTGTTGCCTGAACAATATATCATTAATACATAGTGCTACTTAAACAATACTGAAAGTATTTTCTTATTCGTCAACACTATCGACAATGTTGCTGAGTCATTGTGACACAGTTCTCAACCTCCACAATCAGTGATAACATTACCCATTTAACCATGTTCTGCAATGTAAAATGGTATAATTATATAATAAATGATGACGTATTCTTTATCCCAGTAAGGTATTGGATATTCCGTACATCTAATATCCATTTTTATTCTCCATTTAATTATTTTGAATGTTGTTAAAATGGCATGCATGTCTGAACTATTTAAAAACAAACCCATTGTGCAAAATGTTATGCATAATTCCCTAAATTGTGCTTATAGTTGATGTTTTTTTGAAACTATGGCTTCTTTACTTGACTCTTGTTGGTTTTATCCAAGCTTGAAATGACACTCGTATAAGCAGGCAGGGGTTAAAGAGTTGTTTTTTTTTAATTGAACCGTATACTTGAATTTAACTTCAGCCTCCAAAACATGTATTGGGTTCTGATAAATGTAAGGTGATCTGATAAAGACGATATGCTGATAACTGATGTGTGTCATCCCTCAGACTGCCCGGGCACAGCGAGTGAGCAGGCAGGAAAGACGTCGTCATGTGATGGCTGTCCCAACCAGAAGGCGTGTGCCTCTGGAGCCACCAAGGCCCCCGACCCCGGTAAGAACACATCTCAATATTGTATACATGTGTTTTATGATTTAAATTGAAACAATCAATATTTCAGTGTATAAAGAGTCTTCTCCTTCCTTTTATCTCCAGCCATAGCAGAGATTGGAGCGAAGATGGCGACGGTCAAACACATTATTCTCGTGCTGTCTGGAAAAGGAGGAGTGGGGAAGAGTACCTTCAGCGCTCACCTGGCTCACGCCCTGGCAAGTGACAACACAAAAGAGGTACATATTTGTATTCTTGCTTTATTTACTGTGCAAGCCACAGAGCAAACATCCTGGTAGTTAACAATACAAATATCTCAAAAAACCTGCTTTGAGGGTCAATAGCCGCGTTCACACCGAGTACTTTGCTGTACTTAGTTCCCGGCACTTAGTGCCGCGGCACTTAATACCCCAGGGCACTAAATACAGATAGCGTTCACACCGGAAATAAGTACCTGGGGGACGTCGCTTATTCTTCTTCTGCTTTGGGTTTACTGGCAGGCCGCAAACAACTTCACGGCGTATACTGCCGCCGAAAATCCCCGGCCGGAAGTCCCCGGGGTTGGGGACTGGCTTCAGTAGAAGCTGCTGGGAGTCCCAGCAGATTCTACTGAAGCCTTCCGAGTAAACGGCCAGAACGCCGACACCTCCTCATCTCCACCGCTCCCATGTTTTATTTTGTGTTGTCATAAGTTAGTCTCTCTGCGTTTCTGCTGGGCTAATGCTAATGCTAATAATGCTAATGTGAGGATAATACAATGGCGGCTCTCCAAAACATTTCAGACTTTTACGGGGCGTGGTTTGCAATCGCCCAGCCAATCAGCACTGGGGTACTTTTTTTCCCACAGGAAAGTGCCTGCTCTCAGCAGGCGCTAAAAATGGGGTGAAAAGTTCCCGGCACTTAGTTATTTTTTTGGTGTGAACGCAACATCAGGGGTACTAACGGAACTAAACGCGAAAAGTACGGGTGAAAAGTACTCGGTGTGAACGCGGCTATTGTATGATACTTACACTTTTTAAGGTTCGAGATTTCTGTTTTCTCAAGTCCAGTAAATGCCACTAGAGGTCACTGTAGACTTGGGTTAACCGAGGTGAAATGTCATAAGGTTCATGATAGAGGCAGACCTTTACTGCTCCAATAATTTTATAAAATTCTTTCTTAAAATGTTTATTCTGCTCTCTGTTTTCAGGTGGCCCTGCTGGATGTGGATATCTGCGGTCCGTCCATTCCTAGGATCATGGGCTTAGAGGGAGAACAGGTGAGTTGAGGGTAGACATCTTAGCCGAAACACACACATGCATGCTATGAAAGAACCTGTCATTTCTGCTTTGACTTGAATTATGTTAACATTTTACTTCAGCGTAAGTATAACATCTGTTCTTTTGTTCACAGGTTCATCAGAGTGGCTCAGGCTGGTCTCCTGTGGTGAGTTTATTCAAACAATGTTGCTGTTTTTAAAAAAATCTTTCACAAATATTGCATATTTCCTGAATGCACATGCTCTTTATTTTGTTGTCTTCATGAGAATGCCCATTAGTACTAGCAAGAGCATTGGCTTCTCTTCCTGGGGTCCACACACACATTCAAACACACGTCTACTATATACACATAAACACAACGGACCTAAACAAATAACTCGTTTAATTAACAATCAAGTATAGAAGTGAGACAGCAATATCATCCTTGCAACCAACATTAAGCCAAACAAAATAAACAATCAAACCAGCCCTCAATAATTAATAACACAATTCTTCTACAGATAAATAGTAATGCGTGGCAAACATAAGTCCTTGTCTGAAATTGTGTATTTATCTTTCTATCTTGGGCTTTCAGACATATAATATTCCAAAAAAGAAGGGTATTAAACATGTAATAATTCAAAAAGGATTTAAATTTTCTTCCAAGGGAGATTTCACCCTTGTTTACATTTAGTTTTTACTCCATAATTGATCGTTGTGTGTACCGTATGTTGCAGTACGTGGATGACAACCTGGCCGTCATGTCTATTGGCTTCCTGCTCAGCAGCCCTGATGATGCTGTGATCTGGAGAGGACCCAAGAAGAACGGTATTAGTGTTTGTCTCAAATGTGTCTAAATATTTCCCAAAGGTCACACGAGTATAACCGGTGGGTTGTTTGTCTGACATCAGGGATGATCAAGCAGTTCTTGAGGGATGTTGACTGGGGGGAGCTGGATTACCTCATCGTGGACACGCCCCCCGGCACCTCTGACGAACACCTGTCAATCGTCCAGTACCTGAGCTCCACCCACATCGATGGAGCTGTGATCATCACCACACCACAGGTAGAGCACATGCTAACACATCTAAGATAACCATGGTTCCCACGATCTTTGGCATTTTTAAGGGGAAAAAAGAAAGGCCTTTAAACATGTTTGAATATGGACATTAGGGCTGTACCCGAATATTCGAATATTCGTTCGTTGGAGTACTATTCAGGTTTCAATTTCGTTATTCGTTTTGTTTGTTTTTTCCCCGTTTTTTTTTTTCAAATTGAATTGATTGAAATCTTCAATATCAACGTAAGAGCTACTTCGGGGGTGCTAACACTTGTGACTTAACCATAAACGTTATCGTTTACTTATGTAGATATAACTTTTTTCCGCTAATCTCCGTCACGTTGTTTCCAAAGCAACAACAACTTCCTGTCAACAGCGCTACCTCTCCTTCAAAATAAAAGCATGTCCATAAAAAGGAAGCCAAGCCAAATTACACTTAAGACATATACAACTGCAACGAAAGTAACAAACACAATGCGATATCCTTTTCAATTTCAAAGAACACAAATTGGGTTAATAACTATAAAACAACAATACTGTAGAATAACTAAATGAATGCCGTGAATACACCAAAATACACGTGTTGAAGCAGTTCGCTGCTGATTATACCCCACACCCCCCGCGCGGGCCGAATATTCTAATATTCGCTGCTGATTACTACCGAATATCCGGAGCCCGAAAAATGGTATTCGGGACAGCCCTAATAGACATTGAAAAGTGAGTCAAAGTGCTAGAATTCCCGAATAGATATTGAAGTTCTGTTGATTTTTTATTAACTTAATGTAAGGTTATGTCCCGCTTGTAAAAACACAAAATGCCAAGTCTGTCAGTATTGCAAATCCTAAGTTAATCGAGTTCAAACTCTGGTTGTTTATTTCTTATTCGTTCTCGTTTTCAAGGTTTCTTTTTATTTAGTTTTTGTCTAGTCAGCGTTATTTTATTTTTTTAATGCACTATATATGCCAAAAGCTGAAATAAAGCTTTGAAGGTGAAAGTATAGCTTTGCCCTTTTGAAGTTGAAAGATGCAGGTTCAACAACTTTCCGTGTTAGCTCCTTGAATTTAGGCTTATCGAAATATCAGAGTCCTTGGACCTGGTGTTGAAGAAGCTGTGGGAACCCTCTTAACATTAATAATAGTTTAACTGTAAAAGCTGCCTTCATATGATACGTTATTAGCTTTGCAAAGAATTGTGGGTGCAGTGCTTAAAACAGCTCATTGGTTTTGCTTCTATGCTTTGCTTTCATGCTATTTTGTGCCACTTTAAACCGCTGTTATCTGATTGTTAGCGCATCAAAAGGTCGGCAATGGAAGGTTTGAGGATGACAACCGCAGCACATGTCATGTCTGGCCGGTCATGTGAACGCAGCTTAAAGGGAAATTCCACCCCTCAAATGTCGTCTGCTTTCACTACACCTGATTAGTTCCGACATGTCCTAGAATTAACTTCAACAAGCTCGAGTTGTTCATTCAGCCGGTGATTTTCAAGAAACTCTACAGAGTAATACATGTATTGATAGTGACACTTAAAGCCTCAGTGCTATTTAAAAGACAGAGAACAAGATAATCCTACTCATTATTCAAAACGCGACATTACCACAGACACTTTGCATGATGCATCTTAGTGCTATTCTCCAGGGACAGACTAATAGACCAATAGCCTTTTTGTGATCCAACTATATTGAGATATTTCCAGCAATGTAACACTGCAATTTTTCTAGACAAAGTGCCGTTTGCAGTGAACATTATATATATTCTTAAATGTCCTTTAAAACAGAACTTTAAGCTAGAATTTGCAAATATTTAGCCATCACAAAGCAAGACACCTGAAATAGAAGAACAGAGGAGTTACCTCAGCAGGCCATTATGCAATCTACCTGTACAGTAAGTGTTTCAGGTGAAGGGTATGACCTCATTTTATCGGCTCTGGAAAAACCCTCCATTACTGTTGTGTCTGTCACCCAACATGAATACAAGAGGGCTTAATCCCGCAAGTTGGCACCTGTTGTGGTGCGATATCGAAAGTAATACTGGGAATTGTAAACGGGGCCAACAACATGTGTATCTTTACCTATCTTCAGATAAAAGATAGGTGACTTAAGGTTTTATACTCTGACTGGAAGTCCTTTCACCTTGCCACACAAATACTTCTGGCTTGGTTGTATGCCAGGGTTACACACCTTAAACATTAGATGTGGGTGTGAACTAACCAGGCACCAACAAGGCTGATGCCATAGCAGCCATAAACAATCCAATCTTTGGCACACAGATAAACATTGAACTTGTATGAATACTTTATATAGTTACTAAGTGTTACTAAGCCCCAGACCCAATTGTAATAAAGACTTCCATAGAATTGCACAGGGGACTATTATTAATTATTTGCTTTCTTGTAAGCATGCTAAAAAAAAGTAGTCTCATGTTTCTGTGTTAGAGGCCCTTTTTATGAAAGGCTAAAATCCCAAAGTTCACGCAGAGGTAGTTTCCACACACCTGAAATGCCTCCATTGGCCTCCTTTGTTTACTTCTGTAACACAGTGACATCACTATGTAGTAACACCCGTGCTTCTATTGGCTAGCGCTCCAACACATTGTACGTGATATTGTATGTGGCACATCTCTGAGCGGTTGACCAATCACAACGGAGCCGGCCACTAAACAGTCTGTACTGTCAGTAGAATGAGTTGCTGGCTGTATGTCGTAACAGATGTTGTTGTCTTATCCCTGTAGAATATTTGTCGCAGTACATTTGTTTTCTTGTTAAAATGTGTCAACAACTAAAATCAAGTTTGACTTTACTTGGTGAAAGAGACCTTCGCTTCCTGCTACTTAAATACGACCTGGACGCATGAGGTCAGACAGCAGGAGAATCACTTCCTCATTCCTTCAGCTCTCACTTAACACACAACGTGACAACTACCCTAACACAGAACCTGTGTTGTTGTTATCAGGAGCCAGGGTAGCATACTTCAAGTATCAAAGTAATTAAGCTTGAGAGCTGTCCATTTTATCTAGTGCAGCCAACTGCTTTTTTTTGTCCTACATAATAGCAATTGTGAGGGAAGGGGAAATAATGTTCACTTCCACCAGTGACTTTGTTTTTCTCTTCTCACTGTATCCCCTCTGCTCTCCCTTTCTCTCTGTAGGAGGTATCGTTGCAGGATGTGCGGAAGGAGATCCGGTTCTGTCAGAAAGTCAAGCTGCCGATCATCGGAGTGGTGGAGAACATGAGTGGCTTCGTCTGCCCTTCATGCAAGGTCACTGACGGATGCGAAAAACACAGTGACGCAAACAGTTGGTTAGACCAAATCTATGAAGGCAGCCTAGAATCATATCAAAAAGCAGATGTCTAGACAGGTTTGCAGAATTCACACAGCAAAGAGGAACAGTGGAGGAGACCATCTTGACCACGTTGTCACTTAATCTGCTACAGCCAAACCAGTTAGGAGTAGTAAAAGCATTCACGGTCACCTATTATGCAAAGTCCACTTTTGTGTCCCCTCTGTGTAAAGAGATTCTGAACGTGTCAGGAAAAAAGACCCCCTCTCTTTTTGTCCTGATCCATTTATATAAAAATGTCTGAAAATGAGCTGATCAGATTTTGGCCACTTTATGATGTCATAACGTTTTTTTGGCTTGAGTAACCATTAGCCAATCACCAACCAAGGTTAGAGCACCATTGTGTTCTTTGTAACCAAATCTCTCTCAGAGGGGCGTGGGGAGGGGCTCCTTATTTTCATCTAAAGTAACAGACAGAGAATCAGCACTTTTGAAACAGGGCTGAAACAGAGAGGATTATGGGATGCTGCAATGATCTGTTTGGTGTTTGGAGCCAAACACTTCAGAGACATGTTCTGTATATATCTGAGACCTGTAATATATTGTTGAAAATTAGTATAATAGGGGACCTTTTTAAAGCTTTATAATTGTTATTCCTGTGCATTAGTGCTATCAGGAAGTTGAAATGCTTCCCTTGCTGTCTGAATTATGTCAAAACACAAGCCAGCGCTTTATTGCAGTTCTCAGTCGACCCACAGACTGTTAAAAAGAATCACAGAATGAGCCTCCAGTGTCTCAAATACATTCAGTGCACCTTGTTAACACAAACATCAACAAAGATCTGTGTGTTTCTTTGATCCTTAATGTCTGATTCATTTTTCTTCTCAGTATTTGTATCCCCTGAGATAGTTTTCGTGGTGAGACACCTCTAGACCAGCCTCTTTCCTACAGACAATTATTCAATTAGATTCTAGTGATTGGGGTTTTCAAATATTATTAAATTATATTTATTGAAATGCACTTGATGTGACAAGACAGGACTGATTTGACCTCCCATAGTGAAGTCTTCATGGTTCTCCAATTTGAATTAGACATGCTTTTGAGTTGCATTATGGGAAATGCAGTGTTACTTGTTCTTGACTCATACTACTGACCAAAAATCACGATGTCTCGCCATCGACTGCTTTGATGTTGTCAGCTCTTTATAACATCTGTGTGTGTGTGCATACGAGTTCATTTCTGACACCAGATTCTGATTAAGTATGTGTGTATTACTTTTTAAAAAAGTTTTATCATTTTTTTGGTTTTACTTTTAAACAACAAAATACATTTTAGTGTAGTTTTCGTCATTGAATTTTAATTGTTTATTCTGTCATGCATATTAGGGCAACAGCTGTAACCATTTATTTTGTGTACAGTTACCATGATTACAGGTTTCATTGCAGTCTCTTGTGAGGATAGTTGAAAAAGCAGGGTTAAATAGTTTACACACAACCCATTCAATAATTCAAGTCATCCTTTCCAAACTTTTCCTACTCATTCATCATAATTTTTCTTTTTATATGTTATTTTGATTAAGATCTAGTCTTTATATCTGTGTTTATCACATTGTGAACTAAAAAGTGGATTGAAACACTATACATTGTGTCCTATGTTCCCTATCAGGTAACAGCAATGTTGGTGTTACTGCTTTCCTAATTCAACCATATGTAGAAAACCATATATTTCATTATTGATGTAGGAAAACACACAAATGGATTTTAATTGATGTCTTTGACATTACCACTTTTCTATCCCTGAGCTCAGCATGTTAAATAAGCACATATTGTATGTAACCTAGGGTCAATAGAAGCTGCCTATGCATTAATAACTTTGATTTTCTTTGTCCACTCTTTTGTAGAACACATCGCAGATTTTCCCTCCCACCAGCGGGGGTGCCGAGAAAATGTGTTTGGATTTAGATCTGCCGCTGTTAGGAAAAGTCCCTCTAGACCCGAGGATAGCCCGAAGCTGTGACGAGGGCAAGTCTTTCCTGAACGAAGTACCCGACTCTCCTGCTGCTAAGGTCTACCTGAATATCGTGCAGAGTGAGTGCGCAATCATCCATTAAAACACAACACACATACACAAAATCTCTGACTTCCGTTTTTTTTTTGCATCATATTAAAGATTTGTTTTTATTCTAAAGAAAGGAAGTTAGATGCACATACGGCTTCCAGCTAAGTCCTTTGTTATTTTTGATGACTGGATGGGTTACTTCATGTTGCAATTCCTGATTTAATGACATGAAAGAAGAAGTGATCACTATAAAGTGGGAAGCGACTAAAAGGGGAAGAAGGAGGAATGGAAATTTGAGCCAGAGATCAAAGTTGATGAATCGCAGTGATTTTGATTTTGATTGATATACCCAGAACTTAAATACAAGAAGTCAATCAAGTTAATGAAAACCACCCTCCTCTCCTCTTTCCTCCAGGTATCAAGGACTACTGTTCCAACCGTGTGACAGAGGATCAGAGCACCACCTGAAGCCACTCTGATGGAGGCGGCCATGTTGGACCACATCACAGAGACAGATCAAATGATGAGTGTGGTAGAAATGATTAACTACTGAATTAAAAACACAGATAAGAAATCTAGCGCGTGATTCACCAAAGCCAACATTCTTATAAGCCACTTTGGTGAGATGCTCAGACCTTACAGTGCAGTTGGAAAATACAGTTTTTACAGAAAAACGTTTATTTGTGAGGATAATATTGATATTATATTACAATCATATATAATGTATAGTTCCTCATTGTAATAAATGTAATATAAATAATAACAGCATTATTATGATGGGTGGTTTTATCCAAATAAGCGTTTGGGTACTAATTTTAAACATGGATGCTTTCATCTGAAAGTCAAATTCACATAATAAGCATTGAAAACCATGATTTTTAATTGAGATAAGGACACTGTTAACGTTTATCTTAAAATATTAAAGCTTTTGATATTGTCATTGTCTTATAAATCCCATTTAAAATGACCAAAACCCGCAATGGGCTATGCTGTCAGTCAATATCGTCAGCCTCTATGACACTGACATTTTTTGTTAACCTTTCTCAAACGGGAGTACATTTATTAGGGACTATTTAAGAATCAAAACACCTTTTGTTTGAGATGGTGATTGTACTCAGGCACAGCAATATCTCTCCGAGTGCAGCAGTGGCCCATTGGAGTTCTGCAGCCGAGAGGAAGCTAGATGAGGCTTTGTATACACAAGTTCAACTTTATCAATCATTGTATTGTTGTTTAAAGTGCTTACCGGGAAGTTGCCGACAATAACAAAATTATAAATTATCACCAGACCTTGAATTTCCTTTTAAAGTAAAGTAAACTACTGAATATACAGTGAGTTTACAGTGTGCTCTAGTAAAGGAGGTGCTATTTGGGGAAGTAAAAACATTGGTCATGTAGTAAATCAAGCTGTAGCATAAACATTTTACAATTTCTTTTAGAACATTTTGTGGCTCTTACCGTTATTATTAACTAAGTCTTCTAAATACAAAACACAGAATCCTCAGTATATCATTTGATTGTTCTCTGCACAGCAAGGGAATAGAACGTTTGAATGTATGAATCACGGAGAACTATACGGATTACTTTGTTTAAGATATGTGCATATGAGGATTGAAACGTTACTTTCTCACTAACGAGTCCGATGCCACTGACCAAATTGTGCATGATCTGTACAATGTTTTCATACATAAAAGTTGCAGGCCAAATGTACTTCAATGACCAGATGTAAAGTTTAAAATAATTGTGGTGGGAGACCAAGTCCTTAATGATTTACAGTAATAAATCAAATGTGTTGGGTTTTTACAGAAGAAGATTAAAGAATAAATCGTTTCTAAACTGTCTTGGAGACACTTTGTTTAAGGTAAAAATGTTTATGTTTAGTAAATAAATGACTAAACATAAAATCACCAGTTAGCAAACTTTGTATCTGTTTACAAATCATTTAAGATGTGTGTATAAGTTGTGTACTTTGCCAAACATGGTGGTAGTTCCTTCTGGGTTCTCTGGAAAACACATGTGAAACTGCATCTGCATCCTGCAAACAGACAAAACAACAGCAGCCAAAGCCCCAGAGAGAGTTTGTTTCACTCACCAAGTTCTACTTTGACTTCATGATTGTGTTATGACTTGAGATAAGATCAGTGGCGGTTCTAGACCAATTTGACTGGGGGGGCCAGGCTGGGGTCAGTTATTTTCTGAGGGGGGCACAATAAATGCAGGACGAAAAAGACAAAGACAGTATGAAGTAATTGCGCATAAGAAAACAAGGCAATACAGTTATTGGTATTTGTTTGATCACACATTATTATATGCTTACCTTTAACTATTGAGGGGCTTGCTAGATACCGGTAGCTCGTGATCAACGTGTTGGAGACCCCTGCTCTAATGGGTCCGACTAGAATGACAAATAGCGTTAGTTACGCCTATTCCGTCAGCCAAGAAATCGTTAAATCATAAACTTTTTTTTTTTTTCATTTTTAGGGGGGCCACAGGGGGGTCTCCCCCCCCCCCTAGAACCACCCCTGGATAAGATAAATGTATCCCCGTAGGTAAACTCCCTAAAAGAGCCCTATAGGAAAGAAAGTCCCAGTAAAAGATACAGGATTGATTTCAAAATTATCCAAATGTATATGAGTTCATGATTTTTGGTAGTTTTATATTTAGTTTGTGTAAAGCCATTTGTATTCAATATACAGTTTTTGTTATCATGGTACAAGTACCTCAGCAGTGTACTTCAGTAGCTACATCTAGACCAAAGTACTTAAGCATCCAATCATTGCTAAACTTTGACTGTAAACTTGTTTTGTTGTCACATAAAACTGCAGTTCACTGTATATCCAATTTCCTCTGAACAGCAACTTCAAGTAATGCTGCTTGATTAGCTATATTAGCTGTTAGCGCTATTAGCTCATTAGCTCTGTTCACTCTGTTAGCTATTTTGGGTTTTGTTAGCAAAGCACACCTCAGGATTCTGCTGCATGCTGGCTGCTGACAGCTAGGCTACAGTAACCTTAGAGCTCCTCCTCCTGACGTGCTCTGTTGCAGTCACTGCTCCGTTAAATATGTCATTTGCTAAGAGATAGTTATTCGTATAGTAAAGCTAAGAGATATATATTCGTATAGTAAAATTACTTAAATTCCAGAGGCTTCTCAGGAAAGACCTTTTTCTATTGCCCCAGAAATGACATGAGTCTTGAGTCCTGTTTTAAACTACTGTTAGCTTAACATGTGTGATTGAATGAATACAGACCAATATACTTTGGTGTGAAAATCTGGACAGGAAAAATTCCTTATCCCTAGTGGAAACAAAATCCCAGAGTGAACCGTAGGCCTACTGTATATCCCTTGCAGCCCCTACCAGCTTGTGAGTGAGTAGTCAGCAGTCAATGAAAAAGCTTTTGTGAATCAATGTATCCATGTTAACAGTGCACTGAATAATTTCAACTGGCTAAATACCAAAGCATCAGTGTCTTCCACTATTATAAATAATCTTTCCTCATACCAATGAGCACCAGATATTTTTGGTATTGACCCTTGATCAAAAATAAAAGTCACCTTTCAATCATTAACTTTACAAACCACTAAAGGATAAGAGGCATGTTATCACTACTGGCTCAGCATGGAATTTGGGAGTGGTTTTATTAAGGAAATAAACATATGATGTGCAAATGTAAACACGGAGCAAAAGTCCCTAAAAACACACCAGACCTACTTTTTGATCCTGTGCGACTTTAAACCTAGCTTAGAATTATCAAACATTTAGTAGAAAACTATAATAACGAACGCAATTATAAAGCAGGCTATTTAAAAAGAAATGGCTTTACTGTATCTGTATATTAAGTTATTAGATCATCTAGAATTGTGTGATAATGGATTAAATGATATGAATAGAATAGAATAGTTTAATGTCATTATACATGTACAAATGTGTAAAGTAAACAACAGCAGTAGGCCTATTCTCTTAAGGTATAGACTGTTGGAAAGTACAATGCGCATCATTTTAAGTAGGCAAAATGAATGCTTAAGAAACTGGTGAATTCGTAGAAAGATAAAAGTAAAAAAGCTAAATCTGAACAAATGCTCTTGCGAAAGGATAATCTATCACTTCCTAATAATTATGACACGTCTGCCTTCAGTGCATTAACATCCCTCTTACATATATTCCCACACGAGAAATGAAACAATTCTTCGAATACACCTCCCCTTCAACTGCACAAACACCTCCCTCTTTTAATGGTAACGCCCCCTAGACAAAATCATTGTATCCCTTGGTAAAAAAAACTTTAAACTCAATCATCTACCCTAGCTCTCTCTTTAAGACATCAATGTCCGGGGAGAAGACGGTGTCGCCATGGTCCAGTTCGCGGAGGTTCTGGACAGAGTGCAGGAAGCTCTGACTCGGTCCTCTCCTGCTGAGATCTGTGCTCTATTCCAACGTTTGGTGAAGGACCAGATCATCTCCGAGGCCTATGGAAAGAGCTTGGGTCTGTACCGACTTTCTGACAAGATGGCACCTGCAGCATGTAAACCAAAGTCTGATCTAATGACTTCTCAAGGGTCTACCTCCCACTGGACCCTCAACCAGGGTCAACTCAGCCAGGTAAGGAAATGTGACCCTTACCAGACAGGATTGGAGTTTGAACCGTCAGTGGCTGAACATGACTGCTCTGGACCCAGGCCAACTATTGATCCACTTTATGAACATCAAGGGAATAATCCAAAGATTATTCAGGAATTGGGTGGGGGGCCAGTGATGGACAAACACTACCTCAACCATAGGCTCTCTTCTACATCGATAATAAGTGACTATCAATGCGGTTTCAGATCAGACAATCGAATGAAGGAACTGCTGAGAGGTGCAGAAAGAATGCAGAAGCCATTAAGTGAAAATGAAATAATAGATGAGGGGAATTTGGTGGATGAGAAGGAGTGGTTAGAGCAGGTAGAGGAGGCGGCGAGAAGGATAGCTGTCCCTCTGTGGCAGCACTGGGACAGAGGACGGAGGATCTTGCTGCCACTGGTTCCTGGTATGACTGCTGGCTGTGCAACCGGAGAAAACACAACAAAAAACCGAGAAGCACAGTGCCATGTTTTCAATATGGAAGAGGAAACGGAGCTTGCAATCGCTTGCAGGACTTTAGATTTCTACTGTGACAGCTTTAACTGCACAGAGGCAGACTCAAGATTCACACTGGACAACGAAGGAGCCACTGGCACTGCAGAAAGCCCGTGTTTCTCTACATACGACAGCGTAGCGACAACTGATTTGAACCAGTTCTTTACCTATGAAACAGGAAGAGAAGTCTCACCTGATGTCGATGTCTGCCGGGCAGCTGACAGGTCAACTAAGGATCTGCTCTGTTCAATGGGAGATGGACAATGGGGCATGGACACAGGATTTACAGAAGATATTACACATGTATTTTCTCCCTGTACACTTACAGACACTCACTCCGACACACAAGACTCGTTTTACTCCAACACAGATCAGAGCTTGACATTAGGTATTTTCAACGATGCAGAAAATGTTTTAAAGACTGCTTGTAATACAAACACTTGCATGACTGATGACACGAGGGACTTGCATTGGAATAAAGAGGATGAGGAGGGGGTGGCTTCACATTGTGGTAAGTTGGTACTCAATCATATTGTTGTGTCCCATCTTAATGTTGCTGTTTTCTGATCTTGTTTTGTGTTTAAGCTCTGATTTCCAGGTGCTTTCCATTTTCAGTGGGCAGACAGTATTGTCTAAAGCTGTTTTAGGCAAGTCTATGAAAATTAGTCAGTGGTTAGGGTGTGGAGAACTTTCAGTTTCATTTTGATTTGGTCCCAGGATCCCAAAAAACAGGTGGAGCCGGTTCTTTCCAAAGTATAAACAAAAGTGCAAAGATAGGCTGTAAGGTGTTTTCCGCCTGTGTTGTGGTCGTCACAGTGAATCAATAGGAATAGATATGAGCTTATGTTGAACACATTTGTTCATGTAATGCATTATAAAAGTACTTAGAATGCATTATCTGTTCATAGCTCGGCAAACAGTAATTAAAAGATTGTATAATGACTTAAAAGGTCAATTATCATAATTCTTAATAATTGCCAGTCACTTGTTAACATGTTGTTGTTGCAAGAGTCACAGAGTATTATAATTCCTTTTCAGAATGCATTCAGATTTTTCATGCATTACAATGTGATTATTAATATACATGCAAGGACTTGAGAGCATGACAGGGGTGCACCGGCTGCAGAAGTCTACTGTTAACAACACATACTATAAAGCGTATACGGTAGTCCATTTATTAGTTTAACAGGTCATTACAGAAATGGAGTGATACAACTTTTTGTCAAACAACTAAACAATGGACAGATACTTTTCACAAATGCAATGTTTTCCCAAAAGACTCACGCTTAACACTCCAAATAGAAATACAACCTGGTTACATTACTTCACCTCTATGGCACAGTGGAATCAGGGTCTACTCGAGACATAATTTGGCCACAGTATCTGCAAGATAATCCTGAAGAAGTCCATGAATGCATTTATAATATAATACAAGGATTTAAGAACAAGACAAGTGTATGCACTGGCTGTAAAAGTATTCTTATTTAAAAGACTTTGTGACTTTATGACAGATTGAATCTGCCCTGTCTGATTTGTATCAAGCCTTTATTAGTAACAGTTGGGGTTTTTTCAATAACGTGGTCATGTACAGTTGTACAGGGGAGGAGAGACACTATGGACGCTCGTGAACTGTCAGCGCAATTTACATGATGCCGTTTAAAACATATAATAATAAAGGGCGGTGCCGGCCGTCAGCGAACCGAACCGGCGAACCGTTTTGGACAATCAAAAATGAAATATGCGGGCCATTGTCTCAATTTGCGGGACGCACCAAAAGTCGTGAAAATGCTGTGCAGTCCCCCACAAAGCGGGACATCTGGTCACCCTACCTCTAAGTTTAACTAAAAGTAATGACGATAGGCTTTTAAAACAGAAACGGTCGCTTGTCTCAGAAATAAAAAGCTGCTGGTGATTTTCTTTTGTTTACCAAACCTCTGCAGCGTGGCGTCTGTTGATGCGCACGCGGGGCAATGTGAAAGTAAAAGTTAATTGCAGGCAGTAGGGTTACACGGTGCAGAGGTGCTGTAGTGGCTATCTGAGGATATATGCAGCGTTTGATGTATAGGCTACGCATCTTCTGGAGGTTTAAGTACGGGAAGTAGTCCACCACACCTGACCATCATACAGGAAGGAACGCCCGGCAGGTACATTTTTTTTACTAAGGAGACTTATCGGTGCGTTTATCCAATGTGCGCATGCATGGTCAGGTAAACATGTTGGGGGGCTTCCTCATATGTACATATTTTGTAGATATTTGTGTTGTTTTGATATATATGAGGTCCTTTTATATAAGCATTTCAAGTGAGTTTTGCGAATTATGTAGTGATTTAAGTTAAGTTTGACTTGCGCCATGAGGTAATCAGCATAAATACAACTTTATTTGAAATAAGATAGCGTTTTGTATCGATATTCTCTGCCTTTAAATACTCGTTATTATACAGCAACATTATTATAATTTGTATAGGCTTCTATGAATCATTTAACAGTGATGTCTGATGTATTTAAGGTCCAAACTCTTAAACCAGCATAAGACTCCAACTAGAGCATTGTCTAAAATGGTGAATTGGTTGGTGAAAAGAAGGGAATTTGGGGGATTTCCAGAGGCTGAAAAAGAAAGTGATTTACTTTCCAATGTGGCACTGCCAGCCCACATTCACCCTCATTCAAGTTTATTGTCATATGTACAGCTT
>CALSBZ010046900.1:368479-381179 GCA_943591055.1 Gobionotothen gibberifrons | reverse complement strand
CAATGTATTATTACTGTCTGATGACATTCCATTGATACAATTGTCAACCCTTGGGTGTCTTCTAGGGCATGCATTGCTGATGTGATCACCTTGTGGGAGCAGCTAGAGCAGAGCGGTGAAGAAGCGCTCCTACAAGTGACGGTGTCCAAATTCATGGTCCACCCTCTGAAAGCCACACAAGTGTGTCACATAGAGCACCTGGCAAAGCTGGTGAACATACATGTGCACAAGAGGCTGTCAGACAGGTAATGCAACACACACACACACACACACACACACACACACACACACACACACACACACACACACACACACACGCACGCACACACGTTGCAACAGACAATCAATATGTATCTGGTGGTTGAAGTGTGTGTTGTGTTTACTTGTAGTTCCAGCCAATCCGATTCAATCCTGGCAGAGGGGGTACCGGCCGTGAAAGAGCTACACAAGCTAGAGTTGGAGTAAGTAGTAATAATAAGCAACATTTGAAAATTAAATGAGTGACACCATGAAAAAGATGATGATATTGATGATTTCCTCCAGGCTTGGTCCAGAGAAAGGTCCCCTGGTTCTTCCCAAGCTATGGGAGCTCCTGCCAGGTCTACACAACCTACAGCACTTAGAGTAAATATGCACATTTGACTTCAACTTCTCTCTCAGTGCTTCTATATATGTTTAATGTTTTCTTTTCCTGTGCCTAAGAGTAACTTCTCTTTTCTTGCAGTTTAGAGAACTGTACGATTGGGGACAAAGGAGCAGAGGAATTGGCGGATACTTTAGTCTCACTTGGGTCCCTGGAGATTCTCAAGTGAGTTTACCATGTTCCTTCTCATCCTGTACAACAGAATAAATAATGATGTACAGTATGGGTGTTGTACTAACTGTTTAACCTCTCATTCTAGTTTGTCACAGAATTGCATAGGAGACCAGGGGGTGAGGAAACTGGCAACTGTGCTGCGGGATCTTCCCAAACTGCACTGTTTAAGGTATTTAACACACATATACCTTGACAACAACACCCACAGTGGCACATACGATAAACCCACTTCATTTCACTTCCCCTTTATTTGTTTCCAGCCTCTACAGTAATGTGATTTGTGACGAAGGCGCAGAGACTCTGGCTGCTGTCCTCCCACACATGGCTTCGCTCACTGACCTGGAGTAAGACCATACATGTCACATTTACAATAATTCTACTGTATAGTTATTTTATACTGATTATAAATGACATCCGAAAGACATGTACATTGAAACACTTGTCACATTTTCCTTAGACATTAATAACGTGTTGTTCAATCCTTATGCTGTATCTAATGAAACACAGCATTAACCCAATGGATTAGATTCATTATGGAGAGCATGTACGCATTTAATGAACTAAACAAACTTTTAATCAAACATTGAACAGACAAAAAAAGGTGTTACACACACACCACACACACATTCACCAAAAAAGGAACTAGTCAAAAATATGGTTAGATAGATACAAATAAATGTTCATCCTCTGAGCTTTGTTCTGTATTCACTGATATATTGACAGAAAGATGTGTTTTATAAGGATGTGTCACTATCGGAAGATACAGAAGTGTACAATGTTGCAAGATTCAACGTGTTAAACAGTTTTTTTTCTGTTTGACAGTGTCAAGTACAACAAGCTAACAAGTGTTGGAGCACAGAGCCTGGGAGCCAGTCTGAGAAACTGTAGAAAAATAAAGACCTTGAGGTAAGGCTACACAACACAAAACTAAATTATTTTGTAACCATTCTTTTTTTTTTTTGCATGTCATCCAGCATCATAATATCTATTTCTATCACAGGATGTGGAACCAGTGTATTCCTTACGGTGTGTTTGAGAGACTTCAGCAGCAGGACAACAGGATCCAGTGGCAGTAGAACAATATGAAACCTCTACACACATCCTCACATGTTTACACTACATTTTATACTGCATGTGTGTTTGAGAAAAACGGAACAAAGAGAGTGAAAGAAAGCAAAAATAATTCTTTGGTGCTTTTATTCAATGGTTCTCCTTGTCAGATATTTGTAAAGATTCCCCTGAGTGCTTCATCCTTCGGTGCTGCATGTGTTTACTGTATAGGTGTGTTGTTTGGCTAGGTACACATTCAAGAAGCACTTTTGCACTATATAAGATCTGATTTTATGTAACCATCATTTTTATTTTTTTTTATAAATAAAATGTTTTATGTTGTCAACACGTACACTGTTTTTTCATTTCACTTCAATTCAACAGTTTATTATTAACCTGTTTTCACTTCCTTCCCAAAAGGTTTCTGTTCTCTTTTTTTATGCTAGCTAACCTTTACAGTCTTATAGTGTCTGAAACTCTGCGTGGTTGATATTTGAATTTGCATTAATAAATGGACACTTACTGGCGTGTGCTGCTGTGATACACTGTAGTTACCTTTGGTTGCTCACTGTAAAACCTTTTTCTATATCTGTATAGATTGTTGTGATGCAGCAAGAGCCTCAGATAACCTGACTTGTAGTCACAAATATGGGTCAAGGCCCCAAGACACTGGATCCTTCATTTCCCATAATGCAACAAGACAATCAGTGGTCACCTTCAGGAATATTTCTTGTGAAAACCAAATATTTTTGGATCCAAAGTTGTTTTTTTCCCATTGATATCACTATTGTAGAAGGTCTGCTCATACAGTCAAACAGACAGCAGCTTAATTGAACATGTTAGAATATAAATAGAAAGCGTTCATTTTTGGTTAATGTATAAATGAGCAAATGAATGTTTCTGTACTTTGTTGTTGATTTGTTGAACATTGTTATGTTCCACCATGCTCCTTTTTTCCACTGATGCACTGATGCACTCTTGTGGACAAAATGTAAAGTGTCACAATAAAAGCACATGGGACAAAGTCAACAGTCTGACATCAACATGTCCATTCTTCTGTAAAATAATCAACAAACACACATGATATTCCAGTTGAAGGAAGAGGCAGAAAAGTTCGCTCATAGTTTATTAAATACACGTTGGAAAATAAAACTCTGTTACAATCCAAAGCTTATTATAGCATGTGCATGTCTTTATAGAAGCAGACGTGGAGGGTAGAGGCTGTATGATCACAGTCCTTGTGAAGTCTCACAGGGTTCTACTAAACTAACATTTGAGCAGAGTTGATCAAACACAGTGTGTTATCATGCCTGGGAAACGGCACAGTGCAACTACCACTAATGATTTATTAACAGTTGACATACAAAAGTAGATCCTCCCAATGTAACAGCTTCACTTGCAATTGATTGTTAAAATATAGGGAGTCTTTAATATTTGATGTACCTAACTCATTGTACTGATAGCAGCCTGTTAAAGCCCTCTACCTCCAGCATGATGTGGTTTGATTTCACGATTCATATATTTTACAATATGAAATAAATATTAGTATCCTGAGCTTTAGTGTAACATGAACTAAATGCTGTTGCACATTAATTATTATCCGGAAATATACTGATTTATGCAATTTGATGAAATGTCTCGCAGACTGGTTTGAATTGAGACAGTAAGGCAATTAATTTGACTAAAGCTTTGTCTAGAGCAGGGGTGTCAAACTCAATTTCATCGCGGGCCACATTCGCATAAAGGTTGCACTCAAAGGGCCGGTTGTAACTATATAAATATATAATATATATATAAAATAATGTATTATATTACATTATTGCCTTTGAATTGGATTATTATCGGATAGGATAATAACTTAGTAATGAACTACGTCTGAAAGCAGATGTCCAGGGCAAATAATTGCAAGTCTCTTCAGTGCCATGTCACAAAACGAGATGCATTGTGGGACATGTAGTTTATGGGCAACCTGCTTCTGTAAAGTGGCATGTACTGTAGCCGTATAATAAACGTATTATATTCTTTGCAAGCTCTTGCGGGGCCACATAAAATGAAGTCGCGGGCCGGATTTGGCCCCCGGGCCTTGAGTTTGAAACCCCTGGTCTAGAGTAAGAAACGTAGATGTGCAAATATTTAGTTTTTTGTCTCTAGATCTTTAGTTATTTGGTTGACAACAAACTTCCCTTATTCTGTGGAAAACAACCTAATTTCTGAGTATAACGACTACTAGCACAATTTGCTCATTCTGGTAGACAGCAGTCATGTGCTGAGGAAATCAATGTTCAGTTAATAGGCAGGGCTATACGTGCTCTTTACTGACCTACAGTATGTACAGCGCCTATCACATATCTAGTAGTGAATTGCATCATTGCTTGAATCTTGTTTATTATTGCTGCCAAGAAAATACATTTCTCTTTACTGAATTCATAAATATTCAACATTAAAAAAAGTGTAATAAAAGATCATTTTGGGAACTAAACCAATTAAAAAAACAACACAAATGCCATGCGTTGAGTCTTTTCTGTGTCATTTTGTAACAATAAAACATGGATGCATCAAATAAAAGAGGATAAAGTTGAATATCTGAAGCACTTCTGAGTTTCCCTTTCAGGTGAGGGTTCTGTCTTTGACACGACTCATGCTGATAACAGTTTCACACATTTGGCCAGGGGTCAGCCTCTAATACAAAATGAAACATGTGTGAACCCAATCACTGTGATAAAGATTATCAGCAGACATACTGCATTAAATAAATAACTCTCCCTAGATGCTTTGATTGCATTACAGTGAAGAGTGTGGCTATTAGGGTGTTTCTGATGTATAAGAGAGCTTAAAGAAAAAGACTCCTATATCCTTTTTCTTCACTTCAACTTGTACAGCCTGTGCCCAGAGCACCCAGATGTCCTAACTATGCACCCTGAGAGTCTGTACATGCCTGAAGCAGACAAACAGCATGGATGACCCCAAAACATATATATTTAAATGACGCTTCAAGGATGCGCGAGCCATCAAAGTAGCAATGCTTTGTGTGTTCTGAAAACGTAAAAAGAACATAACTAAAACCAGTTGTACTGTGAATGACCTACAACAGACATTGTTTCCTGCTGTCGGACAGTTCTTCACACTGTGCAGGACATCACACTGCGACTGTGATGGCTAGTTTGATATTCACTTTCTTCAGCAGTCAGCCACCAGATCTTGCTCATCCTGGGTAATTGTTCACAGCGAGTCACATCCTGCTTCTGTATCTGACCTGAGTCATGCTCCACATCTCTGGTGACATTTATATCCACAGAGAACAGCTGTCTTTCTGCTCAGAGCACATTGTGCTTCCTTTTTCCTTTCTTTGTCTCCAATGTGAAGGACACAGATGCCGGTGCCAACTCCATGGTGTCCGCCCAGAGTCCATTAGAGTGGCCAACGACTGACTGACTGCATGTCCAGCGCAGGGGGCTCTTAACACGGGACCTTCACTGATCATGGTGCCGGTGGTGCTGAATCTCTTCGTCAAGTTACCTTTTCTTGAGCCTAGACAACCTAGAGATGTGACACAAAACAAATACAGATCATCAGTTCATCACCACAATGTTTTGAATAGCTTAACTTATAACATAACAAAAAAAGGATGAGATTTTTCTATTCTAAGTATCTCCATTTGACCATTACAACAGAAAAGAAACAAGACAAACATAGTCCAGTGTGTTCTGCTTACTTTTTCACTGATATGTCTTTGTGAGAAAAAGGCATCAACATCATCCGCTTTGAGGCTTTTCCCCCCCTCGATGCTGACCAGGCAGTGTTCACGCTGATCCAATCTGCCCTGGACCTCTGCATCATCACCATCAATACTTGAATGTGTTTGTCTTCCTGCAGGACAGCTGTGTCAATCTAGATACCCCTCAAACACATCCAGCTCCGTGTCCGTGTCATACGGGACGGAGGCCGGGTCGGACAGCACCCCGAGGTCCACCAGCGCCTGGTCCATGTCCTCAGGCAGAAATACTATCCCCACATTCAGGACGATGTACTCCATCAGAAAGGCATAATAGAGGATCAGGATGTTCACAAAGAACAGGCCCAGATAAAACATATATGGGAGTTCGTCCAACAGCGATTCTACCGAATCTAGCTGGGCATAAATTGGATGTTTCATAGAAAATAAATAGAGCCACGGTTTGGGTTCTTGCGAGGCCAGGATGTGATTCACCGTTATAAATATCTCCGGGGTGATGGGGCTGGGGTGTCCATTTCGGCTCGTCCCGACCTGAAAACAGTGATTGAGAAGCAGTTGTAATTGTATCCGCAAGGTCCAAAAGAAAACGACAACTACACAGGTAGTTTTAGGCTAATAGCTAATGATAACAGGCGTTAGCTAACTCGACATATGCTTGACATTGTTTTGGGGGGTTTGCGGAATTCACGCCATGCCAGCTGGCTAAGGCTAAAAACAGTAGCATGCAGTGCTAGTGAAACAAAAACACTATTATTTCCACAAGGAAAGTTATTTGTAGTTTTCTTTTAAACAAATATTTACCTAGAATTACAAAACATTCACAAATACCCGCTTCGGTCGACGTTTTTACAGCTAACCGTCCCTTCTAACATTTTAGCCGACTGCATCAAAACACAAAACAGTCCTGATCACAAAGCGACACCTGATACCTCGGCAGGTGATTGGCTCGCTGCTTTTCTGGCTCTGCTGTGATTGGTTGTCGCCGTGTCGATCAGTTTGTCGCGTTCTTTATTCGTCAAGGCGAGAACAGGAAGTGAATGTTGTAGTTTTCCTCCGCTCGCCTTTGTATGCTGTATCAAGCGTCTCTGGTAGGAAGAGAACAGCAACCCCCAGACTAACCATCCACCAACCTGTTACGTAATGATCCCTCATCGCCGCTATCGCCGCCTATCACCTTCTGTTTGCTAAGTAGCTATCTGTACGGGGAAAGTGGGTGTAATGGGTAGATGCGGACACTAACGTTTGCAAAATAACGCTCCTGTCAGAACATCACATCCCTTAAAACCACAACCATGTTCGGCCGGTCACGGAGCTGGGTTGGAGGACAGGGGAAAACGAAAAACATCCATTCCTTGGACCATTTGAAGTGAGTAGCTAGCAAAAAAAATAGGCTAACGTTAGCTTCCATGATTCATAAGCGGTTGAGAAGATCATTAGCTATGTTGTCAACAGTTAAAATAACTGTTATAGCTGTCCAGTTATATATTTTAACATACATTTGCTATGTTGTTTCCTTTCTGTTTGGCTAGGTGGATAATCATGTGAGCTAACGTTAGCTTTAAGGTTAAAAATCTACCCTAAAACCGAATTGAAACTAACGTTACTACTATGCTGGTTTTTGACAATAAAGTCAGTCTCGTGCATTAACTGTCCGTACAAACTGTAGTATCGAGTTTGTGAACGTATGCACAGGTGTTTCACTTGTTCGGGCTGATTAGCTTTACATTTTCTCAGGTTGAGGGGAGTTTAAACCAATAAGAGTTGCTGAAATAGAAATGGCCCCATCACAACAGGTGAAACAAATTAACCGTTAATGAGGTTAGTCTGCAAAACACCCACAAAAGCCGCAATTAGGCAAAAATAAGTATACGCCTGTCATGGTGTCGAATATATACTTACATTTGGTGGTTATTACATACATATTACAAATATTTGGAGATGAGCAGTTGGCTACAAATACGTTTCTATTTCTACATGGGCTGTTTCATTATTCATTATTCAGCTTCCAGTTACTGTATTTCTTTATTACTGCTGTCTGTCTTTCTGCTGTTAAGTTAAGAGATGTGCTTTAACCAGTTTCTTCTACATATCTTCCCTTTATTCATGTCTCTCCATCAGGTATATGTACCATGTCCTGACAAAAAACACCACAGTGACGGACCACAACCGAAACCTTCTTGTGGAGACCATCCGCTCCATCACAGAGATCCTCATCTGGGGGGACCAGAATGACAGCTCTGTGTTTGAGTAAGTAACCATCGATTTCTTAATGTCAAATCCCACACCGGAAGCTGCTTGGGAAACAATGAGACGGCAATGTATTCTCTATTGATATATGCAAGGTTTGCCAACTGTTTAAACCTTGCCAACTGTTAAAACGTTTTACTTACCTCACAGACATGAATTTGAGCAAATGCCCACAGAAGGCTCATTTGAATATTGAATCCTTTATCTCCAACATTATAACAAACATAAATACACATTTACGACTCTCACCCCCATGTTTCTATGATAACAACATGCTCCTCTGCATGTGACACTGTTTATGCTTGCTTATGACTTGAGGCAACTCATTTTGTAAGCACACTGCAGTTTAGCTCGCAAAAACCACTAAATAATTCCTGTCGTTTCGGGGGACTCAAGCTCATGAAACCATTGTGTTTCTTTTAAATCAGAAGCAGCTCTGCAGTTTCATGTAATCATTTCTGTATCCGCTTTGCCACCTCTGGCTGAATTTTATGATACAGGAAATGGCTTTGAAGAGCAGAAAAGCCACAGAGGATGTTGAAAGTATTGTTGTGTGATCAGAAGCCCTGACAATAAACATGGACAGGAACAGTCACTTATAATTATCTAGGCTCGTAGCAGTTCAGTATTTTGAAACCATTAGGATTTTATTTCTCACTTTGAATGGAGATGCAGTCTTATTCAAACCTAAGGATAATGATTTACTTAAAAGGAAACACAACATGTATGGGGCAAAGTACTGAAGAGTTCTCCCTAAATGTAGTATTCACCCTGGCGTACAATAAACACTTTTTTAAAGTTATAAACTTCAAGGTTTACTCCATGTGAAATGAGTAGTATACACGTCCAGAATATTGTAATAGTATAGGATAAACATGAAAGTGGAACGCTCAGCTGTGTATTTGCACAAATCTGGCCAAATAATGGAAATCATGAAACAAGTATTAAAGGTGGGGTAGGTAATTCACTTCAGAAACACTTTTTGTTATATTCCATGGAATGCTCTTAACATCCCGATAGCAATGAATATATTAAATGCTTTGACAATAAATACATACAAAAATGTCATCTGTGGAAGCAGTGGCGCTGTAAAAAGCACGACCAATCATCTGAGCCGGCCCGGCTAAAGTGATTGGATGGCCTACCTGACTGTGAGCCTTCCATCTGTGCACAAACTTATCTCGTGCCCTCATTGGTCGTGTGCGCGTTTGTGTGTGTTGGAGGAGGGGCTCTGATAATTATATTTGAACATCAAGACAACATGAACTGACCCCTGTCTGTGTTTTTGTGTCCTGTCTCTTCAGCTTCTTCCTGGAGAAGAACATGTTTGCCTTCTTCCTGAACATCCTGCGTCAGAAGTCGGGACGCTACGTGTGCGTCCAACTCCTCCAGACCCTCAACATACTGTTTGAGAACATCAGCCATGAGACTTCCCTCTGTAAGTCTTTGAATCAACACTGGTTAAAAAATGAAAGCATATTTGATGTAATGCATCGCCATTAAATAGCCCTAGTACATGTAATACATTTATTTAAATGTTGTAGTTTTTGAGACTGCTGCTTTAATTTGTGCTGTTCCTTTTTTGTGGTATTATAATGTACTTATGGTGCTATTTCTTTTAGTCTGTATTACAATTGAGCAGTGAAAGAAGCTCAGAATAGTTATAACAAGATTGTTGTTTGGGATTGCCCTAAAATGTGCGTGTATATGTTTACATGTAGTTAACATGCTCTGTAGACTTTACAATGCAAGGCATGTTGTACTGCCTGTCTTTGTTGAAATGCACAATGAATAGCAGCCTTCTGCATTTTTGGTTGTTGCTAGGCAACTAAATACTAAGCACATATACTGTCATTTATACAGTGGGCTGTTGTATTATATAAAGTAAGCAAGGTTTTTATTTATGTCTCAAAAGGAATTGAGTCTTAAATGATGTTCACTGTACACAACTGTCCCTGTGTCTGTCCGATGGCACTTCTGACCTCATAATCGTTGAGTAAAAATTAAACTTTTGCTGTTTAGTATTCTCTTGTACAACCACCAAATGCCTTTATGGAAAATGGATGGTAAAAAGATTGTCACATCAGCATTTCAACATTCCACATAAGGCTTTCCTTAAAGCTATGAACAAGCCTGATCAAGTGTCTTCTCTTCTCAGATTACCTGTTATCTAACAACCATGTGAACTCCATCATCGTCCACAAGTTTGACTTCTCAGACGAGGAGATCATGGCCTACTACATCTCCTTTCTCAAGACCCTGTCACTGAAACTCAACACCCACACCGTGCACTTCTTCTACAATGAGGTGAGTCCTTAGACAGATGGGCGGGATCTGAGGGAAATAAGACTTGAGGGACTGAATGAAAGGACAGTCATGGAGGAATCTTAAAGAATGTCAACACCTTTATCATGTGCTTATTAAGAAAGGGAGAGAGAGATGAACGATTAGAGACTGACAACTGAAGGTGTGAAAGATGGAAGAAATTAGTAACAGCAGCTAGGCATATGGAGAGAGAAAAATGAAAGGTTGTTGCTTAAATTCAGCAAATCTGTCTCTCGCATTTTGTGCAAGTCAACCTCAGTTTGTACATATCAGATCCACCTATCCACCAATCTTCAGCAGGCCGTTTCCCCTGTCAGAGCATCAGCTTCCTGTGTAGATGGGCTGATGTATTGCTCTTTCTCTCCACCAACACTCAAGTATTTAAGTTACCTTCATCTGAGGGTACGAGAATATAATCATTCTTGCCTGTTGCTGTGTGTGTCTCTGTGCGTGTGTGGTAATAGATGGTGACACCAAAGGAAACTGACCTCTTGAATAATTTCTGATGACTCTGTTGTAACGTTGTTGCCTGACCAGTATCTGTAGTCCTTCCACTGGCCTGTGTGTGCGGGGGAAAGTTATTGGTGTACTGTCGATGGTAGCTCTGCCCCTGAGGCTAAAACAAGACCCAACGTGTAGCTCTGACAGTATTTATGCACACAGTTAAATTACCTTAAACATAGGCATTTTAGTTTAAATGTTTACAGTTAACAAACTAAAGTAAAACCTGCATCTTTGTAATGCAAAGGAAAATATTTATTTTGTAACGCCTCTGGATTTAGAGTTGTAGCTAACTTAACTGACATTTAGTCTGTCTGAAAGCAACTCGTATACATCTTTTCAAAGTGTACGATTGTCCTGTTTATTACTCTCTCATTTAATTTATTATAATTAAGTATACTTGATTTACAGTTAATTCTCCTCCAGAGGGTGCTATTGGATAGCGCATTAGTTTGGCAGCTTCTGTTTCTCTCAGATCTACACAGTCAGTTACCTTTCAGGTTTGTTTTGGTGTCAGGGGCATTTGTTGCTGGCCCTCAACTGTGATTGGCTGGAGGTCACAGTGATTGAGGAATGGCTGGGGAGAGGATCAGGCACAGAGAGAGATTACTCAAAGTCTCAGAACAGCCAGTCATTCAGAAATGTGTTGATACATGCTGTCCATGTGTGATGAAGGTGTTGCGCGGGGCTATATCATGCAATCGAAAGTGAAACTTAAGCTTGCTCCATTGCGGAGATATTCCCGCGAGAGTGCGGAAAACTCTAATTTATTTATTTCAAATGTGAAATGTTACCAATATACTCACGGACCACTAGGGGGTGCGTGGACCACACTTTGAGAAGCACTGATCTCTAAAGGAATGTTAGATAAGGAGCAAAAGTCATTAGTTCATTTTGATCTTATACAGTGGCGAAGTCCCTCCCTTTCCGGGGGAGCTCCATGGGACCTTATTTCGAAAAAAGAATGTATTGAAGTCAATGGAGAGAGAAAGATTATCTTTCGATCCCGTTTGAATTGTGCCACGAATTACACATATGATGTTTGTCCATTTAAAAGATAATTTTGCAAGTAAAACAAATAAAATGTGTCGTAAAACTGTGAAGTAACAAATTCTTTTGTGTGAACCTCTGAATGAACTACATCACCAAGACGGCCGTCACGTTGGCACATTTCACTTCTTTCTTTCAGAATGAGGCGAAAAGTATTAAAAGAGGTGAAAATCACTCCAAGTCTGGGCATGTTGAGAGCTGTACATACACACAAGGGGAGTTAGTCGGTTCGTAAGAGCCAGCATGCAGGACCGGGATTCTGGGATTTGTAGTCTTTCTAGTTGCGTATTTTTCATAGTCTTATATTTCAACAGTTTTCCGACAAACTGTGACTTTTTTGACATGGAAATTATTATTTAAGATTGACAAACATCATATGTGTAATTCGTGGCACAATTCAAACGGGATCGAAAGATAATCTTTCTCTCTCCATTGACTTCAATACATACTTTTTCAGAAATAAGGTCCCATGGGGCGGAAGTAGATAGGCGTGACTTCGCCACTCCATTGAGTGTCTCTGTGTTTCAAGTTGGGCCAAAAACACCCCTGGCCTATGACAGATTTTTAAGAGACATTTATCATAATTTATTTTGGATTTGAGTAACTCGTGGTCTACTAATTGAAAGTGAAGAAAATGATGTACTTTTGTAATGTTATATAGAGAACTGAATGTTACTCTCATTAAGACCTTTATTCTTATCCGCTAGCTGCTCTATGGTAAGTTGTTGCCTGAGTGCAGCAGAGTGTACAGTGCCTTGCTCACCGGCGCCCCCTCTCTGTCTCCCACACACAGCACACTAATGACTTTGCCCTGTACACCGAGGCCATTAAGTTCTTCAACCACCCTGAAAGCATGGTCCGCATCGCAGTCCGGACCATCACACTCAACGTCTATAAAGGTGAGTGCCGGAACCACGCATGCGAACACGCCACACACACACACACACACACACACACACACACACACACACACACAC
>CALSBZ010046900.1:320199-334679 GCA_943591055.1 Gobionotothen gibberifrons | reverse complement strand
ACATATGAAAACCACAGTCGTTCTCTGTGCTGTGTATGTCACAGGGTCACGGGGTCACATGGGAGGCGTTCACCCGTTTCTTTGTAAATGTAATTCATCGAACATGCAATTCATAGGAACTGCTTAACCTGTTTGACTTGTACCATACGGCTGTAGATTGCTGCTATACATAACTCAGGGCGTATGTACACAAAGCTCTGTGTGGAGCTTTCACCCCTCAGCTCAGGTGAACTGATCCCAGAGCAGGTGAAAGGCACACCAGGTGCAATGACATGTAATACTCTCTCTGATTATCTTGATACAATGAAAAGGGTTCCTTACTTTTCCACCATTTTTGTTCATCTTTTTACATCATACAATTTAAAAAAAAGATTTCATTTTGCCAAGAGCTGGTTAAAAAAACAGACACTCATCATGAGATTTTGTGGGATTTGGTACAGATTGTATGAAGAAGTAAGTGTTTCAAACTGACTCATAACTCAAAGGCTGTACTGTAAAATGCCACAAATGCATTATTTAATAACTGAATCTTAACCACAAGACCTGTGTTTTCAAATGTTTTTTGTGTGCATGATATCATTCAATATAGGGCTGCACGATATATCATGTCGTGACGATAATCGCGATATGCACATGTGCGATATATATTTAAATTATATTTTAGAACGTGCGATATTGAGTTGGCAAATTAACTCAAACACGTCATGTTACAATTCTTTTGCTGCTTGCTTCAAAAGGAAAACTTGCGTGGCTCTCATGTCAGGGGCACTTGAGTGAGTGACAGCAAACCACCAATCACAATCAAATCTCCAAAGCAACCGGACCCGGTGGTTAAAGGTAAAAACACTGAATAAAGTCGTTTCATGTGTTTCTCCAGTTCGACGCTGCTAACCGAGCTAGCTCAGCTTGTTGCTCTGGTAACTTCAGATCCAGACGTCCGTGACTAAAATCCTTCATCCGGTTGAATATAGTTAGAAAAATACCAATTGTATAGCATTTAAAGTTCAAGAAAGGATGGTTTGCGGACAAAAAAAAACTGTCTTTTCTTCAATTCCTGTACTTTTTTCATATCGCAATATATATCGCAGGGGGCGGGGGGGGAATCGCATTGTCAGTTTTTTCCAATATCGTGCAGCCCTAATTCAATACATCTTTCAAACCTACAAATGAATTGACCTCTAGAGTTACAGACCCTAAGTAAACCGTAACTAGTAGTAGAGTGATTTATTCTAATTAAATAGACCTGACTTTGATTATTGTAAACCATTTTTTGTTGTATCTTTCATACTGCACCCTTACACTTTAACAAAGTAAGTATACTAACACAGTAGTTAGACAGTAGAAGCTTATTTAGTTCTGCCCACTGGTCAACCAATAGTAACTAATGCTGCTGCTGCTACTAATATCACTTTGATGTGCACTGTGTCCACCCTGTCCCTCCTTATTCTGCACTGATGAGTAACTTTGTCAATCATGTCAGGCTTCTTAGAATTGATCTGCTTATCCTAACTCTTTAAATATGAGAACAGAAGGAGGGACTCGGTGAACACGCTGTGCGGTTTCACTCATCAGTCTGTGTGTGTCCAAGTGCATGTGTAGACCCCTGTAGTAACGACTTAAAGCTTCCTGTGTGTGTCCATGTGCAAACCCCAAAGGTGCTAAGCTTCCCACTCAAATTGTTCGTGATAAGTCTGATGTTGTAGGCAAAGGATTTCCTGAAATTATATGATTTTTTTTTTATATGAATTATACTTAATTTGGAGATCATTTTGGAGTCTGTACTCAGGATCGGAGTCATGTAGATGTTCAGGGGAAAGTGTCTCCTTTTTAGAATGAAATCAAAGAAAAGAGGGCTTTGAAAAGTAAAATATTTTACGCCAAGCCCCTCCTCCCTCATGTCTACCCGCCTCACTCTGCCCTCTGCTCTCCTTTCAGATGATGCTGCTTCTCTGGAGCACACCCCCCCCTCCTCCTCGGTTGGAGACGGGGAAGGTGGAGATGTAACGCTCGTCTCCTCTGCTCCAGTAGCGGCTCTGGCCCCCAGCCTCACCCCGGCGTCGCAGCCCACCATCTCCCTCCTCACCGACAACAGCGCAGAGACCCTCAGCGTGGAGTCGCTCACTCTGCTGCCCCCCTCAGACTCACCCCACCTGCACCCCTGCACCAGCCACACCCCCGCCGCACTCTCCCTCCAGAGACCAGACGCCGCCATCGCAGAGGAGGAGGAGGAGGAGGATGATGAAGAGGGGGAGGGAGACAGGAAAGAGGAGGAGCTGCAAGAAGAAGAGGGGTCGCCTGAGGAGGAGACGGTAAGAGAGGAAACCACTGACGAGGCTGCGAAAGAAGGGGAGGAAGGAGATGAAGATGCTCCTGTAGAGGTGGACTCAGACCAACAAGCCACAGAGTATGTAACAGAAGACACAGACGTCCACAGTGACACACCAGACTCACCTGAACTGGATTAAACCACACACACACACACACACACACACACACACACACACACACACACACACACACACACACACACACACACACACACACACACCCATACACACCCATGTTCATGCACTTAAACATATCTCTCACACACTAAGAAGACAGTGAAGTGTGATAGTTAAACTACCCAGCTCTGCTGCAGTATATTTTCACGTTGCGACCTGTAGATATTCATCAGAGGATTTGGAAGCATTTCAGCATTTGCACATGAAGGAAGACTCTTTTTACTCCGAGAGAACTATTCCAGGAAGGCTTAAAGCACATTTGGGTTTCCCGAGCACTTGAGTGTGTCCGGTTGTGTTTTCAGCGAGCGTGTGTAAAGGCGCGCAACCAGCAACGTTTTGTACTCATAACGATTGTTTGTCAGCTCAGAGACACACACACACACACACACTGCGCTGTGAGGTTTTACAGACCTGTTCTAGGTTTGTGTCTTTCTTTCACCTCTAATGATTTGTGGCGGTAGTCACTTCGATGCTAACACACACACATGCTGTGCACACGATACAGACAAAGTCAGCTGCACTTGCCTTCAAACTGCAGTGTGTCACACCCGTTAGCAGTTACTGCCACCTAGAACTGCCATTGGGTGGTGTGTGTGTATGGGCTCCGATGATTTAGCGACCTAGGTTGTGTGTGTGTGTTTTTAACTTTTTGTTTTAGGTGTAAAGTTACCTGTTAATTTCCCATTTACTGACATCTTGCAGCATTTGATGTTAACCTGAAAGTTAAAGTGCCCTCCCCTCTAGTAAACGTGGATTTATTCATCTCGGGATGTGTGTGAAAGCAGCTTTTTGAATGTCATCACAGCCAGCACACACTCTGTGTCCGTAATGTCCATCTCTTGGGCTGACAGTTTATCGCGGCGTGGAAAACTTATTTTTTGGTTTTTCCGATATGCAACAGTAATCAACAAACTTTGACCTCATTGGATTTTATTTTATTTTCAATGTCTACATCACTAACCCTCTTCCCGTATCCAACTTGTCAAGGTCATATCCTGTGGTGTGGTTTTCACCAATCAGCACCCTGACTGAGAGAGTAATTGATTTGAAGGATCTGAATGGAGCTGAATAAGTGGTACAGCAGTTATAAAATATGGATAGCCATTCACTGAGTAGTTGGCAATTATTCACAGAGTCAGGCGTTCATTCATGTCTACATGGAGCGTTTCCGTCTGTCGCAACACCGGTGAAATTATGAGTATTTTTGATATAATTAAAGTATAGATTTAAAAAAAAAAAAGGTGCTTAATTCAATTCTGCCAGTATCGTAGAGGGATGTAGTTTAATATATATCAGGAATGTTAGACTTTAAGAGACACCATTTGAAATAACATCCATTTCTTCAGTTCTACACACTACTAACACTGGGTTGAATGTATCTGCTGGTGACCCCTCAGACACTGACCTGAGTTCAGTTTTAGTCTCCATGACTGTGTGGATAAACGCTCTCAAAACGCCATTTTCTGGTTGGAAAGACCTGTTTTATAATTGCATTACCCTATGGAAAATCCCACAAAAAGAAAGAAAATACAATAAAATCCCCATCCAACTACCGGTTAACTCTAAAATCCCCGTCCTCCAGAAAAAGTACAATTTGCTTAATTTCACACAAAAACCTAAATCATAGTGTAAAGTTTTTGTCTCATCAAAGTTGACACTGAGCTTTAGTTTAAAACCTGGTCAAATCACCCAAGAAACAAAAGCGTTCCTTGTAAATGGGGAGTCATTTCTTCAGAAGCTGCTCTGAGATCAGTGTCCACCTCCTCCCTTAATCAGCTGAACAAAGCTTTAACACAGCAATAATGTAAAGAGCTAACCAATGAGGGGCGAGATGAATGTAACAGATGACTTATCTCTCTGAACAGCTGTGTTATTACTTCATTTTGAATGGCATCAGTGTATTTGATCCTTATTTCATGACTTGATTTAATCATCTTAGGAACATAAGCAGTGTCACAGATTCTCTAGAACATCCTCTAATATCATTTTAATTCCTTTTTATTAATGTCATTTTCTCTGCTTCCTCCTTTGCTCTTCTTCTTCTGCTGTTATCTTGCATCTAAAGTCTTATTGCTCGATATTTCTTATTGTTTAACTCTGTACAGTCATCTACGAGTTTATAAAGGAGAAATTCAGAGCAATTTTTTTTTGTTTTTGTCCGTCTATTTCCATCTTGCTACTGTAAATAGCAGAAGAATGATAGTGATGATCACTGGCGTGCTGAAGAGGCTTGGCACAATTTTTGTAGAGCAGCTTCTGATGGTTAAAAAAAAACATGGCGGCATGTCGCCTGTAATCATTGGCAACCTCTATCCACACACGTCATGACAAGCTTCCATTATTAAGTCTCTGATTGTAGTGTGTGTGTGTGTGTGTATGTAATATGTTTATATGCTCTGTAAATGCATTTTGCTTTTAAAAAACCTGTAATTATTGTTAATTAACTGAAACAGAGGAATAAATAAAGAACTGCAATAAATTATTCTACTTAACAACAGTGATCTGCTGTCTTTGTTTTTATATTTGTTCACCTTTCTTCTACACACATACACACACACACACACACACTATATAACAATGACTCTTTGAAGGCCTCCACTGATTGTTTCATGTTTTCAGAAGCTGTAAAACCTGAATTAAACTGAAGAAGAGATACAAAATCTAACCTTTTCATAATACTTTGCAAAGGTTTAAAAATGGTGTGACCTGAGTGCGTGTTTGTGAGACAGTGATGACGTTGGGTGACACTTTCTACCTTTGCATCGTGTCGCTGTGGCAGCAGCAGGCGCCCTCAATCCTCTTGTGGTCTGTACGTGTCGCTTTATCGCGGTTCCTCTCTTCAGGGAAGTCTGGTTATGTATGCGTAAACATGTGACCGTGTTCCTGGTACTGCAACGATACTAAGATGCTCTAGAGTGTGTATGTTTTTTTTCTTCTCTGTACTAAACCACAGTCAAAGCATTCAATTGATGTTTTGATCTTTGACAGATTTGAAGATTTGTCGAGTTTACCCTTCATGTCGGCATGTCACCGAGTTTGAAACAACAGTGGCTAGCACTTCTGAGTATTAGCTTTTGACAAAAGATTACAATTGTTGTTGTCTGAGGCATGGCCTACTACCACACTGGTGAGCTTTAAGATGACTGTTTTGCACGTTGTTTTCCCTTTAAACAGATAAAGGTACTGGTAGGTACATTGTGTTCCCTCCGACAAAGCAAGGCTTTGACCCGCTTGACTGAATACACAACAAACAATGAAGAAAGAGTTTTAACTGGGCTGCTTCGCTGCCAGCTGCTCCCCCCGGGATCCGAAAGTGGCGTAGCCTGTACTTCAACATCAACGAAAGTGCTCGATATATGCTGTATTTAACCAATAAACTAACACAAACTAACTATCACTATAACATGATGATGATGATGATGATGGTGATGATAAAGAATGCATCTAACGTTCCGCTGTTCATTATAATAAAAAAACAGAGCTTTAAACAAATGCTCTTACTTTGAAATCATGCCGAAATGTCGTCATCAGCAGGCCATCACGTGGTTTCCGAAAATAACCGAGTGACACGAGTAGATTTTAGCCAAAACCGGCGAAAAATATGTCTCAAAATTCCGTGTGTGTAAAAAGACGATCCACAAGCAGAAATGTGAGCACCCCCATCTGCGAGGCTCCACTAGCACCCGCACCCCCAAACGCGGCGCACCTACAGTGTAAGCGCGCCACAGTTTTGCAGCTGAGAGTGTGTGTGTGTGTGTGTGTGTGTGAGGAGCTCCACGGATTGGTCCATTTGGGTATGGTCACGTCACTGTACCCAGGAAGAAAAAGAGAAATCTCCAACGAGGCGTTCTAGGGCAGCATAGACAGGTCTTTTCTGTGTTAGAGTTTTACTCTCTACAGGGTGTACTTTGAGGGTTTGTGACTTTGCAGACCGTTTACATGCAGAAAAACCTTCATAACACACAAGGGGACGGGTAATAACCGGAAAAGCATGACATGGGACCTTTAATACTTGTTAACATTGAACGTTAGCTAGTCATCCTTTCTCACTTTGTCCAAGGCCTTTTCGCAGAGACCTTTCTCTTCAGATGTCGGTTTTCAATTGTTTTCTGTAGAAGTGTGTGTGTGTGTGTGTGTGTGTGTGTGTTTGTGTTTGTCTTTATAGGACACAAAACTCCAACCCAGGATTCCTCAGAAAACAGGTGATAAGAACGCAATCACCTGACTTCACGTTTCACTTCTCTAAATTGTGTGTCAAGTTCTACTAACTGAGAAGCTATGAATGGAACTGCCACGTATGATTCACTCGACACCTCTCGCACACACACACACACACACACACACGTACACACACGTAACACACACATAACACATAAAACACACACGTTGTGCTTGAATGAAAAGACAAGATAATAAACAGTTATTACACATACCACTGTTTTTATTACTGATCATGTTATACTTTAATGTGAGTTTTTTCCACCTCTGCTCAGCCTCTTCCTCAAGCTGAGATAATTATATCCTCAAAGTCAGGTTTTACTTGAATCAAGCTGTGAGTGTTATCTTCATTATTACTCAGCATGATGTGGTTGTGTGTGTGGCAACATTATTTTAAACCCAAAGCCAATTGAAAAAATCCCCCCAAAGATCAAAAGCCATAAGATAAGGTTTGGTTTTAGCGTTGGAGTTCTTGTTACAAGGAAGAGGTTGGAGGTGTGTTAAAGTTATGATTCCATAACCTAAATTTAGAAATGACTAGTACACTACAATGTCTGAAAAAGAGACGCATGCTCTCAGAGATGTCATGAAACTGAAAATGTTAGAATAATGAATCTGCTTTTCAATACTTTCAGTACGAGCTAAAGCTAATCTCATTCAGCCTACTGCTAACAAACATTCTGTTATACAATGCTTTAAAAACTTCAACAAGTCTTTTTTTTTTACAAATACAATACTTGTATTACTAATTAACTGTTTTAAGTTACAATTTGTGAAATAAATGTTGCTTTCTTGCTAAATTAGACAAGATGTTTCAAATATAAGCTCAAGCTAGCAGCTGTTTAGCTTAGCTTTGAACAAAGACTGCACATTGAGGTAATGGCAACACTGCTCTGTCTGCAGCACATACTCCAAACAGCACCTCTAACATTCATCAAACAAAACATCTCATTTTTTCAATCCGTCCAATATATAAAAAAAAGTGTAAACCAGCAGAATCCAAGTGACTGCGCCCAGTCAAGAAATAACTAAAACCGATTTGTTTGGCCTTTACACCTTATTATTTTAAGGATTTAACAAGCTATAGTGGTTTAATTAATGATGTTTGAGGTGGTTTAATTAATGATGTTTGAGGTGGTGGTGGTAGGCAGATGTTGATGCCTTTTGGAGATAGCCTACTAGCTGCTTTTCCACTCCAGTCTTTATGCTAGGCTAAGCTAAGATAACTGGCTTCTCTACAAATATGATCCCATCTAACTCGCAGCAAGATACCGAGTAGGCTAGTAGTATCTGAAAAGTGTCAGGAATTCCCACAAAGGGTTACACAACCATACAAAGAAAACACACTGAATGTTCAGATTCTCAGCGGAAGAAACGTGCTGTTTGGTAATGTTATATTTCACAAGCAGGATATTCCCACATTCAACACTAAATGTTAACTTGATTTATACAGCAGTTGAACTTTTCAACTTGTGGTTAGGACAGGAAAATAAGTTTCATGAATTTCTGCTGCAATTCTACAACCGTTTTTATTCATGCAATGGTTCTATGTAAGAATGTGTAAAAGGTGTGTAAGGTTTCTTCTTAGTCACTGCCTTAATTCTTTTGTACACACCCCTTTTAAGCATTGCCTAATCTCCAAAAACAAGTCTTCAGCAAATAATTCACCTGTTCCAATGTGATCCATTGGGACATTTCGATATGTCAGGCAGTGTTTGTAAATAATGGCAGTCCCTTTGTTAAAAATCTGTAATCTTTTAAATCTATTTTGCTTATTATACTTTCAAGTACAGGTTGTTTAGAGTAATTTGACATATTTTCTTGTCAAGCTCTTCATCTTTCACCTGCTTTCTTGTAATACTTTGTTTCTGTGCTGCTTACTTGCAGCTGTTTTAAATATGTTCTACATATTCAAATGTAACCATAACTCTGAAAAGAAACGCACACTATTACTAAAACCCTGACCTTGATATAACATTTCTGTCAAACCACTAACCCCCCAAAATGTCCAACTTCCTCCTGAGGAAATTTCAATCTGAACTGGGTCCTCTTTATGATAAGAGCACCACACACGCACACACGCATGCACATACACACACACACACTTCATTATGTGTCACCCCTGCCCCTGTTTCTGGTAAGTGTGTGTGTTTCTAAGCGTAACACTCCATTTACTACCAATGTAACCAACCCACCTGTCACTTTAGCCTACTCAGATGACTCACTGTGGTGACTATACTGTACCACGTCACACTTCCTGTCTGCCTGTCTATCCCATAGTCTGTAAAACACTGCAAACAAAGTGTGGATGTGTGAGGGTGTGTGTGTCTCCGCCCCTTCTTATTCCTACCTCTCCCGCACATGACATGATTTGGGGAAAAGAAACACCACAATCAAAACTAAAACTCCAGCATGGTAAGTTTAAATAAGTTTTATTCAAAATATAATAAAAACATTTAAAAAATGATCTGCCTGGTTCTGGTTTGAATAAGAGGTGATGTGCGTCTGCATACAGTACAACTTCACACCAGAACTCGTGACACCAATACCATCTGATATCCTCGATAATATTTCAGATATCAAATGGTATTCAAGCCCGAAGTGCTGGCAAACATTCATGTGTGATGTAAACATTCAACAACATTAGAGTATTAAAGTCTGCTACAGAAGTAAATTCTTCTTCCTGTGAATCTTTTAACCGTACCCTCCAAAAAGTATTTTGTGTTGATACTCTTAATGTCCACCCACAATCCACTTTTAGATATTTTTGTGCGACTGGTGGCCACAAACAGGCGACAACAGACCCTATAGTTTGCAATAGAACATTCACATTTGACCCCACTTCTTCATTTATAGCTCTATTGTGTCTGTCTCTTAATGCCGCTTTTCCCAACTTGTTATACTTCCTTGAGAACAGAATGCGATCTCTCCGTGTGCAATAAGAGTCTCTGGAGGTAATGTGTGTTGAAATGCCAAGCTCTGTCCTATTATAGGCAGCCTTTACTTGACTGTGGTCATGATGTCTCTTGTTTTTAAGCTCAGGTAATGGACATACTTTCATGTGTGACCATGACAACGCAGCCTTAACGTCCATCGCATTATGAGCAGTCTTTACCAACCACTCCTCCGGTTTACTGTTCATCAGTAAAAAGGTCCTTCTTGAAATGAATAATAATACTATCAAAACTTTGAGAGGCAATCTGGTCACAGTTTGTAAGGGAATTCCATGAGGAAGCCTTGGACAACATGTGTGAGTGGCAGCTCGGACACCTGGCCCCCCCCCACACAGCTCCATGATGCGCTTCCTGCACAGCTCCTGCAGCGTCGGCTTCCATTTCCTGTACGGGACGCTCAGGCTCTTCTTGGGGGAATTGATGTAATGCTCCAAGAGGGCGAAGAGCGACGGGAAGGAGCGCTCGTTGCCCGCCAGTGAGAACTTCTGCTGCTTGTAGTCGATGCGCACACTGACCGGCCCGCTGCTGCCGTGGTAGGACAGCGTGAAGAAGACGTCTTTCTGCCGGCTGTCACGGATGAGGAAGCTTCCCAGAGGAGCGTCCCTCAGCATGCGATGGGCGTCCTCCACTCCCAGAGGGCCCCAGTAGAAGGCGCTGTGTTCGAGCTTGGCTGCTGTGTCCGTAATGATCTTGCAGTCCTCCTTACAAGAGAATGTGGGGAAGTGTGTGAGGTACACCGAGGGGACCGACACCGACCTCGGGCTGGGATCGTCCCGACGCTGAAGCTCTGATTCTGTTCGCTGAGGGCTGAGAGAGAGCTCGTGCCTCGCCAGCGGTAATGACAGGGACGATGATGAAGAACAGGATGAGGTTGACGATGACGATGAGGATGAGCTAGACAACCTGGTCTTGTCAAGGCCTTCCACTGTGCTGTTGGCTACCATCCTACAGGGGAGAGTGGCCCCAGACCCTCTCCCATCTCTGAACACCACACTGACATCCTGAGAGAGAAGAGAAGACAAGTTATTATTAAAAATCCATTTATTTCCCATTTAAGTCAGTAAGAAAGAGTTAGATCTTCATGACAAATATATACAGACGATGGCAGTGAACAAGATGAATATGTTAGGCAGTGACAATGTAAGGCTCTGATGCTCTCAAAGGAGAAATATGTATATGTGGGGTGTGGTGCGTGTACAGTGAATGTCTCTTTCAAGTTTCCATGGAGCTGTACTGTGTTTTGTATGAATGGAATATGTGGTTAGGTCATAATACAGTAAACTGATGTCAGCCGCACTCAGATTACTGTACACTGCCTGTATACACACATATACTACACACAGACACACATACACAGTTTGTGGGGTTTATAGCAGAAGCACTTAAGCCTTACTGACTGAAATTCCAGGTTAAATGCAGGCTTGTTTTAGTCAATGACTAATTATTTATTTATTTAACTTTTACATATTTTAATTGAAAGTAGTTGTGTTTCTGGACATAAATGGTAACTTCACAAACATTTGTTTTAGATTCCAGGAAAAGGTAATGATTAACATTAGGTGTTTTTTTCACTTCAATGTCATCTAAAACAAATAATGAACCATGGAGAAGGATAATATTTAAAATTTAAATAGTATCTCGTAAAAATACTAAATACTTTACTACTTTTTAAATTTAACATTTAAATATTATCCTTCTTCATTTACATTTTAATTGATACTCATATTTCCATACAGGGGGGAACAATTATATTTCCCTTTGGAAGAGTTTATTTTTGTAATGTCTGCATTAGCTCACAACGTTTAACAGCTGCTGTTAACATCTGGATAGTGTGTTGCAAAATGAAAACTCCAGCATGTATTTTTGCCTAAAAAGTCAATGCAGTTAAAGTGCAATCCCCTACTTTTCCACTGCACTCCGCCCAGGGAAAAAAGCAGCCATGAATGTTGCAAAGCACCATTTATAATGCAGTAAAAACCCCAACAGTTAAATATGAAGACTTACCGTTTTGTGCTAACAACCGCAGCTGTTTAGTGATCGGTATGTGTGTGTCTGTAATCCCAAAGTGCAAAACACTGAGATGCAATCCGTTTATCTCCTGCAGGTAATCCGTGGCGCAGCGTGGATTTGTGTGTAAAACACAGTTTGACAGCTCTGACTTTATGGATCTGCTGTCTGTGATCTCCACTCGACAAACTACTCTCGTGTGTGCCGCTGATAAACAGTTCTTGATTTTATAAAGCCGTAGCTCCGCCTCTTCTTTCCCTGAACAGCCACACTGAGGCAGATCGTTTCCTTGAAACTGCCAGCCAACGAAAGTGAAACCCAGTCGTGTGATGTTTAATTTCGTTTCAAGTAATTTATTATTAAGAGAATTTCGTGAAAACCGCAAAGCCACATGACAGCTGGACGCTTACAGAAAGACGGACAGATGCGAGTAATGGCGGCGTTTATATTAAAAGATGCAACACTGCAGAGTAAAAATACTCATTTACAAGTATCAGTCCTGCTTTCAAAATTAAGTAAAAATACAAATGTATTGGCATCAAAAATATACTTTAAGTACCAAAAGTATGCGTTATGCAAATGGAACCAGATATTTGTAATTGCTTAATACAAATTATTGGTGCATTAATGTAGTCATAATTTCAATGTTGCACTTGGTAAAGTTGGGGTTTATTTGAATTACATTGCTGGGTAGCTTAACCTATAATAATGTGTGCCAATTTATATGTTGTATTAATAACCTAAATCTGCAAAGTAACTAAATGTAGGCTAGTTGAGTAAAAAGTCCAACATTTAAATGTACTAAATACTTTAGGTACTTGTAAAGTACAAGTACCTAAATTGTTTTACTTAAGTACAGTATTTGAGTAAATGTACTTTATTACATTACACCACATTTTATCACTCACGGTTTGAGTGTTTCATTTTTACAGTTATTTCTGTGTCACTTCTGTCCTATCTCTCACACACACGCACACACGGACCGTTTATCTGTATCTATCTCTCAGTTTTTTGTCCGTTCACTACAAATGCTTAAAAACAGCAGTCATTTATCAATCATTGCGTAGCGCTGCCTTTGATGCAATACTCATTATCAAATATCAGACCAAGTTTTATTTGGCATTTAGTCTCAGATTTTGCAGAAGTTCCTGAGAAAAAAGAATCGGGCAGTTTGGCTGTTTTTTTTTGTTGTACTTTACCTAACAAGGAATTGTGATAATGATCGCTGCAGCCATGACATGTATAACATCAAGTCACATGAAAAGTATGAGGTTGTTTCTAAATACAGCAAGGATCAAATCAGTTGACTCGAGCCAAGAGGGAAACCAAACCAATAGTGCACTTCTTCATTTGTTGATAATAGCAAGCTCTTCTGCAGAAAACTGTGTCACATATGTGGTGATTCATCTCAGAAATGATTGTATTGTGACATCCTGACCTTTCATTCTTTTAGCTTCTCACTCTACATAAGGCCCTTTCCTTTGTCAATCCCATTTGTATAATAGTGTAGTATTGGATGCAGATGACACATATATCAGTTATTAGATGACCAGTGAGACTTGGAGGTGTGGTGTATATAAGTAAGTGCCAACTGTTTCACATGAAGTCAAATGACACTGCAGTCATAAACTCCTGCTGTCTATCTTCTGTGATTTGACATCACTTAATTAGAGTTCCATGCCAAATGGATCATGAATTCTGACATATATCTGTGTAATGTAGAGTGACTCTGTTGTAAGTACATTCTAAATATACCTACACATAAACCTCCCATGCTAAATATACCTAGTCATTCACTATCAACAGTTGGCATCATCATGTTTGTGGAGAGGGAGCCAGAAGAACTAAGCCCCAGGTGTTCAGGTTACATCAGAGCGAGGCACACAAACTGAAAGTTAAGGAAATCTTCGGTCAGCTGGCTGAGCTTGAAGAGGCAGGCAGATAGGCAGGCATGTTATAACCAATTGTGGTGTGAGGTCATAGTGTATGTTTTTATAAGGCTTAGTTCCATTTTGTCTGGACTAGTCTGACTCAACTAGTACTCACATTAGCCAGCTGGTTCTATGTGTTAATCATAGTGTTGAGATAAAACTCTTCCTACTGAAAAATGTTTAAAGGGCCAGTGTGTTAAATATAGAAGGATTTATAAACTGATCTGGAAAATATTATTCATTACAGAGTTTTCATTTGTGTATAATGATCTAAAATATATTTTTGTTAGAATGAGGCCTTCATATCTACATCGGAAACGGGTCATCTTCCATGACATTTCTACAGTAGCTCTGAAGGGACAAACAAGCTTTGGCTTGAGAGAAGGCCTTTCACTTTTTAATGTTATCTAAATTGTGTGGCTTTTAAAGTTGTGTTATGGCAAGAAAGGCTTTTACGGTACGTGAAGTTCCTGAGAAATAAAACAGCGTTAACACAGCTTTTTACCACAGTTTTGTACAATTAGGAGCTAGCAAAGGGCTGTTCTGTTGGTTGAATCTGCCACCATAATGCTTGACACTCCCAAATCCTACACACTGTCTCTTTAAGGGACTGAATAGACACAATCCAAAACCACATTTTATTGGGAACTCTGCACATTATAGTCAGTTTACAGGTCTTATTAAACATAGTTTTATGAAGCCTTTTGGGGCTCCAAAGACTCAAAGTGTTAAATATGAAAAGTATTCTGGTGTTGAGGAGTTAGGAAGAAAAGAGCATACCAGACATTTGCAGCTGCTTCCAACTCTGCCTGAGGTTAACGGGCCGAGGCTAGCTGCTACGAGCATAACACACCCGAATAAAGACA
>CALSBZ010046900.1:259490-279296 GCA_943591055.1 Gobionotothen gibberifrons | reverse complement strand
CACACACACACACACACACACACACATTGGCAGCTCATTAGAGGAAACTGATGCCTACAACAGTGGTCTGCCAACATTTCATTAACAGAATATACTAGATCAAGGGGGAATCACGAGGAGAAAAAAACCAAGAAGAAAGAAAAGATGAGTGGGAGTTGAACAGTAAATTAAAAGCAGGGATAAAAACAAAATAAAGAAAATACTTTTTAAATAGTAAGTCATTATTCCATTCATTTAAAAGCCTGAAGGTTTGGTCTGTATAGTAAGTTTACGTGGAATTTGGTGAGACTCTTGGAATTTAATATTCTTTTTCAAGTCTGAGCAAACCATTCACTCCTGAGAGAAGTCGACCTAAATACAGTACACATCGAATCTTAAAGAAAACATCAGCTGCTGCTTGTTCCAGCCAATGAGTACACAAACTGTTTATTCTCATCGTTCTGACTGAGGATTTGTGTTGATTGTAAGATGTGAGAGCTGCTGTCAGTTTGAGCCCGCCTCCTAACCCTATTGGTGTACAGAGAGTGTGATGGGAGGACCGTATTGATTGACAACCAGCTGTTACATAATGATGTCATGTGACAGTTGGGGCGGGATCAGAGACACTTCAAAGGGCTATTGCTGACAAAAACAAGTTTCAAGTGTGTGTGTGTGTGTGTGTGTGTGTGTGTGTGTCTGGATTTTAGAAACACAAGCTACATACAAGTATAGCTTTGTTGAGTACTTCTACTGTCACACTTTTTTTCATTCACCGGATATCATACTTTATGACACTTGTGATAAAAGTGTACAATTTCAAATCCCAGTATTACACATTATTATTAGTTAATTTTATGAATACTTATTAATCATATTTAAAACCAATAGGTGAATCAAATCACTAGAGCTGCTAATAATGATTGTTTTCATTATAGACTAATCTGCCATTATGTTCTTTGTGAATCAATTCCTTGAAGATAGAGTAAAACATTCTTATTAAAACTTTACAGTCATATTAAAATCATCAAATCCTCATTTGACAGTCTAGAAAATGAATATCGACAGCTCTGAATGCGTTTCCCTGTTATTGTACTGTACACGTAAGCCGTCAAATGTAAAGGAGAGAATCATGTGGACCACAGAAGTAACTGTGCATGCAGGTACATGCTCGTTCCTGGGAAAATGACTGTTTATGGGAGAACATGTAAAGACTTGCAGAGGTGGTAAAACGGCTCCCAACATTACAGAGAAATAGATGGCAGTAGGAGAGGTTCAGAGACTTTTCCTGCAGAAACTGAATTAACATAAAAGCCATTGTAAGGCAGGTTATTGAACACTTTCTGTGTCAACTTGTATTGTTCAGCATCCCAATTAATCCTTCTCAGTCCAACTAGATTTACATTGATAGCTCCTGTTGGCTCATGCTGTGTCTCAATTTGCATACTTTTTTGAGGGCATAGGTGAAGCCAAATGCAAACTATGGCAAAAAGCATTATGAATACCCAGATGGTTACGTCTCACACTCAACAATCATTGCTATGTAACTGAAATATACAAATAAAAGTTAGAGTAAACATGTGTTTGTTTGTTTTTTATACACAAACTACTATATTTGTGTCCAGAAAAGTCCATTGTTCATTTGAATGGTTCAATTGAGCAAACTGCATTTTGATTTGGTACAATTAACAATAGCTTTGATAGCAGTAATTGTCACTTCCAGAGAGCGCACAGCAGCTGAATGCGATTTGAGACTATATGCAGTTGACATTTACAGTGTGCAAGTGTTCATAATGCAAGTAAGTAACTGAATGGACACACAGCATGAGAAGGTCTGTGAGGTGCTAACTGCAGCCTGTAGTGTAACTTAATGCTCAGCCGCTGTTACAGGTAGATTCCACAGGTACACTACATGGCTGCTGACCTCAGCAGTAACATGAGTCCAGGTCACTGCCACAGCGATGAGAAAGGGAGAGATAGAAAACGAGAAAAGACAAACCGGTGAACATGACAGAGAAAGATGTGGAGAAATGTTCCCTGTGTTGTTATGTATATCAAACCGTTTGTGTGCGTGTTTGCTTTCCATGGATATTTAATGTATACTATAAATAATGAAGGCACATTGGCAGCGTACCAGCTCCACCAGAGTCAGCCTGAGATGAGTATATGAGGGCATCAAGAGGGCAGAGGGGGAGGCATCTTCCAAAACTGGACAGACAGTTTCAGTTCAGAGCACAGCAGACACCAGAACCTGCAGCTGTTCGATTCTCACACAGTAATTGTGCCTACAGAAAAAATCATCTTAACACTTACAAAGGATTTGGCTCTAAGTGAAGCTAATGCAGTAGCACTTCATCTGGTTGGGTTTATAGATAGGAAATGACATGACTGTTTCTTCATCGTTGAATGCACTTATTGTGAGTCGCTTTGAATGAAAGCATCAGTTAAATGAAATGTTATGTAATCAGTGTTTTTATTTTGTTGTTATAAGTAAGAACCAGGGTTGCACAAGTCATTGAAATGTAATAGATCCTATTAAATAAATCACACCATGAACATTTCAAATATTTGGTCTTCTGGGCCCAAGAGTTCAAAACTTTTAATCTCAATCAGATCCGATCAGATTTTGAAATCCCATTTGAAATCCCAGTTAACAAACTTTGCCATCTTATTTATTTTGAAACATATTTTTAAATAAATTGTACAGTACATTTTGCTCTAGTGGGATCAGGATAATCCTGTTTTTTGGGATCAAACTGATCCCAATCCTGTGTTGTCGGTTTGAACTCCCCATTTTGAAGATTTGATCCAGATTAAAGCTTGGATTGGATTTCCTGATCTGATCGGATATCAAATTGATCCTAATCCTGTTTTTTGGTTTTGAACTCCCCAAAATCCAAATCTGATATGATCAGATAGGGATTAAAAGTTTTGAACTCTTGGGCCCTGGTGTCTGTTGGCAACCCCGGAAAAACTGTTTTCCAAAGATCTGTTCTGATTACATCAAAAAGTGCCCGCTTTTTCAGGGACGTCTGGCCCTCCTTAAAACTCCAGTGACACAACCAGTGAATTGGCTTACTTTTGCATCAGTGTTGACGTCATTGGCTTTAGTTACTAGTTAAGATAAATGTTCACAAAAGAAAACTGTTTGTGACAGCAAAATCAAAGTGAATATGAAAACAAGTGGTGCGATTAATCCTCAGGGAACCATTTTCTTTTTTTGCTTTAGGTTTGTTTTATTGAATATACTTGAGCATATTGTAAGTACACATTTTATTGTCGTATCAATATCATTATTAATTACACTAATATGTACAGCGTCATCATGGGAAGTGTGAATATCCCTCCTTCTCCAAAGATTGCATAGAATATGGTTGAAATGTTTTACTTAAAAAAAATCTGCTTCAAGTGATATATCTGTATTTCTGGACATTTTCTCTCTGCCCCTAAACTTGACGGTTTGATCTGGCTTTGTTTGATTTTTGTGATGGTATTGTTTTGTTTTGGCCCAAAGGTCATATGGTTGGATAGGGTTTAGTTACGTTTTTTTAGTAACAGATCTGTGTGAGGGTGTGTGTGGGTGTGTGTGTTTTGTTTAGGGATTTGGCAGTTGCAATACTCCAAATGAGCAGTTGCCTTAAAGCAATATGTGCACATAGCTCTCACTATTTCCATCTCTACCTCGATCCCCTCCACCCTCACTCTGTTTATTCAATCTGAAATATCATCGGAATGAGTGGGTGGTGTATGTATGTATGTGCATGTGAATGTGTGTGTGTGGTACCATCGAAGTGAGTGGGCGGTGTAACCAAAGTGAGGATGTTGTGTGGGAGTGAAGTACCATTAATGTGTGTGTGTGGGGGGGGGGAGGGTGTGTGTATATTATAATCCCTCCTATCACTGCAGGTTTGAATTGAAAAGAATGAATAGCAATCTGATCTCTCATCATTTAAATAAAATGAAGAGAAAACCACTTAACAGTTGAAATATATATACATTGTTTACTAAATGCATTAGACAAAAGGGCAAGAGGAAACAAATAGGTGTATTCTTATACCTATGCCTTAAGACGCTCTTTTATGCTAATGTTCAGGTTCACATATTATTATTAGTATTCTGTGCCTTTACTGTGACATGATTACATTCTTTAATGTTCAAAAAGGTCCGGCAGTTTCCGTCTGAAACCAGTGCCCAGTCTGCTCTGATTGGTTTGCTGACCGCCTCAATTGTGATTGGTCAAATGCTTAGAGATGTCCCGCCCCTTAGCCTATCCACTACAATGTGTTGGCGCAGAAACCAATAGAATCACAAGTGCTACACAGTGATGTCATTATGTTACGCAAGTAAACAAATGAGTTCAATGGAGGCGTTTCAGGCAGGGGGGGGAACTAGCCTTTGCGGACCATTTACATGCACAAAAACCTATATAACACACTAGAGCAAGGGTGTCAAACTCAAATACACAGTGGGCTTAAATAAAAAAATCGGTTCTAGTCGAGGGCCGGTCTGGTTCAATGTGTATTGCAAAACGTATTGAAGTGAACTTATTGCACATATTAAACTAACAAAGCTTAAATTATTGCCTATAAAAACAACATTAAACATTAAATAATCAGTTGCATTCATTTCTTGTGGCTCTATCGGCAGGGTCATTTCTTATGATTACATGTTCCCACAGGCCAACAACAGCTTCAAAAAAACAATTTCCCTCAAAGAAAAAAACAAACATGCCGTGTTGTCTCAAGAAAGAAAGTGCAGAAGAAAACATCCATTAAACTCAGTTTGCTGCTCTGTGATGCTAGTTCAAGCAGATACTTGGCATCTCATCTTGGGTGCAAGGTCATCAATGTTTGGGCTCAGGCTCTGAGCGGAGGAAACCCTCAGGATGGAGTGAAGGTGTGCGTGCAATATACCGGCGGGCCAGATCGAATAGTAATTACAAATTATCCTGCGGGCCGAAATTAAATCCACCAAGGGCCTGATTTGGCCCCCGGGCCTTGAGTTTGACACATGTGCACGAGAGGAAAGGGGAAACCCAAAGAGCATAATGGGGCCCCTTTAATATTTCGATCTCTATATTCTGCTTCTATCTCTAGAAGCTTTAGTTCCGGTGTATTTACTTCTCTGTATCTCTCCCTTAGACATACACACTATGTAAATACGCTCTGGGGTGCAATCATGACGATGGTGATATTTTTAGCCTCCTCTGTTAGTCCTGCCTGTCAGTGGAGCCGACATTGATCAGGGCGGAGATGACAGGCTCGCTGTGCGTCTGAGCTTCTGCATGTTTCCGCACCGCCGCGTGCTACCTGCCTCAAAGTGGATCCATGTTACGCTTCTCATCTCACTCAGATTGTGATCCTCCTTTTGATCTTCTGTGTGTTTACTTGTTATTTTCAACAAATCTGTGCCTAGGGAGGAAAAAAAAGCCTCCAACCTCTTATCTGTTTTTAAAGGCATATTTTACAATTCTGCTCTGTAAACACAGGACATTCTGTTAATAAGAAGTCATTTTTGGTGCATACTGTAACATTAATGAGGTTACATTTTACACTGCTTTCTAGAAATGTATATGGTGCTCTTAAAAAGAGAGGCTGACAATGAGTCAACGGTGCAGGAGCGACAATAAGAGTGTGTGGGTGTTGAGACAGAAGCACAGCATCCCTCTGTATATGTAACCGCGCTAAAGCTTTTCACAGGTTAAGTGAAGTCTGCTTCTAACAGCTCAGAGACAGCCAAAAAACTCACAATGATATCAAATATCAAATAAAAATGTTACTTATAAGATTTTGAAGCCAAGTTTACACAATCAGCAAATAAGTGAGAGAATGTATGCTGATATCATTGACGTACAGAACACAATCATACCTTAAAATTCTTCATACACTTCAACATTTTATATTATCTCTTAGGGCTGCTCGATTATGGCAAAAATCATAATCTTGATTATTTGGGTCAATAATTGTAATTGCGATTATTAAATGCGATTATTCATTGACTTTGAAAACATCCATTTATTGGAGAAAAAACATTTGAACAGTATGTTATTAACAGTTGATTACCCTGAACTTTAAGTATAATTCAACTGAAAAACCAAAAAAAAAAAGTAATAATACAAAAAGAATCATTTTATTTCGATTACGTTGTTTTCGTAATCGTTGCAAGCCGTAATTGCGATTTAAAATACGATTAATTGAGCAGCCCTATTATCTCTACAATTATCAGCTTTGACTTTGAGGAAGTTCACCTCTTTTGGTGTGTGACTCACTCACATCAGATTACTTATTTCCTCCTGATCAATGTGAATCCTTTCAATACTTAATTGCAATTATTCCGATTGAAAAAACAAGCTGCAACCTTGCAGTGCTCCAAAATGAATCGAGCTAGCTTGGTTGTTTATTACAGCGTGTCCGCGGGGTCTTAAAAAGTATTAAAAGTTGATAAATCAATTTAGTGAAAATTAAGGCTATTAAAAAGTATTAAATGGCATTTCCCAAGGTATTACATTTTGTAGCTTGTTTCCAATAAGTATATACATGGTCCAAAGAGGTTGTATTCTACAGTCTGCCTGAATGTAATCATTGCGTAGGTGTGTAGTGTGATTCTGTGTAGTTTATTGATGGCATCCCGTTGGGTTTGACGTCATCTGAACAGGACATCGCACGCTCACTGCTTGATAGCGCGCGAAGCTCCGTTTACGCCGGTTATTAAACAACATCGTTATGGGGAAATGCAAGTTTGCATCTCTTGGGAACAATGCCTAAATGAAATACTACTTTCTAATGGTTTCTTTTTCTAATAAACCTTGCATTGGGTTAGTCACACAATTAATTCTCTTGTGCTTTGTTCTATCTGAATTATGATAAGGAGTTATAACAAACGGTTTAGTTGTGCTATCTTACAATCAATACTGTATATAGTCAATGTATGTAAATGTAACCGGTTGGAATTCGAAGTGGCGATGAGGTCTTAAAATGTATGGAAAGGGTCTTAAAAAAGGTCTTAAAAAAGGTCTTAAAATGTATTAAATTTGACTTCAGGATTCCTGCATATACCCTGTATTAGTAAAGTATTTTTTTAGATGATGAATTTCCAACTCGGTTGTCTATCAAACTGAAGGTCGGTGATTCGATCCTTGAACAAAGTGTGCTTGGGCAAGAAACTGAACCTCAAATTGCAAACTGTGTGTCCATGTGTGTGAATGTTAGCCTCCCTGGGCAAGTGGCACCTTTTATGGCGGTCTCTGCCTTGTTGGATTGTGTGTGAGTGGGCGAATGCTGACTTGTATATGTAAAAGCACTTTTGGGGGTTGCGAAGACTGAAAAAAACCATTGAATTTACCATTCTTTCCCTCTCTTTCTCTCCGCAGTGTGTTGTTTCGTGGTTCACAAACGCTGCCATGAGTTCGTCACTTTCCAGTGTCCAGGTGCCGATAAAGGACCTGCATCAGACGTGAGTACAAATAAATGAATCATCTAAAATGGTTATCAGTACATGGTATCAGTGTGAGTATCGAAAGGCAGATGGTACAACAGACTGCACATACACACACACACACACACACACACACACACACACACACACACACACACACACACACACACACACACACTTCAAGCTCATGAGCCTCCATCACCTGTCAGCACCACTGCTACGGTTGAGCAGCCTCCATCTTTCTCTCTCTTCTCATTTCCCTCTTCCTGTCTTGACAGTTTCACTGTACCGTCACACACAGGGGAGTTCATCTAGTGTTTATATTTGATTGACTCAATACTGTATATTTAAATATAGACCTATAAGCAAAGCTGCCCAATATTTGGCCACTTGAGCAGCTCCTCTCGCATTATGGGAAATTATAATTATGATACCTTCAGATGTTGGATCGGCTTCATTTGTAAATAGGAATGTCAAATATGTTGACGTGTAGTTGAAGGGTACATTTTCAAAGGGGCCCAATATGCTTTTGGGGTTTTTACTAGGGATCGACCGATATGGCTTTTTCAAGGCCGATACCGATTATTAGTAATCAAGGAGACCGATAACCGATATTTGGAACCGATATACATTTGCAGTAAAATCAGAAAATCTTGGTGTAGAATAACACAAGCATATATTATGTTTAATGAACTTTTAAACATCTTACAACTGGTTTACTCTCTGTGCCCTTTTCTTTAGTGCAGCCATCTGCAATGAGTTCGAGAGAGACAGAGTTAAAAGTGGGGCTGCAGGCTGACACGCTTAACTAACAATAATGCTTAATTTATTATATCAAAACAATGCCTGTCTATCTAGCATACAATCCCAATAAGCTGCTAGCAACTGCAAAACACTAGTGCTAGCTAATGTTTTGCAAAATATTAAAAGTGAGGCTATTACAGTAGACCTAACGTTAGTCTAGTTGCCTCACTTCTAATATGTTGCTAAACATTTGCTAGATACATGTTGGCTAGCTAATGAGCTTCACATATCAACCTGAAAAACTGCGAGGCTCCACTCGCAGCCCCCTCCCCTCCGCACCACAGTTACTCCGCTGCTAGACGCTGCACGCACCCCCAACTCTGACTGACTTCCTGTGTAACTGGGAAACTGATAGAATAAGATCAGGGGCCAAACCGATTATCGGTCGACCCCTAGTTTTTACTTTCCTGTAGTGTGTTATATAGGTTTTAGTCAAAGTGTTTCTCCCAAACTAAGCACAGTAGAGCCACAAAATACAAACAAAAACCTGAAAATAAGCATTATAGGGCTTCTATAAAATTCCACTTGTCTGAGATATTTGAATATTTGATTCCACCTTTTATTCAACCCTCTATTAAACCACCATTGAAAGTAGCACCCTTCGCTTTCTAGCCGCTGTCCTAAATGAATCTTAGTGAACTTGTTTGCCCTGCCCTTCTTCCTTCCTCTTATTTCTTCTTAAGCATTTAAACAGATCCACTTTCTAAAATAACAACATCATATATCTTTACTCTGCGGTGACATGATGAGTGTTTCACATCAGCATTATCAAAGCTCGAATCACTGTCGGAGGTTAAACGTCTCGCTTGTCCTTATGTAATCAATTATCTTTAAGCATTTCTCTCATCTCCTCCTCAGGAAGTGTCTTTTAAAGTGGTACTTTTATCTTAATCTCATCCTCTCTCTCAAGGAGCTGAGAACAAGTGTCTTTTGATATTTAAATGCAAGCCGTCTCTCACCTATCATATTAAAAGGACACATTCCTTCTCTTAAGAGCACTCTGTGGATGCCAACTTCACCCTCTTCAAATCCCAGGGGGGGGGGGGGGGGTTCCTCAGCCGTGTCCTTACCTCCCTCAGGAGTGCCCTTTCAGTTTGACGAGTACACTTAGTGTGCCGCCTGCAGAGGAAACGCTGCTGTGGGCTTCCTGTGGTGTGTATAACTGATAAGTCTCAACAATCTTTCCTGTAGACTTATTAAATGTCTCCATGTCTGACGTCTACCTCACTTGTTTTTCTGTCCTGGTCTCAATCTCTGACTCAGTGCCGTTTTGGAGTGACACAAATAACCTATCTTTCTTTTACAGTTTCTGTTTTAGTCAGGGCTATAGACTCTAAATCTTCTCTAAAAATGTTCTACCAATATCTGCAGGTTCATAGAAAGACCTTACAATAACAACCTAAAGGATGCATGGTTTTTAGTTTGTATTGAAAGTAGGGCTGCACGATATTGAAAAAAACTGACATTGCGATATATATTTTTTCCCCCTGCGATATATATTGCGTTTTTTTTAACTATATTTAACCGGATGAAGGATTTTAGTCACGGACGTCTGGATCTTAACTGGTTGACTCATCATACGAAGTCATGATCTAACATGTCATGATAATGCAGGTTGCTTACCCTCAAATAAGGGGGTTCATCTGGGAATGAAGAAGAGAAGAACCTTTTTGTATCCAAAATAGTTCCAGATGTTGCTTTTCTTTTTGGAAGTAAATCTTCATTCTCGCCGGTATTGTCCTCCTGTTCCTCTGCCTGCTGTGATCTGATCAAGAATGATTGTGATTGGTGGTTTGCTGTGCATGCAGAGCCTGCATGTCACTCACTCAAGTACCCCTGACATGAGAGCCGCGCAAGTTTTCCTTTTGTAGCAAGCAGCAAAATAATTGTAACATGACGTGTTTGAGTTAATGTACCTACTTAATATCGCACGTCCTAAAAAAACTAATAATAATAATAAAAAAATTAATAAAATCGCACGTCCCTGCGATGTGAATATCGCGCATGCGCATATCGCGGTTATCGCCATGACACGATATATCGTTCAGCCCTAATTTAAATAGTTTAGGTTGCCCTTGTAGAGAAATCAAACCGCTTTGGTTCAGGTAATAATGTCGGGCTTGTACTGGCTGCGGTGTCATCAGCTGTTTCACCCTAGCAATGTTTCCATGAAATGCTTAAGCAAAGTCAAAGCAAACTTTTGTAATGTCGCAAAGAATATACAAGTTAGTGGCAAATACAAATAGGCTTCACAGTGTGAAGTTGGGGGTAAAGGCTGTATTTCACAAGTAATGAGAATAAGATAAGGAGATGTTGTGTAAGAGAAACCAAACTAATTGGGTTGGTGATTGAACTATGACAGAGAATTGAAGAGGATGTTTAGGAGTTTGTTTTAATTAGTCCTTATTCATATCAGCCATGTTTCCTGCTGCCCAGAGTCAAACAAATGTTTTCGAGCAGTAAGGAAATAAATCTGAGAACTCGCCAGAAGCACAAGCATCTGATCGATCAGTAGCTCTTTTTAAAACTGGTTTTCCGTAAGGGTGGAATGTTCATTTCAAGTTCTGTGTTTACATACAGCTTTTCTTATGCTATAATTCAATATGTGCTAAAACGAAATATGTTAATAGACACACAGCTAATGAATGACTCATCTACAGCTTATTAGCAAAAAACGTATTCATATAGGGGCTTTAGGCTTGTTCAGCGATTCAGCATTTAGTCTTCCCAGCAGTTTTGTCCTTGCTGCTACTTTAAGAGAACCTTCAAAGCTTCTTCCTACCACATCTATCTCTAACCATTAATGACCAATTCCTTTCCATAAGTTCCCCTCAGTGATACAAAGTTATGTTTAGATTAGCTGTTAAACCTAAATGCACCTGTCTTATTTCCCACATGATTATACACTTGGCTTGACCCACTCTGATCTGACATTTCAATTAGCCGACAGTCTTCCATCTTTGCCATCCCAGGGACTCGGAGATAAACCCTTCGTGATGATTCACATACAAATCATGTTAAATTGTAAATCTGTAGGAGGCTCACACATCTTACCTTTTGATAATGCAAGTCCTTTCTTCCCCTTTACCTTCTTTAGAAAGTCTTTATTTGACTTGAACAGAAAACCCCTTCAGGTGTGATTCTACATCTTTACAGTACTCTATACCTTCTTCCTTTCTCCTTTGAATGCCCACTCCTTTTTTTCCGGCACTATATTTATCGTACTATATTCGGCATACATTTACCTCCCCTCTCCCTGAAGCCTTCCCTCATTGTCTCTCGCGGCGCTACTCTGTACATCCTCTATTTAAATGCCACTCCACCCAGGGGGCCCCCGCTCTTAATTACGGGGCCTCACCACCCCCACCATGTTATTTCCTTAATGAGTTCATGGTTTTTTGACCTGGGTCCCTGCACAGTGGGAATGTGAGGTATCTCCATAGCTTGCATATTCCAATGTAGGAGATATCGGTAGCCTGTCTCACGATGCACAGCTTCCAGGGTTTGCTCTGGTCATGTCTTTTTTAATGAAGTGCTGTAATAAAAACCTGTTCAACACTGAATATTTGGGATTACATCAATTCTCCGAAGAAGTCAGGGGATATCACAAATGTTTGTTGAAACAAGTCAAACAATATGAGATCATAAAAGCTGGTCAACATTATGAATCACCTGCTGAGGATTATCTAATAATGCTCTGGGATCTGTACACCGTGTTTTCTCCCACGCACACCTGCACAGAGGCTTTTTGAAACTCGGAGAACAAAACATTCTCAGCAGGTACATTTTTATCAATGTTCAGCCTGCAAATGGATCATATTTCATTTTTTCAAATCTGTTTATTGCAACAATGAAAGGTTAATCAGAGCCTTTTGTTCAAGATTGAGCGATGCTATTCTGCCAAAGTAACACAAAGTTGTGTTTTTCTGTCTGAGGTGGGATCTTTTTGATTATTATAAACCATTTTCTCTTGGTATAAATATGTATGTATCTCTAAGAGAAGACTGATCGACATCAGAGATGCAAAAATATCAACCTTGTGTTTTTTATATTGTAAACTGTATTTAAATTATGTGCGGGCATGTTGGTATGGATGTGTGAGCATATGTTTATGTGTGTATATGTTTATATAGATATATATTTATTCGTTTTATGTGGAAATGCACTGCGAGGATTGCTTTTTTAAACTTCGTTGTACCTGGTGTGATGACAATAAAGGAATTCTATCTATCTATCTTCTAAGACAACTATGAGTATCCCTGCGATCCCTGAGGCAGATTCTTATTTGGTAGAACATTTGAATACATTACCGTGTCCCCAACGGATGTCCCAGGACTAATTATCTGCCAATTGTGTCAGTTTGAAGTCTCAATGATCAACAACTCAAATAATCATTTACTCAATTAATTGACAAGGAAAGTTGGAAACAAGGTTGAAAAAAGGAGGTGAAATGAGAACATGTTGTTGCTTTTCATTTTCTCATATTAAGTCACTATTTTTCTGAATGATCAGGATGCTATTTACCAAAAAAGCGATTAAATGAGATAAGCAGTGGTAGTAGGATTTATCTGGATCAAAAATAAGGTATTTGCTACTGTGAGACCTTGAATCAGATAACCGTGTGTATGGGTCACTTATATGAAAAAGCAGCACAGCAGGAGATGTTATTGAAGGAAACCACATAGATGCAGCAGATAGAGGCGGAAAGCAGATGTGTTCTTCCCAATCACTCAGACTGTGCCACTGTCTCTTTACCTCCTGCCAGTCCATCCCTGCCTCTCCCTCTCTCTGTCGGCGATGTATGTTTAAAAGAAGAAGTCAATTATAGATCTGGGTTAATAGAATGGGTTCCCTGTGGGAGAGGTCGAGGGATGAGATCCTATAATGAAACCTACATTTCATGCACACAGCCCGCTAATGGTATAGTGCTCAGAGAGTGTGTGTGTGTGTGTGTGTGCGTGTGTGTGTATACTAGCGGTCGAGATACTAAAATATACAGAATACACAAGACGAGGAAGGCACTGCTACGACAGGCTTTAGAACTAAATGTGGAAGATGAGCTTGAGACCATAATTAGATATCTTTATTTCCCACTGGTCCTCGAGTTCTTGAAATATATTTTTCTCATAGAAATGTCAAGTCAAGCCTTGTTTTCTTTTTTGTATTTAGCCCAAAATTACACATTTAACCTCAAGAGGCTTTACAAACTGTACAGCATAAGACACTCTATTCTTAGAGAACCTCAAATCAAATGAAAAGGTGGAAGAAACTGTAATAAACACCCGGTGTTATGTATTCAAAATCAGACAAAAGACAATCATGACATTTGAATAGGGAAGACAATATTATAGACTACAAACATACACATTTCAGGAGCATTGTATAGCAATGTCATAGGATTATTTAAGAGATTTCAAAACAGGAAGTTATGCATACAATATAACAGAATATCTATTTTTGTCTCAAGGTATTGATTTAAGTAAAACAAGTATCATAGTGCACCTTTTTGTAGGTGAATAATTAGTCGCACCTTAAAGGAAAGATCATTATTTTGTCTAATATACCCTTTCTTGTCAAAAGTTAGAACGATAAGAAGAATTCTTTAACCACTGCTTAGCTTACTTTAGCATACAGATTGGAAAGAAGGGAACATCCAGCCTTTTCTCTTGAGCAAGACGTTTTTGGACCGAGTGAGGATAGATTCCTAAATGCTCAATTAGATTTTATTTCTCCTTTCCCCCTAAAATCGTCTGCATCTCTATCTTCTGTACATGCAACAACGGTCAGAGCACACACCTGCACTTATAGGATACACACACTGGGAAAGAGTCTACATTGAGAAATAACGTATGAACACATAACATATATTCTCATTTGCCAACATTGATTTGTGTTGAGCGTGTTGCACAGATCTGAAGCAGGTTGGTATTGATTTCTACCCCCCCCCACTCGGAGTCCATGTCAGCATGTGAGGAGCAGGTCACTACCTGGACCCTATAGGGATAACACACATAAACACAACACACTCACATACACAGGTGGTTCATAGTGTACAGTTCACCTAACCTACAGGAAGAGGAAAGGAAACCCACACAGTCTGCACACTGAAAGAGCCTCAGGTTTCAGGTTCAAACCCAATGTCAGTGTGAAGCACCGATCCACTGTTACGGTACGTCCACACAGAGGCTTTGGAAAAAGCTTGCCGGCGGGCGTGTCTGAAGCTCGGCCAACAACCAATCACATGAATCTCCCGCCCCTGACACACAAGCAGCGGTTTGATTGGCTAGAGCTTGTACTGGCATATGATTTGATTGGCTGACGCTTCCACCGAAAGCTTCAGAAGATTCAAAAGTTGAACATTGCTCAACTTTTGAATCCTGAGATGCCTGGAAATCTCCGCTTTGCTTCCCCACAATGCAGTTCGGCGAAAAGTGAGGCAAAGTGACGTCACCCCATTCAAAGTGAATGGGCAGAAGCGTTGGAAGATTTTTTTTTAACGCTGCTGTGTGGACGGGCCGTAACACCCAACATTAGGAATATTCTGTTTCGGAGGCATTTTGAGGCAATATTTGCCCCGATTCCCCCACTTTAAGATTTCTGGAAAACTTGCCTCGACGTCAGAGTGCTATTTCCTGACGTGTGTTATATAGGTTTTGGTGCATGTTACAAATACGTACCTGAAAATGAGCACGACAGGGCCCCTTTAAATTCAATGCTTAATCTTTCTTTTCTTTCCCCCATTCTCTTTGCTAAACAACTGAACATGTGATTCCTCAAAGGACTTTGCACATATTCAATCATCTATTTACAGCATGTGTGACCAGATGGTTCAATCCACACTGATACCACATGGTCACTCTTGAGAGGAGGATAGGAGAGAAAAAGGGAAAGGAGGCAGGGAGAGATAGGAGTTGCATTGTGTGTGTGTGTGTGTGTGTGAGGAAGAAACCACCGCCCTCTCTTCTTCACTCTCTTTTGCAATGACATTAAAATAACCTATTGTTTTCAATAGTGATTGCCTCGCAGATCTTCCCCAATCAACAAGAAATCCTTTGAAAAGCCTCTCAGGGAAACACTTAAACATTCCCTGAGGACGATTTACAAGCCTGAGGGGGATAAACACAATGGCGCTGCATTCGTTTTATTGATCAGGACAGAGAAAAGCAGCGTCTGTATACTTACAGCTAGCTTTGTTCTTATGTGTGCAGTCGGTAAATGAATCAAGGTGGGTGGGAAGATTTTAAAATGTACCATCACACAGTAGCCACTCGAAAAATCAAATAGCGATTAATCTTTTGATTATTTTGTCAATAACACGATTAATTGTTTGGTCTATTAAATGTCAGAAAGCAGAACAAAGTCAATCCTCATAAGTGAGAAGTTGTAACAGGAATGGTTGTCGATTACACTGGAAAAAAGACTTAGATGATGAATAAATGATCAAGATGGATGATTAATTTAGTCCAGATATGCACATTCTACAACCGACCAATAGCATCTGGTTATTTGAAACACTGCAGGTTCATGATATGATTTCTCTCCCCAGTACATCAGGTTGGGTTTCCAGCGTTGTGATGTCAGTAAGCACTTACTCGAGAAGAGTGAGTGGACTGAAGACAAAATCAATAGTGAGAAAATCGAAATAAGTTTGTATGTCTGTGACTGCAGGCCAATACTCTCCGTCTTGTCTGCTAGGAAGCAGTCTTTATACTTTGTCATCAAAATGTACTTAAAGGGACCCTATGATGCTCATTTTCAGGAGGGAGCTTTGGGATGTTAGCCTTTGCAGACCATTTACATGCACACAAACCTATATAACGCACTACAGGGAAGGGAATAGGGCTGCACGATTTTGGGGAAAAATCGAATTGCGATCTTTCTGACAGATATTACGACTTGATTTGCGATATTTGTTTTTAGGCGACCCAACGGAGGTTTATTGTAAAATGCGGCCATATCTCCGGCTAGGAAGGTTGTATCAACATGCTCCCGTCTCTAGCACCCCCGCAGCCCGAGCTACGAGTGAAAGAACTAAACTTACATGAAACTTCCGTTGGGTTGCTTTAAAGTCAAGCTTCAGTTTAAGATTCACCCTGTAATAGAACATGTGACGGAGCATCTCTAACCTGACTCAGATGGTTTGTTTCACCAAACCATCTAGGAAAGCTCCATTGGAAGCCATTTGGGAAAAGGCAGGCACTTTAAAAAATACTTGGCAGGTGGTTGGATCAATCTGTCAATCACCTTCTATCATAGGCCACTTCTGATTGGTTAACAATGGCTGGTACATGTGGAGCACAGCACTTCTGATTGGTGTGGATGACTGACACACAATAAAACATTTTTTTTAAATCGCAGGCTTTGCGATTTGATAATCGCATCATTTCAAATCGTGATTTCAATTTCAAATCGATTAATCGTTCAGTCCTACTCTGATGTACACATTCATATACTGTAAATATTACTCGTGATGCGTATCGGTCCATTTCAGAATCATATTTATTAAAATACTGGATTATGATTATTGAAGTATTTTGTATTACCGTACTTTCCGGACTATAAGCCGCTACTTTTTTCCCACGCTTTGAACATTGCGGCTTACACTACAGCTTCAAAAAAAGCTTCAAAAAAAGCTTGGAGCTGGGCGTGTCTGAAGCTTGGGGATTTTATTCGAGCCCCGCAACCAACAACCAATCACATGAATGTCCCGCCCCGTTTACGTAGTGTTAACATAGCTAGCAAGCTATGCTTGGATATACTGGATATAAAATCCCCAAACAGGCGAAAGCCTACCAGTTTCACCCACTGTCTCTGCCACCTCCCCCCATGCCTGGTTCCTCCGGTTGTATCCCGGTAAGTTAATAGGGACTGGTCATACAAAACCGGGTGATTTGCTACGGCGATAATTAGTTTATCCTCCATCTGTTTTTGAAATATAGAAATGAACGGCGGGATATCTCTCCCAGCTTAGACGCGGTTTGATTGGCTAGGACTTGAGCTGTCAGATTTTCAGAAACGGGATTTGATTGGCTGGCGCTGGCTCAGCCACGCTACCCACAATTGGTGACCGACCAGTGGGTGCGGCTTATATTCAGGTGCGCTTAATAGTCCGGAATTTACGGTAGTTAATAATCTGAATGTGCAAATGAACTAAAGCTGTCAGGCAAATGTAGTGGATTAAAAAGTGCAATATTGTCTTAAAGAAAGTACTGTTAAAACTAGGAAATAAAATGAAAATACTAGTACCCCAAAATTGTTATAAAGTGCAACACTTGAGTAAATGTACGTGTGTTTGTGTGTGTGAGTTGGAGCTCTGACTAATGGCTGCTCTGGCATCATATGCTGATGTTACGAGCGCTTTCAGTTTGGAAACCCAGTAACACAACATATGCGGCTTAATACACTCATTTGTCCAGGCGCACACACTGTACCATCTGCTTTCAATTAGTGGGGTCTAAGAGAGTCAAATCAAGTGAAACAAGAGGCCCAAACTGTTGCAAAAATTAAATGTGTGAAGTGTACACAAAGCGGTGTGAAGTCTATGAAAAAATGACCCTACTTCTCACATGATTTATAACCCCAGTAAACATTTTATAATGAGTGTAGGTCTTCTCCTTCATTTGTTGTAAAGTGTTTTTATTGTAAAGCATTTTTATTGTATGTACAGCACTTTGGGCTCGACCAAAAATCGTTTTAAAATGTGCTCTATAAATAAAACTTGATTTGATTCTTCAGTGCAGTGTGCAGAAATTCCAATTTAGAGTCAAATTCACTTAAAGACATGTTACATTTGTATTGATTCTACATCAGTAATTTGCCTCCTAAGTTCCTATTTTGAGAGACGTTCACTTACTTCTAAAACCCTTCCTGAAACAAGGTGGAAGTGATTCTTCTTTTGCACTTCTTCACCTAAATGAATACAATGAAACAGTCTGTTGAGGGAATCTCATGTCTACACTGAGGCCATAACCTTTGATACAAAGGGTCACAGATATGTCAAACTCATTAGCCAATGAAAACCCCAGGGACATTTGCCACTTCTAACACTGGCCTGATTCAAGGCTTTTCAACGATGACGCTTGTGTAATACAAGAAATAGATTGACTGACATTTATTCCCTCTATCAAGAGATCACATGTTCTGATTTCTAAGAAAAGGGAAAAGCTTTTTGTCCCTATTTGCTTTTTTCCTTTCTTGTTCTTATGTCTTGTTTTGACAGGATTTTTGGGGGGGTTTCTGAGGAGTCCTTGCATTTTCAAGGTGGATGTATTTTATCATTGGTGTTTGTAAAGAAGCTGTCATCCCTCTCATCTGTCCTCATGTCACTCGCTGTCGCCTGGTGCTCATCACTCGAGCAACAGCAGCACAATGTTCCCTTGTTTTTCAAGATGAACAAAAACGAGCAGGAGGTGGTCCTGTCCTTGATAAACAAATGCACACAGACACAGAGAAACAAATACACACAGATACAAAGAAACAAACACACACAGATGCGTACGCACAAATTCAAACACGCACTGCTTTGCATAGAAGCCCACACACCTACAAACATGCGATCAGTGGCAGCCGCACAATCAGAAATATACAGCAAACACACACACACACACACACACACACACACACTTACTTCTAGCTATAATTCAGGCAGTGACAGCCTAAATGAAACATGATGTTCCAGGACAGATTAGCGATGAAATCCATCAGCACATTTCTTCTTGCTCATAGGATACAAAGGTTTAGACACACACCTGTCAAAGAGACCTGTTATTACGCAGCGTCCACACGGCGGCGTGCGTTGAAGCTTGCCGGTGAGCTTGTCTGAAACTCGACCAACAACCAATCACTTGAATCTCCCGCCCCGGACACACAAGCACGCAGTTTGATTGGCTAGAGCTTGTACTGGCATATGATTCGATTGGCTGATGCTTCCGCCGAAGCTTCAAAAGTTGAACATTGCTCAACTTTTGAAGCGAGCCACGTGAGCAACGCTCCCACAATGCAGTTCGGCAAAGCGTGACGTCACCCCATTCAAAGTGAATGGGCAGAAGCGTTGAAGCTTCAACGCACGCCGCCGTGTGGACGGGCCGTTACAGTACACATTATAGACTCGTTATGGCAACCAGAAATAAAAGAGGCTCTATTATGCGTTTTGGGGTTTTCCCTTTCGTGTAGTATGTTATATAGGTTTGTGTGCCTCCATTGGACTCCTTGGTTTACTTCAATAACATAGTGACATCACTATGTAACACTTGCACTTCTATTGGCTAGTGCTCCAACACATTGTAGGCGAAAGGGTAGTACAGAGGAGCTTTTTGAACATTAAAGCATGTACACAGGTCACAGTAGAGACACTAAATGAGCATTATACTATATCTTCTCTTAAGAGATATTTTTGCCTTGTTGGTAGGCAGCTCTTATATTTGGTGCTGTCCATGCACCTCAGCATCATTTGTATATTGTTATTTAACAGCGTAGCTGCATGTTTCATAACTGTGAAGGATCCCCTTGGCAGACATATTTAAACTCCTACATTAAAGCATTCCCGCTTCACTGCAGAACCTGGAACCTTCTCTAGTGGTGGATTGGATGTTT
>CALSBZ010046900.1:228380-245258 GCA_943591055.1 Gobionotothen gibberifrons | reverse complement strand
ACACACACACACACACACACACACACACACACACACACACACACACAACAAACGGTGCAGGGAGCAGTACTAGGATGCTTCACTCTGACAATTTTCCATACAAGGCAGCGGAGAAATGAGTGCACAGGACAGGAGAAGAAGTGAGAGAGCCTCAGTGCGGATCAGCAATTTCAGATAAGATAGGATAAGATGTACTCTTCCTGCACCTCTGTCTCTCGGTGTGTAGGCATTTTCTTAATGTCTTAAGACTGTTTTTAAATTGAAGCATGGCTTAACAAAGTGGAGTGTAAGATTATAATTAGATTAGATTATAAGATTAGAATAGTTTCGTACCACGGAGAGAAAGCGTGACAAGGTCGGGGCGAACTGACTCAGAGAGAGTCGGAAATGAACCGGAGTGAATAAAGGAGAAATGGTGACAGACATGAATAAATGCAACGTCAGAGACACAGGCCACATTTATAAAGATGAAGTAGAAATGAATTATAGAGAAAGAGAAATGGCGTTCACAGTGACTGGTTGAAGGACAGAAACAAGGGAAGTGGTGGCAGTCGTGATGGAACAGAGTGGCAGACTCACAGGGAGACATATTTGTTTTGGACAGTTTAAAGTGCCTGCTCAGAATAAATGAAATACAATGAAGCAAAAAGGCTGAAAACGTTCCCCCTTTTAACATATTCATCACATCCACTCCTGTGTCTCTCACACAAAGTTTTACTCTCTGATCTTAAAAGACACCAATTCTTAAAAGCACCCCAGAACTTTTTGGGGATATTTGAAAAATGTAAGGCCTTTATTTAAATGTATTGGACCAACAGTGTTTGGAATATAACTGTTTTTCTTCACTTTGGGAATAACAGATGTGGCTGGATTAGATGTATTCTTCTCTTTCCTATTTGTTTATTATTAAAGTTTCAAATATGCTAAAATGAAATTGAGTTTGCGCTGTAATGTTGGAAGTGATCTTCAATGGGAAAATGTCTCACCATCTTATTGTAACAACATCTTTCAGTATGTAAAGTATATTTACCTTAAGCAAAAAGACTTAGGTCCAGATAATTAGCAGCATTACAAAAGGAGTTTCTCAAATGATAAGATGTTACATAAATGTTACTAATGACTCGCACAGATTTACAAAATGGATGTGCTTAAGAAATTAATATTTAACATTTTCCTTTAAGGCATTTTCCCACATCCCAGAACGACAGCCACCGCCCTCCTTTGTTCCCCAAAATCAGTCGCGTGAAGTGCAGAGTCATGTTAATGCCTGGCTGTCTGTGTACAAAATACTTTTATAAATTATTTGTTTTAATTGTTGCATAAACAAATGTTTGTAGTTCCCAGGACCTAAGGGACGAATATCGTTGAGGAAAGTAAATGAGTAAATCTCTTACTCACCTTACCAAATACTGTTTAAAGGTCGTTTATCATTTATACTTAAATATAAATACATGTACTAGTTCACTTACAGCCTGTAGTCTCTTTAAAGGTTGCATCTTATGTACAATCAATCAATTAAACCATTAAAAGAAATGTTGGAAACAATACCTACCCCCCTCTCAGTCCATAGACAGAGTCACACATAGCTTTGTGATTTATAAAAACACTTAATACCAACAACAAATCAATAAACACTTGACTAAATAAAACAAGAATAAACACGATTTAAAATCTAAAAAGGTAGGTTGGCTTGAGTTGGCTCTTTAAGGTAAGAACACTGTCTAATGTTGTCGTCTATTATCTCTTCCTCCTATCCAGAGAGCTAAGATTGGACCAGGGAAGAGCGCAGAAGGCAAGGCGGCTATCGCTGCTGCTCGCTTCGACGCCGACGGCAACCAAGACCGCATGAAACTGGCCGACTTCAACTTCCTGATCGTGCTGGGCAAGGGCAGCTTCGGCAAGGTGAGGCGATTATTCATCCCTAAGTCTGATTAGTGGATGACAGACCCTTCGCCTGAGCACCAACCACAGGAAGGAACCTGTGTTGTGCTTAGCTGCCGTCATACCTCTGCAAACACACAGCCAATCGTGTGCCATGGTGGAAATGTCTGTGAGCATGTGTTAGTGTTTGAGCTGGACAGAGCTCTCTATCCACACACAGAGCTTAGAGGTGGACAGAAGGAGAAGATGGAGGTAAAGGAGACAGAGCACATGGAGACAGAGATGGATGAAAGGAAAGAGACCGAGAGGATGACGTGACAAGAGGAGAAAATGATGAAAGGAGGGAGAGACAGAGATGTGAGAGCATGGCGGCAAGGTTGACATGAATGAATTGAGAGAGAGGTAAAAACGTCAGAGTGAATGAAAAGAGGTGAGAGGAGGGAGGAGGGGGGGGGAACCTTGGAGAGGGAAGACTGACGGGAATGAATGAAAATCAAGGCGAGAAGGAGAAAGAGCGGAGAGATGGGGAGAGAGAGAGGAAATTGGGTAAAAGACGGGTGGAGCAGCGGGGGGGGGGAGAGAGAAAGAGAGAGAGAGAGAGAAAGAGAGAGAGAGAGAAAGTGACAGAAAGAGAACGACAGAAAGAGAGAGAGACCATTGTCTGTGTACCTGACCTGTATGCCGGCTGCCTGTTTCCATGGTAACAGGCGTTTAAAGCAACACTGATGCGTCAATATGGAGAAACTGAGTCGAGGGTCGATCATTACTGGAATACCCGACACACACACATGCATGCATGCGTACAGATTCCTGAAACGTGGACAGACACATGCATACACACACACACACACACACACACACACATACACACACACACACACACACACACATTTAGATAGAACAACACACGGTACATTAGAAAGTCCTTCACACACAACCACGTGCACAAACAGGCGTTCACGTGACGCTTGTGTGTGTGATGGTTGCTGAGTGTGTGTGGGAGGCTGGTACCTTCAGAACATCTGCATTACAGTGTGGTAATAACACACACACACACACACACACTCGTATCACATGGGCACACATGGGCATACACATGCTTTTGCCTGATCTGTAATGTTACGTCTCGTATGTATACACGCACACACACACGCACACACACCACACGCACAAAGCTGCATTTATTACAGGGTGGGAACATTTTGGTCTGCGTTGTATGAATGCTGTCCATTGTGCTAACGCTTAGCTTTAGCTACAATGTTATTTTGTGTTTCATTGTTACATTTGATTTAGCTGATGCTTTTATCCAAAGCAACTTACAATAGGTGTAGTAAGCCATACAGATACAAACTCAGAACAACAAGAAAAGTGCACATATATTTGCTTTATTATTATTTTGTCCAGGGTACAGGCGAAACAGGTGATTTTTTTGAAATACATGCAGAGTTTCTGCTTTCCACTGTTTTGGAACAAGGACTGCAAACAGGCACGTTTTACATTTGTTTCTCTGAACTTTGTTGTGTTACTGGACATTGTGCAATTCCCTAATTGTTCAAATCACAAGTTCTATCACAATACAACATTACATCGTTTCTTTGGACAGAAATACAGTGTTCGATGTTGTCAACAATTCTGTCAAAATATGATTTCAATTCCCTGGCCTGTGGTCGAAATACGACAATGTTGTATGCCCATTCAACAGAATCAATATCAAGTCACAAACTACAATATGATTTAACAATTCATTGATGAGGTTTGTTTTCTTAACTTAAACGTCATCTTTGTATATATTTATGAATATTTAGTTTTGCAGATTAATACTTAAAGGTAAAGAATTGAAACCCACTAGTTGGGGACTATTTCACATTGTGACAGTAACACATCTTACTCCAACCCAATGTTTGGTCTTTAAAAAACCAAACAATCAACAGCCTTTTTTTTTTTAATTAGAACAAATAACATTTTAAGTTATTAGTCAACTTAGAGGCCTGAAGAACTGAAGTCTCACGTTTTCCTAAAGTGACCATTTATGTATCGCCAGACATGATGTATGATCTATGACAGTTTATCAAATCCAACACGGCCCGCTGTAATAAAACATGGCGCAGCGTCGGTGCAGTGTTGTGCAGTGGAGTGTGGATTCATTTGTTTTCCCTGGGTAAATTCACTGTGCAAGGTCAGCAGAGAAAACACTGTGGCATCATTTACGACATATGACAGTTAATATCCCGAGGTCTGCTCTGCTGTCAAATGACCCTGAACAACTTTCTTGGATAAAAGGCTGTTGCCAATAGTGACAATCCACAGTAGAGTAGGCAGCCTTCATGAAAGACACTGTGACCAAAATGACCTCAAATGTATCTTCTTGGTCGAATGCACTTATTGTAAGTCGCTTTGGATAAAAGCAATGCAATGTTTTTTTTAATTATTATTTATTCTACCAAAATCATACAAATACAAAAATGTATAATTCATACATACAAACAAACAAAATTAGTAGAAGCGCACACTGAGTAATAAGACATTGAACCTCGGTGAGATCATAAACTCAGAAGTTTATGGTAACTTATTTTAATTATGTGTGAAGGGTAAAATACAAAATAAAAAAATGGTGCTTGTATTTGTCACCATGAGGCGTGTAATGATGCCAAAAAAGCTCCCGTTGTTGCTTTGAGATTTGTGCGCCTTTTGATTTGGGATAAAACCCCGCTGTGGTTTTATGTCTTCCTCCCCTTATGTCTTCCTCCCCTTGTGTCGCTGTTGTCCTTGTCCTTGTGGTTGCATAAAATGAGCTTTGGGCCAGATGGTGTCCTTCCTCTTACCCGGTTTCAACTTTATAGAGTTTGTATTTACATAGAGTCACACTGCCACCATATGGGACGAGTCCACTTATCCACAAACACACTCCCACACACTTACATGTGCTTTTTTCAAAGGATACCACCGGCATACATCCGACTTCAACAGATCTCTAAACTTGAATGCGGAAGATTGTAATGCGTTGTATAGGTGTGTGTGCATGTAAATGGTCTGCAAAGGCTAAAAGGCCAAAGGTGCCAGAGGTGCTATTGGCTAGCACTCAAACACATTTGAAATGATAGGCTAAGGGGCGGGACATCTCTAATGGTTTGACCAATCACAACAGAGCCGACCAGCTAACCAATCAGAGCAGACTGGGCTCTGGTTTCAGACAGAGGGTGAAAAGAGGTGCTGCAGCACAGGCAGTATGAGAGAAATAAAGAGCTTTTTGAACATTAAAGCATGTAGACATGTCCCAGTAGAGACACTAACGGCCCGTCCACACAGCAGCGTTAAAAAAATCTTCCAACGCTTCTGCCCATTGACTTTGAATGGGGTGACGTCACTTTGCCTCGCGTTTCGCCGAACTGCATTGTGGGGAAGCAAAGCGAAGATTTCCAGGATTTTCAGGATTCAAAAGTTGAGCAATGTTCAACTTTTGAATCTTCTGAAGCTTTCGGTGGAAGCGTCAGCCAATCAAATCATATGCCAGTACAAGCTCTAGCCAATCAAACCGCTGCTTGTGTGTCAGGGGCGGGAGATTCATGTGATTGGTTGTTGGTTCGAGCTTCAGACACGCCCGCCGGCAAGCTTTTACCAAAGCCGCTGTGTGGACGGGCCGTAAATCTGCAAATGAACATACCATCTCCTCTTTAACACCCTCACACACATACAGGGGGCCCGCGGGGTCTTAAAAAGTATTAAAAGTTGATAAATTAATTTAGCCAAAATGAAGGCTATTAAAAAGTATTAAAGGGCATTTTCCAAGGTATTACATTTTGTAGCTTGTTTCCAATAAGTATATGAATGGTCCAAAGAGGTTGTATTCTACAGTGTGCCTGAATGTAATCATTGCGTAGGTGTGTAGTGTGATTCTGTGTAGTTTATTTATGGCATCCCGTTGGGTTTGACGTCATCTGAACAGGACATCGCACGCTCACTGCTTGATAGCGCGCGAAGCTCCGTTTACGCCGGTTGCTAAGCAACATCGTTATGGGGAAATGCAAATTTGCGTCCAAATGGTTGGAAGATAAGGAGGAAGGACAATCAATACGGTATATAGTCAATGTGAGGTAAAGTGTGTCGCCAAGGTAACCGGTTAAAACTCCAAGTGGCGATGAGGTCTTAAAATGTATGGAAAGGGTCTTAAAAGGTACATTTGACTTCAGGATTCCTGCATATACCCTGACACATATACACTTGTGTGTCTAATCCATCTGTGCTTCACTCCCAGTAGTAACCCAAACCCGATAACCCCTCTACATTATCATACCTGAATATTTATATGGCATAAACAGCAAAGTTTCCGATCTCTTTGGGGGAAAATAATATGAATTAGATATAAGGTCACTCTCATTAATCTGTAGTTAAAGGTTTTGGAAAGAATAATGAGAGTTTTCCATTAGCATCCTGAGGCTGGAGTTCATCAATGTTCTCTGTTTGCAGACATTCTGTTTTCTTTACACAATGATCTTTCTAAGTCTATGTTGCTTCCCCAGAGGAATTCAACACATCAATAAATCAATCAAACCCAGTTTATCTTGAGCTTTTGAACAGTTGCAGCATTTTCCAGTCTCTAAGTTCCCCCTGTGTTTTATGCAAATGAACATAAGAGAATAAAAACGTTTTTAAAATGGAATACAATTGGATAAAAGATCCTTTTGTGGAGGTCCCAAAACTCAATTAGCCTTATGGGAACTACAAACACACCATGCTAGCCATGTCATGTAAAACTCAGCTTCTCCTTTTTATATCATTCTTACCCGCCTTGTTTTAAGATAAAAGCACTTGTATTAGTTTAAGAGTGATAGAAAGAGCAAGAGAGCCAGACGACTAGTTTCAGCAGAGCACTCTGACACGTGGGAACTTTATCAGTGCTGATAATTTACATAAATTACCACTTTCTGAAAAATGTCTCTTTCCTAAGCTCGAAACCTTTGAGAAGTTTTAAAAAAATAAAAAGTCGAGGGACAGGATGAGCTTCAAATTGTGAGCTCTTAAATTAAAAATTAAGTTGTCTAATGCTTTAGCGTTGATTTGATTAATTTCCTCAAGCTAGTTTAGCTTAGCATAAATACAAAAGTGATGGGGATACAGCCGGCCTGGCTCTGTGCAAAGGGAACCAAATCTGCCCTCTTAAGCTAAATATTTATAGGCTTGGATTGAACAGATATAAGAGTCACATCTATTTGATATATCCATCCTTCAATAGTTACACTTGCTCATATAATTCCCCCCCATACCGATTTACGTCCAGGGAGTTGAACTTTTATGACCTGGTCACAAGCCTGCTGCAACTTTTATGAGATGACCTGCAAAGCTGGGTCTTGACCTACATTTTACCCGCTGTTTGCAGCCGGAAAGAAGATATGAGGAGAGGGGAGGAGAAAGAAGAGGAAAGTAGGAAAGGGAGAAATTGAAGAAGAGAAGTGGTGAAAAATGAGAGGAGAACAGGAGAGGGGTAAACAAGAGACCTGAGAGAGAAAGACGGAAACGTTTACTGCTCTGATTGAGAGACTGTGAGCCTGACCTTGTCTACTACACATTTCCACCTCTTTAAACGCACACATACAGTACACACAAATCACACACAGGTACACAAAAACATCTCAAAGTGGTTTTATCCTCTGCGTTTGTCTGTTCGACCTCCACGAGAAAACACCATGGTGTGTGTGTACGTGTGTCTCACATGTGTAGTCACTATTAGATAGTCCGACTTGATCATTAAAACAAGTGGGATTTTGACAATCTCTTCCTCTGCCATCCTTTCTTCTTCTTCTTCTTCTTCTTCTTCACTTCAAGGCAATCAATCTTCCCCCCATTATTTATATCCCACCCTCCTCCTCCTCACCCATAGACCTTCCTTTATCTCCATTAAGCCCCCATACTGTACTGTGTACTCCTCACTAATGTTGAATGGCAAACAGAAGCTGAACGATAAATCAATCTTATGTTTGACATTTTGCATCGAGTTGTATATGCGATTAAATAAATATTCGGTTTTACTGAAATAGATGATAACGAACCAACTAGTCTATCTAAATGAGCATGAGAAGACCCACAATATGCTGGCAGACTCAACAATGTGAGCTCCATCTGTGCGAGTGACACAAAGGAATGATGAAAGTCAATGACATGTACAGTATGCCTTAACTTTTGTATTTATTTACATCTTAGTACTACAATTATCCAGACATTTAGCTCCCAATTTGACAGTTGATATTGTGCAGTCTGACAAATATCAAAGTCAACTTTATTGTCAATCTTCCAGTTTGTGTGTTCGAAATACTGTTTCCCACAATCCCGAATATAAAAACAAATGTAAAATGTACAAATATGTGTGCAAATATGTATATACTGTACACAGTCAAAGACACATTTGTACATGTGCACACATTGAGACCTGAATAAAAACACAACAATCAATATATACAAAATAACAGTCACTTCAATATTTTGAGAATTAGTGCAGATTGTACTTCGAATGTGCAAAAAATAAATATTAGTGCATAATATTGCAAATAAGATAGTATTCTCCTATTAAATGTAATGACACCCAATCCCACTCAAGGAGCATTTTACCCCCTCCTCTCCCCCTGTCCTGCCATTTCTCTTTCCTTTGTAACCTCCCCTCTGATGACATCCTGAAAGTTGATGAATCAGTTTTCTCTCTCCTTCCTTCCTGTCCTTTCTCTCTCTACTTCTACTCTGACTTAACCCCACAGAGTCAGAGAAGCTTTTCTTTATCCCTGCTGCCCTTTACAGAACCTCCTTTATCTCCCCCCCTTTTCCCTGCCTCCTACAGCTCACTCCTTACCCTTTCTCCCTCCTTGTTCCTTCGTCCTTACCTTATCTTTCAAAGTGCTGTTACCATAAAGGATTGACAGTAGCTGTGTGCCATTTTAAAATATAGATTATTCATGAGGTATTTCTCTAATAAGACATATCCTACTACAAATTACAATTACCCTGCCGGCTTTCTTGTGATTGGTCAACCGCTTAGAGATCTCCCGCCCCTTAGCTTATTGCACACAATATGTTGGAGCGCTAGCAAATGGAAATAGAACAATTATTGTTGATCGGTTTTCTTTTTTTTCTTTTGTTATTTTTTTATAATGTATTTTAACTGTTTAGTTAAAAAAAATATTTGTGTGCCCTCAAACCAGAAGACCAAAATGTTCCGCATTTCCAAACATTTGGTCTATCTATGTTGTAAATGTATTATCTCTTCGATTTACACACGGCATCTATTGCACGTCTGTCCGTCCTGGGAGAGGGATCCCTCCTCTGTTGCTCTCCCTGAGGTTTCTCCCATGTTCCCCTTTAAACTGTGGGGTTTCTCTGGAAGTGTTTCCTTGTACGATGTGAGGGTCTAAGGACAGAGGGTGTCACATTGTCATACTGATATTCTGTACAAACTGTGAAGTCCACTGAGACAAATGTAACATTTGTGATATTGGGCTATATAAATAAACTGTTAGAGCCACAATGAAGTCAAAGTTATTATTTTGATTCATAATTTGATAAATGAATTAATGATGGAAAATGATTTATATTGCCATGGTGAATATCTTTTGATGAAATTATTGTTAATTTAAAATCGTAAATATGATCTGTTTCCTTGTACCTTCCGGTGTTTATTTAAGTGAGGTAATTGAGGACAGCCGGGGTGCTCTGAGACCCGATGAGACGGGGAGGGGAACAGTTTTTCGACCGCAAATTGTAAACGGAGATTAGTGCTGCAAATTGGACTGCAAAGTATTGTTTATATAGGAAAGTATATCGCCGAAATATTGATTTAGATTTGTTATTTTGAGACTATTTAAGTCAATACTTTTTTGTTAATAAATTACATTTTTTTGACTGAAAACCTTCGTCTGCTTATTGCTTAGGATTGCGTGTCGTCAACCCCGCTCTATAGTGGCAAAAGGAAACCTTGGATGCCATTACATAAACATTGATTGACATTGATTGATTGAAATGTGTTTATTATTCCTTGTGTTCACCATCCATCCTCTTCCTCCCCTCTTCCTCCCCTCTTCCTCCCCTCTTCCTCCCCTCTCCAGGTGATGCTGGCGGAGCGCAAAACGACAGAGGAGCTGTACGCCATAAAGATCCTGAAGAAGGACGTGGTGATCCAGGACGATGACGTTGAATGCACCATGGTGGAGAAGAGAGTGTTAGCGCTGGCTGGAAAACCTCCGTTCCTCACACAGCTGCACTCCACCTTCCAGAGCATGGTATGATGGCCAACACAACTTCACACAACACAACTTCCCCAAAACTTTGCATAATAGTATATACATGTATTTAGATATATTGCACTACTTTTTATTTTGTATTTTTGTATTTTATTATATATGCTGGATTGTTGGAGGGGCTCAGATTGTCACTGCCATTTCTACACTGTAGATTTGTGCATATGATAATAAAACCTTTGAGAATGTGGAAATTGAAATATGGCATTACAAAAATACAACATTAAAACTGTGAGAATAATAATAAGAAACGATCATCCTTGCAAAAATAATGTGATTGTAAATATTAAGTATATTGTTAATTGATACTATGACATTAAAATTACAGTGAGATAAGGAAATGATAATGCTTGATAGACTTTAGTGTGAAAATGTGACCCTTGGCCCATTCACAGTGACTGGAATTAAAACAACTATCCCTTTCTACATTCTATATTTTCTGACACATTCTTCGTCAATGTACTTTATGAATATTTAGTTCTTATATCTACTATTAGTTTCACAGTGCTTTTAGCCGATTAACACAAAACATATTTATAATGAATTATAGACATTGCTATCATGAACATTGTTGCATTCAACCTCAATGATAATCCAAAGAACCATCCATTTAACACTCCTTACAAGCTGACACACTGACACGCCTTCACATTGTGTTCGATCTGAGTGGGGGGGCACGGTGTCCTGCTGGTGAGCGCTGTGGTCTTAACAGCAGCTCACAGCTGGAACACACACACTGGATTCATATTTGATTCATGCTTTTCTTCTGAGGTTTAATCCATACCACACCAAAGATGAGTCAACAGAGGAGTAAATATAGCTCCATACTTAACACTCATTTACATACATGTTTCATTGATCAGCGATAATAACATGTTGTGAATCCATAGGCGGATGTTGATGGCTAGACAAAAGTGAAACGACACATTCACACACACCTAAACCACAAGAGAGTGTGTAATCCTTCCCAGCTCCAATTCTCAGACCATAGACACACTTTTATACATATGGGACTTAGCAGGCAGTCGAAACACACGTGTACATGCATAGAAGTGTAGTGCACATACAGCATTACATTTAAATCAAACATACATTGTAGACGAAGGCACATCGAGCATATATTGCACGCAAATGTAATGACACCTAAAATGCAATATACTCGCGTGCAAATATTGTATGTCAAGGGCACTTGACATGCCGCCATGGGCATTTTATAAAAGACTATGAAAGAAACGAAGAAATTCTTATTTTACCTTCCCCTATACTCAGTGGCGGCGCTGGAGTATTTTTGTTGGGTAATCTACGGTAGGGCTAACCCATACAGTGGTGGGGCTCAAGTCAGTATTTGCAATGTAATTACATACACGCTATATCGCCCCCCTTGACAGTGAAACGCCACGCGTGAGGTTTAGATTATTTCCCTGTCTCAATCAAAACGGAACTGTATGAAATAAAACGGCACATTTGTCTTGTAGTAAATAAAAAGGGATCACTGTGAACGTATGATAGTACACGTTGAAGATCCAATGGGGATACTGAATGGCGGTTCCGATTGAGCTCAATCAGTAATGCATGACGCAGACCCAACGTTTCGTGGCTCTGATTGGCTGTAGGTCTATTCAAATTGCATTCGGAGGGATTTTGATCTGACCGCGGCCGCGCTGATATTATAACGCCAGATAATTTCCACACCTTGTACCCCTCTTCTAGCATAAACATAAGCCTGAATGGTCTCAACCATATTGCATCAGTAACGTGCACTTGTTGTTACAGCAGGAGCAGTTTGTGTGTTGTGGGCACGACCCGTATATTTTCGCAAGCCGTGTTCTCCACATTTAGCAATTTGCTTATTTTTTTATTTAATTTGCTTACTTTAACATCATTTTTCATGGTGGGGCTAAGGTGGGGCTGTAGCCTACCCCAGCCATACCCTGGCTCCGCCACTGCCTATACTCAAAAATAGATGGTCGTGGTGCAATCTTGGAAAAATATAATACCACCCAGTGTTCAAACGCCTTAAGAGTTATCAGGAAGTCCAAGTATAATGTCAAACACACTCACACACATTAGCAGCCCTAACACAACATAGTTTCTCCGAACACACACATTGCTACACTCACAAATCCCTCCACTTCCCGTCACTTTCTGTACCTTATTGGCAATTTCTGTAGATAATGGAGGAGAATTATGTTTGAAATTGAAGTTTCAGTGGACAACAACCCGGTCCCCTCTTTCTGACTCTGTTGTTCCTCCTAATACATCTTTTATTTATAGAAGGACCATGCATTTTGTCCTCTATTATTACGGCCTATGTCATTCCTTTTCCCTCATATCTCCTTTAGTCTTCTCTTACTTAAACCTTCACTCTATCTTCTTTAGCAATCCTTTCTCTCTAGTCTCTATTTCATAGTGACCTCTAACCTGCTTTTATGAACACACACTGTTTGACCACTTCTGTTTATCTTTATCTCTCTGCAGGACCGTCTGTATTTTGTCATGGAATACATAAACGGAGGAGATCTCATGTATCAGATCCAGCAGGTCGGCAAGTTCAAAGAGCCCCACGCTGTGTAAGTACACACACACACACACAAGCATCATAACACGAAATCTTAATCCCATGCTTAGAGATGTAATGCTTTTTTAAATCATATTGAATAAGCCATCAGCAGTTTGACGGGCTCAGGTGACGGATGAGCAATCGCAGCAGAGCCTGGGGGGGAAATATGTTGTTCGCCTCGATGCAAGTTTCTGCTCTGATGAAAGAACTGAAAGTAATCCAGCAGCTCCTGTGAGTTTTTTTTAGTGTGCGGTAGAATACCTCCAAAGCTGCAGAGTATAATTAAGGTGGCTGGCGAGATCGCTGGTGTCGAGTCAAACTAGCGAGTTGACATGTTTGACAAGCGGGCTGTCGGGAAAGCAAGAGCCGTGGTGGAGTTTGCCCTTCATCTGCTTTATAGGGAAATAGAGTTGCTTCCCTCTGGCAGAAGGTTTGAACCGCTGAAAGGCAAGTTAAAAGGGAAGGGTGGGTAGACTTTTAATTAAGGCCATCGACTTGTTTCATTTATTTATGAGGCAATAGAGTGGTGCAGGAATGAGTCCTAGACCCAGAAATAAGTTAGCATTTTGGTACTCCTTGTCTCAAAGTCAGTTAATGAGTTTTTGGTTAGATGACTGAAATAAGGTCTTCATGGCGATACAAGCCTAGGATATATATTTTTTCAATTCATTAAATACGTCGGTACATACACTACTGGTGATTGTCTGACGCTTTCACGTGTCCTAAATACAGCGGTTGCTAAGAAGTAACTAAATAAGACATAAAAACGTTAGCCTTCTTTTTATAGAGAGGCGAAGTCCCTCCCCTTCCGGGGGAGCTCCATGGGACCTTATTTCGAAAAAAGTATGCATTGAAGTCAATGGAGAGAGAAAGATTATCTTTCGATCCCGTTTGAATTGTGCCACGAATTACACATATGATGTTTGTCAATTTAAAAGATAATTTTACAAGTCAAAAAAATAAAAATGTGTCGCAAAACTGTGAAGTAACACTTTTTTTGTGTGAAACCGCTCAATGAACTACATCTCCCGTCTCGCACCACACACCAAGACGGCCGTCACGTTGGCACATTTCACTTCTTTCTTTCAGAATGAGGCGAAAAGTATTAAAAGAGGTGAAAATCACTCCAAGTCTGGGCATGTTGAGAGCTGTACATACACACAAGGGGAGTTAGTCGGTTCCGTAAGAGCCAGCATGCGGGACCGGGATTCTGGGATTTGTAGTCTTTCTAGTTGCGTATTTTTCATCGTCTTATATTTCAACAGTTTTACGACAAACTGTGACTTTTTTGACATGGAAATTATTATTTAAGATTGACAAACATCATATGTGTAATTCGTGGCACAATTCAAACGGGATCGAAAGATAATCTTTCTCTCTCCATTGACTTCAATGCAAACTTTTTCAGAAATAAGATCCCATGGGGCGGAAGTAGATGGGCGTGACTTCGCCACTCATTAGTGGTGACGGGAAGTCATTCGATCGTCATGTAGTTTGTTTGTAGCATTACATTAGCTATTTACTTTTGGCAATTGCATTTACGCTGTATCTATTCCATAATCGAATGGAAAAACACACACACACAGGAATTGAGTTGGTAGGGTATTACATTTGTCAGAGGAAAGGAAGCAGCACCCAGAAGAAGGAGGGAGAGAAGGACATCACAGTTATCAGCATAATTAAAACCACTGGCTTTTGTCAAGTGAGCCCAAGCGATGCTATCTTCCAAGTTGGCCTACAATAATGTGCCATCACTGCACCACTCCACTCTCAGGACACGCTGCTCCCTGGATAATAACGATGCCTTGAACTTTTGTCCCAGTGTCTTGTATTTCCTGTGTATGACTGTTAAAGCCGTGTTAGCTTCCTGCTGCGGCAACTCCCCTCTGATCACGTACGTCCAACTAGCTCTCCCACACTGCTTCCCCGCGCCTCTGAAATGCCTCCTGACGTCTTTTAGGTGCACTTTACAAACGGACACTGATTGTGCACGCCCACGCAAACAAACACACAAACACAGTTGACTGCGTGGTCAGTGTGTTGAGACTCCTCCTGTTGATCTTATCAGCCGCTCTCTGGCCTTGAAGAGACAGCACTGACCTTTGCGTGGACACACACACACGCACAAATTATCCATCTGTTTTCCTCTTGTCCTTTCTCTCAGACTCTTTCTAATTACTGCTTTTGTTTCTGTGTGTAGATTCTACGCTGCCGAGATAGCCATTGGTCTGTTTTTCCTGCATCTAAAGGGCATCATCTACAGGTAACCTCTATCCCACAACATACTAGACATATGAACAAAATACAAAATGTATCGTGGAGGATTTTCAATGTGTTGAACGATGTCTTTTATTGCAAAAGGAATTGGGAGATATGGATTTAAATGAACTACTGGAACAACCCAGAAATATCTTTACAACTTTATGATACAGGAAGTGTGTGTGTCGTGGCTTCCTTCCTTGTCTTTCCATCGAGCCACTAGATGCCTTAAACAGACAGTTCTAACTCGTTTCTTTCCTTTAAATGACTCACAGTTTGAAGTGTTGCTTGGCCTCCGATGGTTTAGAAGATGTTGCGGAGTGTTTGCTCAAAATAACATAACAAACTTTTGCACATGCAACAAAGAAAATAGGCCTTTACAATATTCAAAAGAAATAGACAAAACTCAAATAAAATAACTAACAACTTAGGTATTCTTTCTTTCTTGATAATGCTTATAACTTCATAACTTAAAGGGTACTTGTACGATTTGTATGTACTACGTGTACGTGTACGTGTACGTGGACGTGTACGTGGACGTGTACGGTACGGTTAAAAACTGTTCCTCGACTGCGTCTCTCCACAGGTTGCCCATCACTGGCTTTAGCACAGGCGCCGTGGGAATTGTAGTCCTTTATAGTGCGTTGACTACAGACGTCACAATTAGGTGGCCTTTCTTATCAAATCAAAATACTGGCTCTAACAGTGTGTCTTAAGCATTGAATCGCGTTTCAGTTCATTTTTTGTAGTTCCTTTTAATATGTTGGATTATTTCAGCACACTCCTATTTGTAATATTTGCAATATTTGCAAATATATATATATTTTAATTTATGCAATAGAGAACTGCAGGAAAAAGTACTTTTTCATTGGATATCAATCTATAAAATTCCGAATTCACCATATTTTCTGACCTCAACTCCCTCTCAGTTGGTACTGAAGAAAAATACATGTTCTGACCTTCAGACCTTCAACTGCAATCAACTGGTTCCTGCTGTTAATAATCTCACGCTGAGAATCCACCCCCACAAATAATGCAGTCCTCCTAACTGCAAATCAGGATCTGTCATCTGCTTTAGTGTAACCCCAGTTCGACCTCTTGCGTTAAGCACTGCATCATTCCCTATTAAACTCCCAAGGAAAAATAACAACAATGATGCAGAGGAGAAGAAAGCGGTAGCGAAGAATAAAGAAAATGGTGCTATGATGAGCCTGCTTGGTCCATGCTGGGGCTTGAATCGCGTGTTGCTAACGTTGCTTTTTCCCTCCTGTAGAGACTTGAAGTTGGACAATGTGATGCTGGACTGCGAGGGTCACATTAAGATAGCAGATTTTGGCATGTGTAAAGAAAATATGAATGACGGCGTCACTACCAAGACCTTCTGTGGAACACCGGACTACATAGCTCCTGAGGTAGAGTGTGTTGCTGGCCTGTCGACATGTTTTATTCAATATGTATGTTGAGGTTTTTAACTTGTTTGTAACACACCTTCTCTTTATTCCCTGCCTTGCATTGAGTGGTGCAGTGATGACGTATTTTTTGTAGGCCCACCTGGAAATTAGCATCACAAGGGCTAACAAAAAGCGGTACCACTTTTCAATAAGACTACCCTTATAAAGGATTCATAAAGGGTTTATAATTGATGTTATTAATTCGGTTGTAAACACTTTATTAATCATTAAGAACCATTTATAAACCAGTACATACATCAACACAGGCTCACTATTTGGCAAGATGACTAAGCCTTACATTGGCTACCTAGCTTACTTTGTCTTCTTCCTCAGCCAGCATCCTTGGTATCTGTTGTTCACTGAGTTGAATCCCCCCCCATCCATCTTGATGTTTCTTGGCATCTCTTTATGACCATTTATTTATGAGTTAGTAACATTAATAACTGCCAAA
>CALSBZ010046900.1:145232-158023 GCA_943591055.1 Gobionotothen gibberifrons | reverse complement strand
TGTTGCGCATATATGACTGAGATCTGTTTTTTCATCCCAAATCACATGGCATCTGATCTTTTCAATTATGATAGGGGGGGGGCACTTTTATACGTTGTCCCTAATCAGATACAGCTCTTATTCTTTTGCAATGTGACCTCGAGGTCAGATCTCCATTCATTAGCCCTGATAACAGCAACACTTTATTTGTTGACAGTGGCTCCGTCAGATATTTGCCACTTTTAAAATATGCTTAAAAAAGCTGTTTTGAGCACTAAATCCAAATTGAGGCTTGCAATGTGAAAGTATCCCTCTTTCTGTCAATTTCTTTTTATTTATTTATCATTATGTTGAGAACTATAATAACACAACCATTTATTTCTGCAGATCCACCACCAAGACCCTCTAGGCCACCAACGTGCTGGGAGAGGTCAGTGAAGTGTTAGTTTGATCACTAGTCTGTATTGTACCCACTGATTCAATATTGACATGATTTTTCTCCTTCCTCCCACAGCTCCTCTTCCTCCTCAGGTTGTCCCCCGGGAGGCTGGGCTGAGCTGAACACCCATCAGCGTCCTCCTTCCTCCTCTCCATATCCAGCGACTCCTCCCCCTCTCTTCCCCCCCCCTCATTTCCACACCTTCCTCACAGCTCCTCCACCTCTCAGCCCTTACCCTCCTGGATACCCACCTGCCGTCTGGACGCTCCCAAACCTCCCGGGTGCCCCCATCGCTCCCCTGTGCCCCTCCACCTCCATCCCTGCACTCATCCCCAAGGAGTGGTACATGCAGAGAAAGAAGGAGAGGTACGTCATTACACATCACAGGATATTCAATTAGTGAGAACGAATTTACTGGTTTTATCCTTTACTACAATTTCAGGTAAGAATAAAAAAAGAAAAGGTTAAAGCAGGGGTGTCAAACTCAAGGCCCGGGGGCCAAATCTGGCCCGCGACTTCATTTTCTGTGGCCCCATAAGAGCTTGCAAAAAATATAATATGTTTATTATAGGGTTACATTCTACTTCAGAAGCACGTTGCCCATAAACTACATGTCCCACAATGCATCTGAAATTTGACTTTATTTCTCAGAATTTGTCTTTTATTTTTTTAATATGCCTTTTTTCTCAGATTTTTTCTCCTCAACATTTTACTTTTTTTTGTTCAGAATTTGGCTTTTCTTTTTAAACATTTTGTGACATTCTCACTGAAGAGACTTGCAATTATTTGCCCCAGACTTCTGCTTTCGGACGTAGTTAATTATGAAGTTATTACCCTATCTGATATTAATCTAATTCAGAGGCAATAATGTAATATAATACATTATTTTATATATATTAAATATTTGTATATGTATTTTTATATAGTCTTAAAGTTACAACCGGCCCTTTGAGTGCAACCATAATGCTGATGTGGCCCGTGATGAAATTGAGTTTGACACCCCTGGGTTAAAGTATAAGTAGCGTTATTGAAACATGGAGAATACTTTGTGTATTGGTGTTTTCCGATCAGTTTAGTAACAGCTGCCGAGCTATTGTAGTATAAGGAATAATATACTGATAGTAATATGAAATAAAAACTGTTCCTCTTCTATCTTTGTCCTTCAGGTCACCTCACAGAGGATCTTCCCACAGACGCCCCTCCTCTGGTTCTCATTCAAAGTCTTCTAAGTCCAAGTCTGCTCGCTCCTACTCGCGCTCTTCAAGCAGGTCCAGATCCCGGTCCAGGTCCCAAGGGAGATCAAGGTATTTGTGCTTTTTTTCAAGTTTACCTAACTACTTTTTTTATCGTTTGGATTTCCTTCATAAATGAAAAATAGGTAAAATAAAGAAATCAAGGAATAAATAAAGTGCAGCGACAATTAAAGGTGGGGTATGTAATTTATTTCAGAAACACTTTTTGTTATATTCCATGGAATGCTCTTAACATCCCGATAGCAATGAATACATTAAATGCTTTGACAATAAATACATTACAACATTTCATCTGTGGAAGCCGTAGTACTGTAAAAAGCACGACCAATCATCTGAGCCGGCCCGGCTAAAGTAACTGGATGGCCTACCTGCCTGTCAGCCTTCCATCTGTGCACAAACTTATCTCGTGCCCTCATTGGTCATGTGCGCGTTCGTGTGTGTTGGAGGAGGGGCTCTGTAAGGAAGTCTGAAGGAAGATTTTTTTCCGGTTGTGTATTTTCTAATTCTAGCGCACTCGAGCTGGTTTCTCCAAAATTACATACCCCACCTTTAATGAGAAAGAAGTGAGATAGCTAAATACTTCCATCATCCATTTCTGACTTATTCATGTTTTTTTGGAAGCTAAAGTTATTAGTTGTGCCTTTTTTTCTTTTTTTTGTAACTGTGCAACAACTAAAGTTTTTCTTCTTTCTTTTTATTCTAGGCCCCACTCACCCTACTCCCACCACAGGGACTCCCACCACAGGGACCCCCACCCCCGCTCTACTTCCTCCCGCTCCTATAACTATGGTTACAAACGCTCCCCAACTCCGTCCTCGTCCTCTTCACCTCAAGTGGGTTACCGTTCCAGGTCCAGGTCGCCTTCAGATCACAGCAGAAACAGTCGCCACCAAAGTAGGACATCTGTCTCTGGCAGCTACGACTCCAGGAGGCGAGGAGAGCATCACCCGAGGGAAGCAGGAAGTCACATGTACGATCCGCACGTAAATCAAAGTAGCGGCATGGACCCAGAGCGCTTCCTGCAGTGGAAAAGGGAGTACAAAGAGTGGTGTGAGAAATATTTTAGCAGTTATGTTGGACACTTCCACCAGATGCCTATTCCCCTCCTCAGTCTCCCCCATCCTCCTCAGTGGGGGGACAGAGAAGGGAGCAACAATTACTCGCACGCTAACTCGGACTCTCGCAACCGAGTCCAAGGTAGACGCAGCGCCCGGATGGACAAACGCTCTCCTCCGTCATCCAGCGACAGCCGCTCCCCTCCATCTCAGTCTTCACGTGACAGCCGTTCAACGCCGTCCCAGACATCCAGCGACAACCGCTCATCTCCGACTCATTCGTCTAACGACAGCCGCTCCCCGCACTCTCAGTCGTCCAGCGACGGGCGCTCCACGCCATCCGAAGACAGAGCTCAGTTGAAGACGTATGAACGAAGGCGAACTGAGAAGAACAGCCGCCGGCCAATCACACCTCCAAAAAGCAGCGAGGAACCGCAAGAAAAGAGCCAAGATGAAAAGCGGCTACTCAATAGGAATTTGGTCAAACACGAGCAAAAGACTGTGAAGAAACTTAAAGAGGAAGGAGTAGTAAAGTCATCCTCCCCTGACTCAACAGATGACACAAAGGGAAAAAGGGGCCACAAAACGGGACCAAACCCCTTTAAAGATGGCAGCCCAGGACCAGAGAGAGCAACAGCCAACGATGCCTTAGAACCAGTCCGAAAGCTCGTGAAACCAGCTAAACGTTCGGATAAAGACTATGAAAGAAAAGGCAGGGAACAAAGGAGTTTGGAAAAAGGGAAAGAAAGAAGAAGAGGCGAACATTCAGACTCCAGGAGAGATGCACGGAGAAGTCACAAAGACAAGCCCAGCAAAGAGTCAGGCAGGGTGGATAGAGACAGACACAGAGACCCTGACGGTAAAAGAGCTTCAGGATTGGAGAATATAAAAATGAGAAAACGAGAAAACACGGAGAGAGATTCTGTAAAAGCTCAAAGCAGCCGGAAAGACCCTGAAACTCGCAGCAGTGAATCCCCAATTACATTTGAGAGGAATAAGACGGAGAAGAAAAAGGAGAGGAAAACCTGGCCTCTGGCAGAGAAAGACATCTGGGAGGGAGGCGTTCAGATGAAACCACAGAAGAAGATTAGCATCAACATAAACCTGGAAGGTAAAAAGTCTGAATCTGAAAGTCTGCACTATTTAGAGAGCGTCACGGGAAAACTAAAGAGAGATATTCAGGCTGGTAATGGAGAGGAGGAGAGGTTAAACAGAGGAGAGACAAACATTGAAGGAAATAAGGAAACCAGCAGAGACATGGAAGAGGTGTCTGAAGACAACAGACAGAAATGGGCGAAAGCTACCTTCAGAGAGGATGAGGGAGAGTTGTTCGAGAAGAAGGAGACAGAAAAGGAGGATTTTGACTTGTGGCATAGTTTCTGCAGAGAAGTGGAGGAGGAGAAGGAGAAACATCCAGATGAAAGAGACATGGTGGAGGCCAGCAAAGGAGAAGAGGTGACAAACGAGGAGATGAAGTTAGTCGCAACAAGTACAAGCAAGGAGATAGTTGAGGGGGAAAGCACATTCAAGGAAAACATAGAAAACCTGCCGGGGAAGTCAAAGGGCGAGCTGATGGAGCTACTGAATTGGAGGATGATACAAGAACAAGAACAGGAACAGGAACAGGATATGAGCATGTCCAATTCACAGAGCCACCATGACGGACTGAACACCATGGTGGACGATGACAGGTCAGAATGTTTCTGCTTTACTCTTTATCCTACCATTATGCAAATATTTTCAAACTGATTAATTGTCAAAAGATGCACACAAATGACTGTCTTGCTTGTCAGCTCTAATCTCGGCACTAGATATAAGTAAGTAAGTACAACTTTATTTATATAGCACCCTTCTCAACACGGATGTACAAAGTGCTTTACAGTACAGTACACAGACAGGACACAATTCAAAGTACAACTATAAAATGTAGAATAAAAGGCATAACACAGCAGCAGGTAATACATAGGATAAAACATAGGGTAAAAGACAGCTACTAACTCACCTCCTCCGACGACGACCCGAAGGCCTTTCGGAAAAGGTGGGTCTTTAACTGCTCCTTAAAAATCTCTATTGAGGCCGAGGTTTTTATTGTCTGGGGGAGTTTGTTCCAAAGCCTTGGGGCCACCACCTCAAAGTATATGATATGTTGCATTTCCTGTGACTGCTTCCCAGTAAAAGCTTTAGTTGACTGCTGGTTTTAACTAGCAGTAATAGGACAGTTTTTAAAAGCCCCCTGATACAAAGTAAAAAATGGTTGACTCCATTGTGCGTCGTGAAATTACTGCTGATTTAAATTTCTGATGTAATGTTTAATACAGCAGCTGCGAGGATCATCAAGCGATGAAGACGGTGTTGAAAACTCTGGAGGAATTATCCCAGGACATCGCTGCAAACCAAGAGGACGAGCTCGTACTCGCACAGGTTTGTTTGTAAACCCAGATTGTTTAAAATGTGTGAGGGGAACCGCCTCATGACTTATTGGAATGGAAAATTAACATTTGTACATATATTGCATGAAATCTAAGTCATGCCTCCACTCTCTGTCTCAGGTCCCTCACTCCAAATGGGAGAAGGAAGACTCTGAGGAATATCAGCTACAAAAAGGAGCAATTAAGGTTCAAAATGATGCTCCTGCAATGTATCTGCCTTCACCCTCAGTGTCCGTCACAACAGAGACATCGGTGGAAATTGATAGAAGAACCGAGAAAGATCAAACCCCCATTTTGTGGAGTTCACAGAGAAGTGTGGCTCCCTCTAGTGGCAAAGACAGAACTGACAGAGACGAGGAGAAAAGGATGGAGAGACGGAGGGACAGAGAGAGAGGGAGGGAGAGCGACAAATCAAGGGATAGGCAGAAAGACAGAAAAATATCAAAAGAGAGGAGAAGGGAGGGGGAGAAAGAAAGAGACAGGGAGAGAGAGAGGAGTCATAAGAGTAATCCCCCTTCCTCCTCTTATTCAACGTCACATGACATGGAGAGGAGAGACAAACTCAGCAAGAAAGCTCCTGAACTGCCTGATCAAAATGTCCACAAGACGTTTATAGACACATTACTAGACTCATCATTTAAAGAGCATCCCGACTTCTCCAACAATCACCCAGAAAAGGGAGGAAGAGAGCTGGAGGAAATGGAGAGGCCCAGCAGCACGAGCTCATCCGCAAGCCAGGAGAATGGCAGGGACGATGCGAGGAAAGAGAAGAAGAAACAAAAGAAGTACAAAAAGGAGAAAAGAGAAGCCAGCCCAGAGCTGTGTGAAGAAGAAGAGCTGAAGAAACAGAAGAAAAAGACTTCAAAGAAAATCAGAGATGAAGAGGAGATTAGTGGAGACGTGGACGAAACTATGCTTATGCTGTCTTTACTGTCATAAAAGAAACATATAACTTACTTGAATTATGTTTTTCCTTTCTCTGTGCAAAAAGTGCCTGGTTTTGTTTTTTCAAATGTATTTTCCCAGGATACATTTAGTAGCGCCTTAAGATAATATCAAACGTGCAGCATCCAAAATAAAAGTTGAAGGAAAAGCACTTTATGAGAAAAAATTAATGTGAATGAAAGCAAATGTTTAACTTTTGATTTATTTAAAGGAATTTGCACATACGCTCAACTTGCTCAGGACTGCCACCAACTATGGTTTATAAACTAAACCTGCAATGTTACAGCTTTATTGGAGGAAATCTTACTTTTGGAATACAGGTCAGTCAGTAATATGATTTGCCTCACACAGAAGCACAGGAGTGCATGTGAAGGATATTAAAAAAAATACCGTATTAATGGAATCATAGGCTACTGTGAATATTTATGATTTGAACCTCTGTGATGTATTTTATTTTGTAAATGTTTAATTTAAAATCAACTGCTGGATGGATGAATAATTAACCAGAGGATATTTGAGTTTTTCCTGTTTTGAAGGAAATAAAAAAAAGTAACATCCATAAATTGTTGTGTTTTTCTGCCGCTGCACCCATTAGTAAGTAAAAGTCATATTATCGGATTCACTAAAACAAAACAAACCATTTATTTTAAGAGACTTTTATTATGCAACACATTTTCAGTTAATTAGGCAACAAACTGTTGTATTGATGCTAGTGGTATGGCTCTAGTTAGTGCTAGCATGTTAACTTAACTTCGTTTTTATTTTGCGACCGTGACACAATAACAAACATTACAAAACAAAGAAGTTGTATTGGAATAAAACCGAACAAACATTTTTATTTTTAGAGTGTTTAAGGGTTTTAAAGTGTAAAACAATGTAGAAGATGCTAATGTTAGCATGCCAGTATGATGGCACCTGGTTTTGTCACTTTCAGTTAATTAAAGTGGATTTAACAAACAGCCACAATAACAAACATTCAAAAAACATCATCATGGTGTATATGCAGACAAACTGAGCACAAAAAAAGTGTAAACAAATCTAAAAATGTAGAAGACGCTAACATCTTAGCATGCTAGCAAGGCATGGGGCCTTTTAATGACAAGCACAAGGGTTTCCCCCATTTATTTAGTTATAGTGGATTCAGGTATACTGGTACTGCAAAAGACAACTGTATTGTACTTGTATTCAGTGCAGATTCATTCAGTGTTAGTCTGACTTGTGTGTTCAAAGAAGAAGCTGTATTGCCCTCTGCTGATGGAAAAAGCTTACAGCACCGGCCTACAAGCTATCGTTTTCCTTTACTTCTTTCCTGGCAAAGCAACTAGGGAATAGCCGTGGAAGCCCATGACTAAAGTGTGTATATTTTGGACGGATTCACAAAACTGTATACATTCTTAAATTGGTATTAATGTACATTTACATCTTATTTGATGTGATGTTGTAGTTTGGTCTCTGTTATTCAGATATAATTATTATTGGCAAATATCTGCTTTGATCGTTTTGAGCGATAGCATTATGGCACCTTATATTACTGGACTACATGAAAAACAAGAAAGCTGCAAAAACCTTTAAAAAATAACATGTTAAAGTCACGTTGAAAAAAACCGTTGACGTCACAAAGTGGCTGTGGTCGGCTCTGGTCAGCGCCAAACAGGAAGTTGAGGTAAGAGTTTCAGATAGATTTTAATAAAAGGTTATATGACATTTGCAATAACTCACATCTATGTCTAAACAGAACCACAGTGAGATTTTAATAACATGTATGACTTGTAATGATTTATGACCAGAATCCAAGAAGCTAGCAAGCTAAACTGCTAATGCTAATTCAACTATGTCATACTGGGCCTATACATAGTGGTCCAAATAGGTTCTTCCTTGGCATGTACAACTTTCAACCAAGTTTTATCTAAAAACCAATGGAGTCAGTATGTTCTTCTTGGTGGATGTAACAGTTTATTTTTACCCTATAAGCAGTGATCAAAATGTCAGATTTTTTTCTTGTTTTCTGGTTAAAAAAACATTCATTTTGAGACTAAATCGTGATTATTAACTTGTTTCTGCAGATAATAAAGAATGGAAGGAGTGATCCCTAAAATAACATGTTCGTTATTTCTGCACTCTTTTTTTGTATTAGTTCCTCGGCTTATTTTTCATCCTTTCAATCCAATCTTCAGTTCCTCATCCTCCTCTTTGTTCACCCTTTATTTCAGATACCATTCTAGCTTCCGATCCACCCAGACATCCCCAAATCTCAGACACTCGCCAAAAACTGAATGCAACAACACCCCTCCTCCACTCATCACTTACATGCCAGGTAAGGACGCCCACGTGCAAGAATAATATTTTCTTCCTTGCACCGTGATCCTGCAGTCCCTAAAAATGCACTAAAACATTAATGAAGACATCAGAAAAACACAATTAAACCGTAACAAAGACGCCTAGTTTTCCAGCTGTTTGACTTGCTGGGCTTTCTTTTCATGATGTAGCTAGGAACATATTGAAATAAATATGAAAGACGTGTTCAATATGCCTGCAGTCTGTGCTGGCTCGGGCTATTGTCCCCACTGTGTGTGTATGAAAGTTGATGCTTGAAGTGCGTCCAAGCTTTTCTAGCTTCATTAACTCACTACAAGCAAGACATGGCAGAGATCCAACTCCTGTCTCTCCTCTGTTTTGCTGTTGCGACTACAGCCACTCAATGTCGTGCCAAGGCATGCTGGGATTGAACAAGGGAAATCTGGTCGGTGTGGGACACCCGACTTGGCTTGTGTCCAAACATGGACGGAGGGGTGCCCGTGCATCTCTTAATCTTGTATCATCTCTTATGCTTATAAAAAAAAGGTTTCATCTCCAATTGGCTTGTTGTGCACTGCTGCATGTCATCCAAGATTGCTGCTTAACTTCTTAAAACATGTCGCCCCTACTTCCTGCGGGGTCTGTGTCCCTTTTTGGCTCTATGGCGTCTGACTGCTTTTGTGCCATTGAGCCCTAACATAGTTGTCTGTCCATCTGTGCTTCTGTGTGTGTGTGTTTGTAGAGGGGGAAAACTGCAGACAGACAGACAGACAGACAGACAGACAGACAGACAGACAGACAGACAGACGGAAAAAGAGACTGTATGTGGCAGTAGATGACATAAGATACAGAAAAACTAAGACACAAAACACTAGTATTACATGCAGAGACAGACTCCCATACAAATTCAGAGAGACACAGACAGACAGACAGACAGACAGACAGACAGACAGGCAGACAGACAGACAGACAGACAGGCAGGTTGTCACACAGATAGAACAATACACTGCATATTAAGATGTAAAAAACACCAGGACCCTGTCCCTGCGAAGCACAAAGGCACATTATAAAAAATGAGACGTCAGACAGACAGGTGCAGACAAATGCACAGACAGACAGAAAGACAGACAGAAAGACAGACAGACAGACAGACCCTGTAGCAATCAGGAGAAACATCCCTCCTGCTCTCCCTGTGTGGCGAGGATCAGAAACGAGGTACGCTTTCCTTCATCCTTTATTTCTCTGTCGTCGTCTGCGCATTGTTTCTTCCTCTGTGTTTATTGTAGCCTCTTTCATTTTGTTTTGTCTTTCTTTGCTTTTTCTTTTTTTTGTTGTCTGGGTTTCCTTCGCTCCTTTGTGCCCATGATGCATGCCGACGTGTCAGGGCGCCGTGCCAACGCTGCCTGATGAAGACCAGGCGGTGGGTGCCCTTGTTTGTGTGTGTGTGTGTTTGTGTGTGTTGATGTATGCAGATTGGCTTGCTTTGGGGCCGGGGGCAGCTGCAAACACTTGTTTGTGGCGTCACATCCACGTGGGGATTAAGAAGGACTCGCTGCCTGTCTACACTTAGACAAGTCTTACTTTATGTTTTTGTGTTGAATGAAAAAGCATATTAAGTATAGCAAACGGGGAAAGCAGAGAGTTAATGAATCATTTATACAATATTAAAATCATAAACAATTATGTACTTACAACCATGGACTGTTTTTGTAAAGAATCTGTCTTATTGCATTCAAGGTCACTCCAACTAAATTCCTTTTATGATTTTCGCACTTAAATGTCAGTTAGGTAAAAGCACATTAGCAAATTGTACTTAAAATATCAAAAGTAGTCATACTTCAGGAAAAGTGTTACACTATTTCTATTACACCATATTGTTGGACTAGCATTAAAGTGAAAGCAGCATTTGTATTGTTATAGTTAGTCAAGCTGGAACTAACTAACGTTTCATCCATACAAAAATATCATATTCTATATACTAGCTACTGTATATGTTTCATACATAAAAACGTAATCTGTAAACTCTCAGATAAAACTAGTGGAGCAGAAGTAAAAAGTATCATGAAATTAAAATACTCAATGGAAGTACAAGTGACTCAAACTTGTACATTTATCCCACAACCTAATTGAGTCACAACGTTACATCCACACTCCGAGACCATGGTCAAAAGACCCTAAGAGTTGCATTTAGATTGCAAAACATAAAAAAAGTTTAGATTATGATATCCTCAAGAAAATATGTACTGTATTGATATTTGTTTCTCTATTGTCAGACGGAGCATACTGTACAAAAAAAAGTGATGCTTTGGGGTCAATTTGATGGTTCAAACCCCTGCAAGATGACACATTTATTTATGACATAATTACATGCCCAGTAGGTATATAGAGCCTAAATCTATTTATTTTCGTAAGGGATATTATGAATGGGGGAACAATAGTGATTTAATGTGACATTTTTTACACTTCTGAAGTACAGTTTACATCCAGTTATTTATGTTAGAGAGAAAGAAATAAGCAGAATTTGGTGAAAGGAATAATGTTTATGTGAAGGTCAGAGAGTATGTGCCTTGCTCAAGGACTCCAGCACTGTAAGTGTCTTTGTGATGCATTCAGGAGACAGAACACATGGTAGTATTTTGCTGTTTCATTACTTTCCTGTCAGAGCCATAGGTCAGAACATGTGAGGGAAACTCTGTATGTCCTTCAGCCAACAGCACTCTCTGGCTTAATGACCTCTAGTGGAGAGTTGTGGTGAAACAGCTGCAGACACTTCACCAGTGACATTCCAATCTGAATTTAAATCTATAAGGTCTAATCTCTTCAAGGACATTCTTGTCCTTTGAGTGGATTTGTATTATATTAATAACAAAAAGTGATATAGTTACTCACCTCAAAGAATGGTTTGCAGTGGTTTATCTGAATCAGAAATCCTTAATTGGTCCCACAAAGGGGAAATTAACATAGTTACAGTACAAAGATAAAAGGCATTTCAAGTGAGTAGACTAACATATCAAATAAGAAACATGTTAATAAAATAAAGATAAAGATGTAAGTAAAGAAAGAAATGCAGTTTCTGTTCAGTTCCTTTGCCATCTCTTCCTATCACTCTCATGAAGTGCCAGGAGGAGAGCCTGCTCTATTGGTGGCAGATGTTACTCTGGCAGTGATGGAATGTGTGTGTGTGGTGTGTGTGCACCTGTGTGTAGCAGTGTGTGCAGTTGTGTGTATGCAAATGAGTACTGCTTTTGTATTTCTTCAACTTGTATAGTACTTAGCATTGGTAATGTGTCATGACTGTGTGTGTGTGTGTGTGTGTGTGTGTGTGTGTGTGTGTGTGTGTGTGTGTGTCTGTGTGTCTGTGTGTGTCTGTGTTTCTGCACTCCTGCCTGGCCCTGTCTGTGGCCACAACTGTGTGCAGAATAACAATGAGCATCTCAGGCTACCCAGAGCGTGCGTGTGTGTGTGTGTGTGTGTGTGTGTGTGTGTGTGTTGTGTGTGTGTGTGTGTGTGTGTGTGTGTGTGTGTGTGTGTCTTTGCCAAGGGCTAGTGTTACCCTATTGAATTTAGGAACAGATTTTCTCTTCCTCTCCTCTCCCCGTTTCCTCTCGTATCCTAGTCTAACCTCATCTCCTCCTTCCTATCTGCTATAATCTCCTCTCCTCTTGTTGTCGGGCAGGTACTTTTTCAAATTGGATCCCATTACTCTCCTAAAACTGCAGAATTGCAAAACTTGTAGGAACTTACAGAAACTTGCTCAGAAGAATTCATTATATGCATCATTTTAATGGTGCTACATTTGCAAGCAGGAACATAAAGGCCTCTGAGATGGAAGAGGCAGCAGTAGATGTGAGTTGTTCTGCACATCCATCTGCTCCAGCAAATAATAAAAGTTCATGTCTTGGATATCACTGAAAATGTTAGTCTTTAATTAATTAAATTACATTTCTCATGTTTAAAGTAGACCTCTAAATGTGAGCGTTAGACTGCATATGGAACACAGTTATGGTCCTGGAAAGTGTTTGGATGGGAGAGACGATAGATAGATGCAGAGGTGATGAAGTTCTCCTGTTGTTGTTGTTGTTGGTGTGTAGGTGAAAACATGCCTGTGATGTTTGTGTGTGTGTCTGGGTTTACTACTACCCCCCCCCCCCCCTCTCTCTCTCTCTTTGTCCCTCTTTTGATTTGTACGTTGAACACACACCAGAGGGCATACTCACAGCTGTGCTGTCTAGACGTCTTTTTTATTTATTTATGATTGTGTGTGTGTGCGTGCGTGCGTGTGTGTGCGTGTGTGTAAAGAAGGTACTCTTAGGGCTCTTGTGTGGCCATACACACACACACACACACAAACACACACACACACACACACACACACACACACACACACACACACACA
>CALSBZ010046900.1:77995-132154 GCA_943591055.1 Gobionotothen gibberifrons | reverse complement strand
TCTCCCATGATGTGTGTTAATGTAACGCCTGGTGTCTATTGGGGTGGTTAAAGAGCCTGTGTCAGTGGGGGGGTCCCAGGCTCGTTACACAGTTTTCACACTGAAAAAATGTCCTTCTGATGGGTGCAGTGTCAGTCAGTACACACACACACACACACACACACACTGCAGCACCATGAACGCTGCAGCTTAGTAGTGTGCGTGTGCAGCAGTACTCAGGACAAGCCTATTACTACTTGACATGCAAATCTCTTTTCTGACCTGTCTGTCTGTCCTCGTCTCGCTCTCGCAACCCCTCCAAATAATCTCTCTGCCTCTCTCCTCACTAACTAACTGTTCCCTTCTCCTGCCTGCTCACTTTCCCTTTTACTCTAGTACATTCACATTTCATTCAGATTTTCTATGCCTCTTTCTCTCTCTCCAGTACAATGGTCTTCCCATTTTTACACGCTTCCTAGCTCCTGCAGCTGCAACTGTGTCGTGTGTGTGTGTGTGTGTGTTTTGCACATTTGAGTGTGTAACTGTGGTTGAGCCAAACCCACTAAACAAGCAAAAAGAGGGACATTAAAACATAACATCCCAAAAAAAGTTGTGTGTGCCTTCGTGAATGTGGTAGTAAGCTGTTGAGGCGGTTGTGGAAAGTGTTTACACAAATACGCAATTGCATAACTTTAGCACAGCCACTGCTCAGTCATTACATAGGGACACATGTGTACCTGTATGCATTTGTTTTCCCAAGTAACCAGCGTCCATTTCCTTCATTTGAACTTCTGTGTTTGAATGGTCTAACCTTGGCCTGTTTGTGTTTACACTGCTCTGACTAACTGACTATAAGGTTTTGACTTGCTCTTCTCCCAGTAAATCATGTTTACACTTAGCTTGGTTTCATAATTGTTGATTCATCATTCATTTGACAAGCAGCCAAACTGTTATCTGCCCTTTCGAAAACACAAACATCTCGGTTACTATCGTGTATGGGTTTCTAGGCCCATTTAAGAAAAAGGAGCAGAAGCTGAAAATATAGTTTTTGTACTCTTTATGTTTCTTAAAGGTCACATATTATGCAACATCTTCTTTTTCATGTATTTTCTACACGTGTCCCCTCTGTGTAAAGAGATTCTGAAAGTTTCAGGAAAAAAGATTCTCTCTCTTATTGTCCTGATCCATTTATATAAAAACCTGTCTGAAAATGAGCTGATCAGATTTTGGCCCCTTTATGATGTCATAACGTTTTTTTGGCTTGTGTAACCATTAGCCAATCAGCAACCAAGGTGGCACCACCCCACCTTATCACCTGCATCTCCTCCTAGAGCACCATTGTGTTATTTTTAACCAAATATCTATCAGAGGGTCGTGGGGAGGGGCTCCTTAATTTCATCTAAAGTATAAGAATCAGCACTTTTGAAACAGGGCTGAAACAGAGGGGTTTATGGGATGCTACAATGCATGATCTGTTTGCTATTTCTAGCCAAACCCTTCAGAGACATGTTTTGTATATATCTGAGACCTATAATATATTGATGAAAAACAGTATAATAGGGGACCTTTAACATGTACAAACTCACATTGTTTTACTGGTGCTGGTGACCTCATTCTGTAGCAGAGCTGTTTTGCTCTATTCTGCTCTGTTCTATTCTTCTCTGTCTTGCTTTGTTCAGGTTTTTACGCTGGCTGTCTCTGGACTTTTCTGTTTTGTTATGCTCGACCAGCCTAATCTAACGCTAGTTTGCCTCCGTATATTGTGATGCATGAGTGGACACTCACTGAGCGAGCCAGGCAAACTCCCAGGTCTTTTGTATACTGTAGTTGACCTAACAGTTAACCTCAGCGAACTTTGAGTTGAAGCTCTTGCACAACTTGACCCACTGGCAAGGTGCATGATGCAGGGAGAGAATCCTGGCCTTAAATAAATGTGTCTCAATACAACAGATGTCATGTCCATGTTGGAAAAAGTGAACCCTGAAGTTTGTTTGTATTTATGTGTCAGAGTGCCCCAAACTATCGGCTTTCATGTCAGTGTGTCCTGGAGTGTTGCATGCTTTCCTTGCAATCTAGCTTTACAGTTGAATTATGGGATCTTCAGTGAGAGATACAGAATATTGTTACAAGTGAACACTGACATGATAATTTGTATAAATTGTACATAACATCAACGTACATGTGAGTGAGTTTAGATCCGGCAATTCAAATGTAAATTGGATAACATTTTTAAATGTTGGATGTACAAATCGAAGGTACAATCAATTCAATATTTATCCATTTTAACGACAAGTATATCTTAAGAATGTAGGATTATATTGTGAAATCCACATTTGAGTAGCATTTGGATACAATCCCTCAGTACTGAGAGGTAACCAACTTGTTTACATGCTTTAAAATCTAATCTCCTTGATACCGGCTCACATAAAATCATTACTTGGCAGTTGATGAACTCTACCTCTCTTTCCCTCACAGTAAAATATACACAGATAAGAGAGGTAATTTCTGCACAAGGAAGGAGGTTGTTTTTGCCATTGGTGGGTCAATGGTCACTGCTTTGAATGCACGTATTGCCGGTCTCTTCTGTAAGCAGCAACCGCCTTTGTCTCGTTGGTGAAACGTTGCAGTTGACAGATTCCCCACTGTATTTGTTTCTCTGCTGTTTGGGAATCTCTCCTCTCTTTTCTCTGTCGCTTTTATAAAAATTATATTGAAAGTTGTTTTACCTGAAGTGTTATGGGAGATAGTACTTAATGATTGTGATTTTGTAAGAAGCAAAACATGCTAGCTATCAAAAATGTTACACATGACCCATTTAAAGTTATAATAAAATGTGTCTGTGATAGTATATGATCAAGTCATATGTGAGTTTTTATATTAAATGACATTTCTTAAGTAGACCATTTTATCCACTAACAATGAGTGCAATTAACCATGAAGATACAAATTCAGAGAAACCTGCAAGTACATTGGCTTCAAATAAGCCACGCCATTGTAAAGGCTGGTGCATTCATCTCAATTGACCTGACATTTTTAAGAAGTAAAACTTTTTTTTGTAAATTAGGGTTAACAACCAAGGTGCATGTTTTATTCATTTGCGTCAATTTATCATTGTTGAATTGGTGAACATAATTGCAGTTTTTCTGATGTTTAGGAAAATTATAATGCCAAAGCAGAGCATTTCTACTAAAACCATACATTTTCAGGTGTTGTCCCGCATGTGTTGGCAACGCTGCCCAATGGATGATTAAGTTAGAGTCCTTGTGCTTTTCACAACCGGCACACTACAATGAGATTCATTATAAAACTGGCTAGGATGTTTTTATTTTTACTTGATTCCTCCTCAGGGAGATCAGAGGTCAGATACATCACAGACCAACACTAGTTATCCATTGTTGTGCTCAAGGACACTTCAGCAGCTAATGTATGTTGAAGTGGGGGTTGGACTCTGAACCCTCGGACAGAAAGCCTGTGTACCAGGGCAAAAATAATAAAAGCTATGCTCTGGATTTACCAATGATAAATATAGTTCTTCTTCATATAGTTTATATTTGTTGAATATCTGATCATCTTTTTTTTAACACTCCTAGGAATGCTTAAATGTTTTGTTACAAGTTATTGATGTATGTTAAGAAGAGCAAAACGTAATATTCATGGTGCTTTTTTTCTGGTAAATATAAACAAACCTAGAAACATGATTTAAAATAATGTCCAACACGACCACATCATCACCATACTATTTTTTTTAGGCCATTGGCTATGACATCAGCTAAATGTTTCTCAAATGACTCACTGTGGGACTTTTTACTGTACAACTAAATGAACTGCCACATGACAATAATCACAGAGTAAAAATAAAATTGAGTCAGTCAACAACGTAGACATCCCAAGAAGACAGAACCAACAGCTGGCCATTTGTACAAAGCTTTTTAAAACTTAATGATAAGATATATGGCAACTTAACTGGCTTTATGGCCAGTGTTAGAAACTTTAATATTGTAATACGGATTCTTGTTTGTTAAATCATGCAGCGTAACACACATTTGGATGTTTAAGTAACATTGCAATATCATTTTTGAGTTTATCCTAGAATAATTTCTGAAACAAAAGTATATTGCAATGGTTTCACTTCAGATAATTATTTTTAATATCGACTATACACTAGGTCTGTATCTAATTAAACAATTAACTGTGGGTAATCCAGTATTTCAGACTCAATATGTTTACATTTAACTACTTTACCAGTCTCCTCATTGTATTCATGGCAGTTTAAAATGTTAATCATCAGGTTAGGAATTAGTACAGCAAGCATAATAAAAAATTATCGGAATCATTTAGGACATTTTGTACTTTTTGATTAGTTTCTTGATACGAGGGTTTTAGGGCCCTAATTTTATTTTAAAAAAGCTCTGACTATGACCTTGGAAGAGTATATCTAAAATGTGCCAGTCCGATACATTTCCTGTATAATGGAAGATGATTTATGGTTATCATATTTTGTTCACATAGCTTATCCCTTGTTTAAAAAAAAAATCTGATGGAATACTTAAATGTTAAATTAAAAATAATAACATAACAAAATACGTTTAAGTGTTTATGGTTTTAGGTGTGATGCATATATGATAACATTTCTAATTGGTTAATCAATTCGAAGGGACTTAACTGCTTACCTTAAACATTGCTGACATGCTTGGCTTTACACACTTTTACTCTTCTGTCGATACCATTTTCCTACCTTCGGCTGTGTTTGGTTTTCTCAGTCAGAGGAAGTGGTGAGTGTGTTTCCTGCTCCCCCCTCCAGAATCAGTCAGAGAGCTGAATGCAGAGAGAGAGAGAGAGAGGAGGGGAAAGCAGAGCTCAAGCGAAAGAAGGTTAGCCAGCAGCGAGTTAAGAAAATGGCGATCATGCAGGACGAATGCCTCCCCTCGTAGATGCTGCAAAAAGCGTTGAAATTCTTTTAGCCTTACAGCCGGCTTTCCTTTCCACTCGGTTGCACTTTATACTTCAATGAGGTAAGGTTATTTTGACGGTGTTTCCTTGACCAGAAAACCTCATTTTTCTTTGTGGCGAGCAAATGTACGCAGAGTGCCCTGAGCAGGGAGACCGGGGACTGGTGGTTGATCTGCCGCTGTTGTTTGGTTAGCCATGACTGGGCTAAGCTACATAGCTAGCCTCCTGTGCAGTTAGCATAGCTGGCCTCCTGTTCGGGTTGCATTGCCGTTTGGAAACGTATATGGTAGGCACATCCGCTGATACGCCAGGATAAGTGTTTGTTTGCCTGTCGTCTGGGACAAACAGACCGTTGTATTTGTGGGCAGGTTAGCTTCATGCTAATGCTAACGCTAACGAGTACGAGCGTTCGTTGGTTAACCTTAGCTCGCCGGTTGTGCGCACATATCTGTCAAAGAGAGAACATATGTATTTCGTTCGACACTAACGTGTCTACAAATGGGTTCATAAGTAACCTAATATTGTTTATGGATTTCATGTAACATTGCGTTTATTAGAATATCATAATTGCGCTACATTGGGGGGGAAAGGGTACGTTAACTAGCCGCTTCGTAACGTTAGCTCTTGTAGCTAGCATTAGCAGTCATGCTAATTTGACGACGCAGGTTGCCCGTTGGTGAAAGTGACGGATTTAACCGCTGTTTGGTGGCTTGCATACGAGGCACCGTTACTCAAATATCACAATACATTTAACAGTTGGCGGTAAATGATAACATTAAATACAATTTATGATACAATTGTAAAGCTGCAGAGTTGTGTTTCGTGTTTAACACCCTCTATCGGCAGAAACACAGAGCAGCTGGTTAGTCAACACTAGTTTTGCAGTCACCTAACTTTTTACACCAGCTTGACGACGTTGCAAAAACAACTAAATCACTTAATAATTTAATTGCATCGACTGTAATTAGATGCCATGTTGATGCATTGTTGGTTTTGGCTTCGCTGGAAAAACACCAGCTCGAGAGAAGCCATGTTGGTTAAGCTGCAAGTCAGGCAACAGCTGAGATAATGGCCGATCAGCACCCGAGCTGGTAACTCTGACCCACAAACACTCACTTTATCTGTAATTTTCATCAGAGGTGGAAGAAGTACTCAGATTATGAAGTAAAAGTAGCAATGCTGCAGTGTAAAAAGGCTCGGGTACAAGTAAAAGTCCTGCATTCAAAATTGTACTGAAGTAAAAGTATTAGCATAAAAATACTTTAAAGTATGCGTTATGCAAAATGGCCATTTCAAGCACCATATAATTTACATTATATTGTTCTATTTGAATTACTTTATACACTACTGGGTAGCTTAACCTATAATAACAATAATGTGTTGATTTATATTTTGTATCGATAACCTAGTAATTAAATATGTAAAATAAGTGTAGTGAAGTAACAGGTACAATATTTGCCTAGAAAATGTAGTGAAGTAAAAAGTAGCATAATGTAAAAACACTCAAGTAAAGTACAAGTGCATACATTTTTTACTTAAGTACAGTATTTACATAAATGCCTGAGCTAAAGAGGACTTTGGTTGTGCATTACTCTGTTATGCAGTTCAACCTGCATTTCCACATCAACAAGTTGAAATACTTTGAATACAGTACTCACGAGTCTCTGTTTGTGTATACTTGTCCTTGCATATACTTTGTGGGTGAGGCATGCCTTTTGACCGGTGCCCCATCAATAATTAATCTGTGACATTTTAATAGAGTCCAGTTTACTATGCCAGGTTTAGCATCTATTTGGGTAAACGCCTAAAATGATATGTAGTAGTTTTTATTTTTTTACAACGTGTTGTTTAATCACAGTACACCAATACAAGTGTGAGGTGCCCACATGCAAACTATCTTTTATTTGTTAATGTGTGTGTGTTCAGGTAAATCTTAATTTATAGCTGAAAGATTAACCTTCTAATCTTTGTCTTTCAGAGATTCGGAATTGAAAGCTGTTGCCACCAAAGAAGCTAAAGCATCGTTACAGGTGAGTGTCAATCTTCACATTGATGTGTTCATTTATTTATATCACCTTTTGGAGCAGCTTTGCTTTATATGATAGCATGCTCTCTGTGTGTTGGGATACTAAAGGTGTGTGTGTGTGTGCGTGCATGTTTGTGAGGGGGACAGGGGATGGGCAGCTGCTGCTTATGCAAGCACATGCAGTTCCGTTTGAATTGAATTGGAGGGTCTGGGTTGGTCTAGGCCGCATTGTGCTGAGTAAGCTTTGCTGTTTTAAAATTGCTAAATGAGAAGCCGGAGTCCTGATGTTTTGTGTGCGGAGAGGTGTTTGTGCAGCTCATTGTGTCCATACAGTTGCAGGCACACAATAGAGCTGTGGACCACAACCAGTTCAGCAACCCGCTTCAGGGGCTGCGTCTAATCTGTTTTTAGATCCTGAATCTGTTTATATTCTATTGAGTTTTTACATTTCTGTACCTAAGAGCAAGTGCAACAACTCACCTTCTTTACCTCTCCAAAAGTGTATGTTGTTGTCGTCGGCATTCAGGATGTTGTCCAAAGAAGAAAGGTTCAAATGTCAACGGTTTTGTTTTTAATGTTGGTTTAGTCCAGTTCCTGGTACGTCATCTGCAATGTATTTGTTGTGGTTCATGGTGAGGGAATTGCTTTGTAAGGTTTTTTTAGTAGGCTCATTTTTTTGGATGTGGTTTTTGTTCACAATTCAAGTTTGCTATGCAGTTCTATTGCATTTTCTGACTGACGGTGGTACATTATTTAACGTTTAATAAATCATTTATAAAACAAAATCACTTTCCACTCTAACATTTCTATCTTTCCCGCAATCAAACACTTTTTCCAATAGCGGTTTATTATACACCCCAAATCTCAACGGAAACTCTCAGTTTTGTTCCATAAATAACCGGCTGCCGTTTACATTTTTAGCTTTTGGAAAGTGGTTTCACTTTCATGTTTGAAAGTCGTCCTGTTCCAAAGTTTACAAATATAATTAGCTGGATGCTTTATAAAAGGCAAACCACAGCATCTTAAAGTAGCATTTGTTGCAGCAGTGGGGATTACATACCTCGTGGCAAAAACTGAATAACTGTTTGACGTATTCAGAAGCCCTAAAGGTATACATAAGCAACGCTCAACTGTGAGTCAGTTTCGTGACACAGACTCACATCTAGCTTGCTCACAGATACTCCAGATCCAGTTTATTGCTTGAGGTCAATTAGTAATCGTAACAATGAAAAAGTTATGTAATTTGTTTGAGACCACTGTTATTTCCTTTCTAGTTTGAGAGCGATGTGCTGTGAGGCTTCACTTTTCACGTTGGCTCTCCAAATTACCGCCTGCTCACCATGTTTTCATTCTTGTCTATAAATATCTGGTTTATGTCACGCTGAAAGCTAAAGCAATGTATAAAATGACTCTCTGCTGAAATAGCCGACTTGAGATGGTCGTGTTTGGAATTTAATACCGCAGTGCTATAAATTCCTGAGGCGTTGCAACATTGCTACTTTGGTTGGAGATCAGGTAGTTGACCTTTGCCCCTCGGATCAGTAAAGCCACACCTGCAGAGGGTCATGAGACAGTAACAGGCGGATGAACAGGAGTGCTTGTAACTGTTGACTTTTGCAGGCTCAGACAAGATATAGTACTCCCAAAATGTAGTTTAGCAAGCCTTTACTGATGATGGTAAATGGTGGGTTTGGCTTTGGGGATTGAATATCAGATTCAGGAACAGCCAACTTTATTTATTCTGGGGCAATTGGGTTCAAGACGGTCACACCATTTAAGAATAAAATAAGTAAGACATTTTAATAATTGTTGATGAGTGTTAATATATTTATATAAACATAACTTGACTTAAATTTCAGTTATATAATTTTGTATTTAAAGGTGGGGTAGGTAATTTTGGAGAAACCAGCTCGAGTGCGCTAGAATTTGAAAATACACAACCGGAGAAAATCTGCCACTTCCTTACAGAGCCTCTCCTCCAACACACACGAACGTGCACATGACCAATGAGGGCAGGAGATAAGTTTGTGCACAGATGGAAGGCTGACAGGCAGGTAGGCCATCCAGTTATTTTACCGGCAGTTACCGGCTAAAAATGATTGGTCGTGCTTTTTACAGTACTACGGCTTCCACAGATGACATTATTTTATGGATTTTTTGTCAAAGCACTTTATATATATATATATATATTATTTATATATATATTATTTATATATATATTTTTTTATATATATATATATAGATATTCATTGCTATCGGGATGTTAAGAGCATTCCATGGAATATAACAAAGTGTATCTCGAGCCGGTTTCTCAAACTTACCTACCCCACCTTTAAGCTCTAAAATGTTCTGAACAGTTTGTTATTATAGTATATACACTTTGCAGTCACCTACTTTAAAATGTACTTTATATTTTCCTCCATTATAAACTGCCTGCTTACATTTCTAAATTGTCTTTATACAATTTTCAATTGAATATTTATTTTCTTATATGTATTATTTTCACAACTTGCCTAACCGTCCTTTGCTAGCAGCCAAGTTAAAAGGCTTCTTTTTTTTTAAGCCAGTAATATCATTTTGCCTTTCTTGAGTTACCATGATTTGTGAGTATAAATGCAGCCAGGCTGGACATGTCACATATTGCAACGTGAGCCCCGCAAAGCCCTCGCTGTTGGGCTGTTTAAAATGTGAGAGACTTATTGTCATTCACTAATTGACTGATGGTTTTCCTGAACCCAGCCTCTGGAGTTCAGCCTCCGTGAGAACATGCTCATTCAAATGAATGCTAATGATGTGGTGATATAAATGTAAATTAGCCACGCGACTACCCTCTGGCTTTTGTTTTGCCGGAACAGACGAACTCCTGTGAGTGTTTTTGTGGATGCACATGTCAATCTGTGTGTGTTTATGTCTGGGGTGTCTGAAAACGACTGCCTCCAAAAGGCTACGAATGCAATCAATACACCGTCTCTTGCATGACTCACTTCAGGGAGTTCAAAACACTCCCACAGGGTCTCAGCATGCAGTAGTCTAAAGCCTCCAATTTTTTATCTCTACCTCTTCACAAACCCAAATATAGTTTGATTATTTTTTTAGTCTTTCAGCTCTATCTGACAGCCCTTAGAAAAAAAGGTTCACTGGAGAGGCAAGTGGGTGGCAGCAAAATCTGTGCTACACTGAATCTCACAAGGCATTGGAAAGAAATAGCTTTTACACTCTAAAGCTAATCGACAAAGAGAGACGGGTTTAGAGAAATGCTCTTTTTAAACTATTTTCTCTGATCTTTCATCCGTCTGCTGCCGTTTATCCCTCTCAGCCCGCCTCTCTGCTTTAGATGGAAAAACCCAAAAGTAGGTGCTTAATAGTGGAATCAGGTCTCCACGTTGTTATTTTATCTACTTTAAACTAGGGCTGCTCAATTAATCCTATTTTAATCGTAATTACGATTTTGGCTTGCAACTATTATAAAAACAACATCGAAATAAAACGATTATTTTTTAGGGTAATCAACTGTTAAAAACATACTGTTCACATTTTTTTTCAATAAATGGATGTTTTCAAAGTAAATGGATAATTGTTTTTAATAATCGTGATATCAATTATTGACCCAAATAATCGAGATTATGATTTTTGCCATAATCGAGCAGCTCTACTTTAAACACAACAAAGAACATATTTAGAGATAGGATATTTTCGGAAAGCGACCTTATCAGTCCGGTGATTTTGTACATAGTGTTAAAAATGGCTGCCGTATTCCATGTTAAATTAGGTCAACACAATAAAAGTTACTTTTTAAAGATGGATTAATGTTGTCTATTGGTCAACAGTATAGTACCATTCAAGGCAGCTACTAACACATTTTATGAAATGCATGTTTCTTAATCGATTATAATGTTAAAAAACATTTACAACCCTTATTTCCCCGCAGTTTTGTAGATGCTAAACTGACTGAATAATGTTTGTCTAACTATTTCAGAATCAGAAATCCTTTATTTGTCCAGCCACGAGGACAAACACGGCATTACAACAGCAAAAGTACAGTAAAATGAGTAGACTTGCATATTTTATACAGTCTGACTGCTGTAGGAAGGACGGACCTGGCCATTCAGTCAAACAGGGAAGGCGGTTGCATTACAGGCGAGATTTACCGTCGTTTTTCATTAGCAAATATAAAAGTTTAACAACAGAAAACACATGGTTACCTCCTTTATCATATCTCAGGTGACCGAGGTCAGGTTAAACAACTGAGTTTTATATCCCTCTTCCTTTTAGATGACCTAACACGCTTACATAAAAAAGTATTTGGTTATATAATTCAGCTTTTATTGGCTAATATGCAATTACTGTTAGATGTTGGATAAGCCCACATTCTTCTTCTTTTTTCTTCTTAGTTTCTTGTACCACCTGTCAATAGAAGAAAACATGCAATTACCTCTTCTCTCTCTCTCTCTTTCTTTCCCTCCCCCTGTTCTCACTGCCTTGATCTTCTTCATCCCTTCTTTTGCTTTTCGGTGACTCTCGGTGCCCCCCCACCTCAGTCAGCTGTAGCTGTCGGGGGATGGGCAATTGTCGGACCATTCATAAACAGATGCTGTCCGTAGAGTGTGTATGTGTGCACTCCAGGAGGGCCCCCACCATGCTCTGCTGTTGTTGTTGAACCCAGAACCATCTGCTGGAGCACTTGATGGTTGGAGGAAGGAGAGATAGGGGGAAGTGTGGGAACTAAGGGGGGAGGGTGGTGGGTGAAGGTGGCTGGAAAAGCAAGGATGCAACTGGATTTGCATCTATAGTTGGATCATAACGAATGAGGCAGACTGGTAAATGAACTTGTTGACCAGATCGAGTGGTGCAGAGATGCTGTAGGAGGACTCTGAAGTTTGCACCGCAAGGACTCCCAATGGGATTTTGGAATATAGCAAAAAATAAGATCTTTGACAAACACTTGTTTATGTTACTCACAGGTTTTGTTCAGCAGGATAATCTCCACATATTGACACCATTTATATGATTTTTGAAGCATAACTGCAATCGCCAGGAGTAAAAAGCTAACTAGGCTATAAACAAACTACATCAGTGTCACATGACTCCATCACAGTCCAGTCACCACCGCTAAGCTAAAGGGGGCTAATGTTCCCACGTGATGACATTTGTCAACAACCTCCCTTTTTACAATTACAAATGATTTCTTATTTCAGGAATCCAAGCAAAAGCGCGTACAAAATGTTCAGTATGAGTCGATGGAAATGGAAAAGCTGATCTCCTGGTTTTAGGACTCGTTCTTCCGCTTATTAGCTTAGGGAATTGTAAGCCCCGATGTGTAGTTGTTTCTTTTTATTTGACTTATGCGCCTTTGACAGCAACCGCATACCTTTTTTATTTTTCAGACACCTTAGTCCTCAGCTTATCAGTGTCCCCAACTGGTTCCCAAACACTAAGCAAACCTCCATCATGTAGTAAATAAGTTCACGGTCTTTTGGTTACACATGGCTTTAGCATCAGCTCTGATCACTGCTGTGCTCAGCTGTGCTGTTTCTAAGATGTATGGATTTGTTCCTAGGACGATGCATTTAGATCCACATCACTGACTGTAAGTGTCCTGTTAAGTGATTTCCAATAGTTTTTCCCCTGGCTTTATGATACATTTGCCATTAGATTTAACTGATGGTAATGAGTTGATGCATTCTACAGGGGATGCCTGCCATTTTCACATTTCCTTTTTAAAAGGATCGGAAACATCACTTTGCTAATGAAGATAATACTTGGAACATTTAAGCCTTTCATTTTTAAAGCAGAATCATGATCTTGTTGTTGGCTGCTATAGCAACACTGTTTCAATATTGAATATGAGCCACTGTGCAATTATCTAACTGAACTAGATGACTACATATTTAATGGTGCAGCCGTGGTGTCCGGGTGAGCCAGTTCAGCGTCTCCGTACATCTCTCTGTTTATAGCTTAGGTAAGTGTGGTGCTGTAATCCCATTATCAGATTAGCCTGCCGCTTTCTCCTGCAGGCTAAATGGCACGCCCGCTGCGACCGGTGCAGATACACTTTACCCCCGCTGAGGGAGAAGCCACAGTCTGATTACAAACTAATACCACACTAAATGGAGGTCATTTTTTATGGGAGCCAAAAGAGTCATATTTGTAATCTGTCAAAAGTAAAGTACAATATTTTATATATTGAGGCTAGCTGTTTTGTCACCAGGCCTTATATCAGCAAAAAGTGATACAACGAACATGCTGTCTTTTCTCTGCATGATACGGCTCACCTCACTTTTGGTGCTCTATTCCCTTTTCCCCCTATTCTATTGGCTGTAGTGACGCTACTTGAAATGGTCACATTGGCAACCAAACAGGAAGTGTATGGCCAAGTTTGTAGTAAAATGCAATGCTTTTGAGGTTTCTTTTCTATTTAAAAGTGCAATAAATGTGGGCAAGTTACCATGCTCATTGACTCTTCAGTGGTCAGCAGTGTCTTAACGTTTGCTCTTAGTGTTGGCTCAGCTCCCTTTTTGAACCTGAGTTCAAATGGTATTCAAAATAAAAGTACCAGGTAGTATTAAACTTCCCTATGGAAGTCCAAAGAATAGGGAGTTAGGGAGAGCTTTGGCGAACCATGCAGTAGAAACACCAGAGACTGGAAATATAAATAGATCATTTAAGGGATCCAACCAATGTTTTTTTTTTTTTAGATTAGTTGTTAAATATATTTAGTTTTAATCCGATTTGATAAAAAAAATGTCCGCTAATCCGGGAAATTCCAAGCTGACGTCTTCAAGTTGAAGTGATCATTGTTTTTGTGCTTCATAAACGACAAATGCCTCAATTAAATGACTAGATCGGTCAGTCATGGTATTTCTTACCTGTTCACAGGGAACATACCCATAGAGGGAAGAACAGTGGATGGAAGAGAGAGAGAGACGGAGATTGTGACGAGGACGGAGGATAAGAAGATCAAGGACTGGTCAAAAGGTGAGAGTTCAGGGCTTCTCCGGCGCCGTCGGACAGTTTTAATGCGTGAAAGTAGATCATGTAGTTATTCTCTGGGAGGATTCGTAGTCTTATAATCCGCTCTTTTCAGGACGGCAACTTCCTTTCAACTTTGTATCTAAATTGAGCAATCGGCTTCTAAAACTCAAAAGTCTGAGACTCAGTTTTCATTGGGCCCTTTTCTCTAAACACCACATGCAAGTCGGGTATTAATATCGCACGTCTTCAGAACTTTCTCTTGGTAAAGATATTTTCACAACCATCCGTGCTGCAGTTTTCTGTAGACACACATTTCTGGCAACACATGATACAATTTGGCTCAGTATAAAATAGCTCAACTCCCAAAAGACTTCCAAAAACTGCTTGGCTCAAGACTTAAACTCGCATTTTATTTATTTTGACTGCTTATTCATTGCAGCCAAGACATGTTTCAAAATATTTCAATGTTTATTTTTCCAATACTTTTTCTTCCTTGCATGGTCCCGTCTCTTGTTGTTTCTCCCTGAAGTGCCGTGTGCTTTTCTGGTGTACTTTGCCATGTGACCTAATGGTGTTTTCCATTCGACTTGTAGTTTCCATTGAGTCCGGTTTGTACTAGACTACTAATGTTACAGCTGCAAGTACTAGGGGAGTGTAGGTAGTCTGATAGCGTCTATCTCTGACCTTGAACGTGTCTTTATGTTGCTCTCTCTCTCTCTCGCTTTTGTTTTTGTTTTCACTCCTCCGCCCTCGTCCTGCTGTGTCTATAGTCTCACCCTCTTACTGTATTGTTGGATTACAAACAGAGAAGTAGTTCAGAGTTTAAGTCGCAGTAGTACCAAACTGTGAACTGGCACAGACATTTATCATCGTGAAGGCTCCCCCCCCCCCGCCCCCCTCCTCATATATTGGTTACACAAGTGTTATCATTGTACCTCTGAAAGACTCAGTGTCTGTACTCAACAGTGTCTTTACTATAGCTGCAGTCTATAGGCTGATTTGCTCCCAGTGTCAGCAGCTCTAGCATACATACATTTGATTGTCTTTCTATTATAGCTTTTAAAATGTGAGGTTTTTCTTTGGCTAATTACTTTTGACTGAATTTGAGACTGTGAAATTAGTTGCAATATTAGAGAGGATGATGACTTTATTAAACATTATTCACATTAGCAAATACCATACAAAAAAAATGTGTTGTTCAAAGTGTACAGTTTGTAGGCATGGAGCCCAATAGTTTATTCAGATATTTTTACATATTTTTCAATGACCAAATATTACTGCGATTTGGGAATGGCACAATCAATTTTCCAAAAAATTCATTGTGCAGCCCTATTATTAAACAAAGCATGCTCTACTCCTACAAAATGTCATCCACTCATCGCTACAGCAGCAACTAGAAAGGCACCAACCTACACTCCTATTGATAATTGATTTCAAACCTTGCCTGCCTGGTGGCAACCTGGGTGTGGGTGGTCATGTGACTGTAAAGTCAAATGGATGACTGAATAATGGAGAAACCAGGGAATGAGTCACACGCAACACCCGAAGCTTGTGCCTTTTGCGTACATGGCTCTTGGTTTGTGTTTGTTGTGCGTGGTTGCCTCTCTAAAACCCCTCCCAGAGAATCCTGGAAGAAGGTGGGCTGTGTGATAAGTGCGCTTATCTGCAGCCACACACAAATTCAAATTTGATAAAAGTTTCTCACACACGCTGGGAATGTAATCTCATTGACTACATGTTTTTGAAAATGATGCGGTTCTGCATGTTTAAACCCTTATTGATCGAAGTTGAAGCAGGACACTGTTTGCTTCCAAGTTCCCTTTACGCTTAACTGTTGATTCAAAAGAGGGTTTTGCATATTTCAGAGAGACACTTGGCATGTGCTTCTGTGGCTGATGTCATCCTGCTCGGACAAGCCCGGTGGAATTGGGAGTGTTTAGGAATGTTGTCATAACAACAGGGTATTCCCTTAAGAAAGCTCTTTCACTTGTTCAGTGCAGCTCACACTATATATTCTGGATGGGTTACCACAACAACTACAACAGACTGTTTATCTTTAATATTGCACTGTTTGATATGATAGCGTTTCCAGGACAAAAGCAGCAATGTAAACCCTGAAACTTAAACATGTAGGAGGAATGTTTGACAATGTGCTTTTGTCGGAGCAAGAGCAGATATTTAAACACAGTGCTATGGAGGTGGAGGAAACAATGTCCATGCATGAGAAATGTTTAATCCGTGAGCATTTGTTTAAAGGGGCCCTATGATGCTCATTTTCAGGTTTACTTTGTATTTCTTGCCTCTACCGTGACATGTCTCCATGCTTTTAATGTTCAAAAAGGACTTTATTTTTCTCATACAACACCTCTTTTCACCCTCTGCCTGAAACCAGAGCCCAGTCTGCTCTGATTGGTTAGCTGGCCGGCTCTGTTGTGATTGGTCAACCGCTTAGAGATGTCCCGGCCCTTAGCCTATCACGTACAATGTGTTGGAACGCATGCCAATAGAAGCTCGAGTTCTACGTCGTGATCTCCCCATGTTGCAGATGCAAAAATGACGTGATGAAGACAAATCCCTTTTATGCCAACACTCGCTGTAAAGCCAATCTGTATCATGACCTCTGTATGTGTGAGCTTTTTATACTCCGATACAACCCACTCTTTCATTTCAACGGTTTGTAGCTGAGAGCCTGATGTGTTTTACCACCATGCAAATGGTGTTAAAAAATACGTCATCTTTTGGCAAGGATGCACCATGCTTCAAATAGATTTTGCAGTTGCATGGCAACAGAAGGACCCGGGGAAAATGCCGTCAGCTTAAAGCAATGTTCAGTAGACAGGAGGTTGTTTTTTGGATGTCAGGTCAAACAGCTTTTTTTGGCATGCATTGTTTGTCCATTAGCTCACCCTCACTGTGTATGTAGGTAAGTGTTTGGCGTCACTTTCTAAACAATACAGATCGGGCAAAACAAGCTGCCTATGAACTCAAAACGTATCTCGATTTGAATCCAACATACAACAACAACCGTTAAAACAGTTTGTACCTTTTTGAATTTTCTTAGTCAACCTGCTTTTTAGTGGTACAGAAAGTTCCCTCAGTACTAAAGTATCTAAAATAGCTAGACAAAACCTATCAAACACCTATTTTCTTTGGTTTCATCATCCTTTCATGTCAATTCAGATTTGTTTTAGATCCACCTCTGTTATAGTCCTACTCTCTAGATCAGTCTATGTAACAGGTGAGGTGGAAAACCAGGCCAAACACGTTTTTATCGGTTCTTTCTATGGATCATTTCCGCTCTCCAGGTCATAGGCCACTTTGCATCTTCAGTTTCTGCCTGTTACACGGAGCACACATTCTACTGGGTTCATGTGCTGCTGCTGACTGCAGGAAGTTGACCTCTTTCCTTTTTATACATGTTAGAAGCTGCAGCTGCATTCCTCACATCAACCTCAGCGACAGGCTCTTTCTCTCCTCGTCCCTCCTTTTTTCACATTCCTCTCTTCTCTCCTCACATTTACATTTGTTGCTTTTTTTGCCATTAGCTTATTCACATTTCCTCTTTCTCTCTCCCCCCGTTAGACACACTCTCTGTGTTTGTGTCATGTCCCTGTATTCCCTCTCCTCCCCCCTCCCCTCCTCTCTCAACCCGCTCTGTCTGTAAGATGATAGCAGCAGTCGGGCCGCTGCCAACTCCAGGGGCCCTCACGAAAGCTGTTCTCAGATGGGAACACGGGGGGGGGGGGGGGGGGAGAGAAACAAACTGTACTCTGTACCGAGCAAAGAACACGCCTATACTCAGTCGGGTTAAGCCGCATTTGCATACATTAATAATGGTGTTGTAATCGAGGTTCATCGGTCATTTTGCACCACGGAAATGCGGAAAAATGCAAGCTAGCTCTTGTAAACAATACTTTGTAGACGTAGGCTTGTATTTTGATTAATGGAAATGTTTGATTGCAGTCTGAAAAGTGACTATTTTTACCACCATTAAGTGCATGATGAGTAATGCCTCTAGTGAAGTGCCTTTCTACTTTATTTTGCTTTACACTGCCTTGTAAGGACAGGCGGTACTTCTCTGTGTAGCCTCTTTGAATGTAATGCTTTGGGGTTGACAGAAGTATTTCCATGTAGGAAGGTTGAGTCAAGATCTGTGTATGTAAACAGCTCCGTTAGCTGGAATGGGCTTGCCCTTTTCAGCGCTGCCGGAGGCTTCAGGTCAAATCTCCTTCTTCTCCTTCTTCCTTCCTGGTTTGTGTTTTGGATGCGGCTTCTGCTCTGAAATACTTTTTGAGACAGTTTCTTTGGGAAGTGAGTTTCGTAATGATGATGATATCATTGTCCCGTCTGTTTTTTGATTGGGTCCAGAGGGTCGCTCAGCAGCTTCTGGCAGGCCTCATGTTGAGATGCTGGCGCTGTGCCCGGGATAGCTAGGGAGCTGTGAGTTAACAAAGGTGGAGTTTGGCCTCTATGTAGTGCGTCCGTAGGGTTTTATAGCTTTAGTTGCTGGTTTGTGTGTCTCAAAGTAACCTTTCCCCCTTGCTTGAATTGCAGTATTTGGCAGATTTTGCGTTGTTGCTATACGGTTACTACAATAAACAAACCATGCAGAGTGTTAGAATCAATAAAGTCTGACACACACGCTCAAACCTGTAACAGATGCAAGCTTCATTGCATCTGCAAACTTGCCTACTGGCCACACACTGGTTTGTTTGTTCTCTTATCATATTGGCTAGTGACCCGAGTGGTTGCTATTTGAACTGGAGGCTTATAAATAGACCTGTGTACTGCTGCAGCAGGCGGAGAGAGCCAACACACTTGATAACCTGCTCTAGGAAAAGGTCGGGAGACACGTACACACAAACGCACACTTCTCGCTGTCAAATGCACTGGTCCACTTTTACTGAAGGATGTTGAGGTGTGTCGTTTCCCTCTTCCTCCTCTTAATGTTTTAACCGCCCTCTTGTGCTTTCCAATCCAATCCAACTTTATTTATATAGCACTTTAAAACCTCCATACCAAAGTGCTGTACAGAGAGATACATCAAATATAAAATCGCTATGCTCACAAAACATACAAATAAGTATAAAATCACATAAAAGATACGAACCAGAATAGACGGGATTTAAAAACAGACAGTGTGGAAGCCTGTCTGATTAGCAAGGGCAGGTCGTTCCAGGTCGTTTCCTCGCCTCTTTCCTTTCTCTGCATCAGGATAAGAGATCTTGCTTGCCAGTTTTAAGCCTGTTGTATAACTCTAATCTAGTTGAACCAATACACTTGCGTCCCCTTTTAAGAAGGTGTGCAGGTTGGTCTGTCTACTTCCCACTCGTTTTTCATGCTGCTTTTCTGACTCACTTAGGAGTACTTTTCTTAATCTCATGGCAACAGAGAGATTCATGCAATGACTCTTAATAAACAGAAGCACATAATGAAAGGATTAAGCTGTGCACCTGTGCACCCTGGGTCAAAAACATTTCCCAATGTATCTCCCAAACATCATTGGCAAAATGGAAGAAGCTGCGAACACTTGTCGTTGGAGTTCACCTGCATTTCTGTTTTAATGAAGCTGTGCATCAAGGCTAAGGAGATGCCAAGTGGACATTAATAGGTAAAGGTGGGGATGTTGGAGGTGTTGATCGTCAATACAATTAATAATAACTGTATTTGTATATCACCCTTCATGCAAGGATGCATTACAAGTGCTTAAAAGAACAACCAGAACCAAATACCGATAGAAATACAAATAAAACAAAGAGTTCGATAACAATACAATAAAACATGAACACCAGTAAAATGTCCTGAATTAAAAGCCAGTGAGGACGCCATCAAGCAAGCCAACTGTGTCCTTTTCAGTAATGATGGACACAATTTCACTGCAAACGTCCTTGTGGCGATCCTTACACTGTCACAGTCAACAGAAAGCCAACTCTCCATAGCTAGACAAGTGAAACTTTCCCATTGTTAGTGACTGCATGATGGTTTGATTATGCACAAGGCCCATTCCTGCTGGGAATTAGCATAAAAGTATGAGTCATCCTGGTGTCTGAATTCTCTGGAAACCCTTGCTGATGAATGTCCTGATTTTAAAACGGTTGTTTTTGAAGTTATTAATAATTCATAGGTTCAACATGTTAACCTTACCATCTCTCTCTCCTCTTCTCTCTTTCTGTCTCTCTCCGCAGTGCCAGAGCATACCAAGTCAAGACAGAGTCCTAAATCTAAACAACTTCCCCCCCTTCCCCCTCCCCACAAATACACATACACACACAATCGTACACACATACAGTCCTCAGCAATGCCAAGGGGGCCCGATCAGCCTGCTGCCCGCTCTGACAAGCCCTGCCTCTTCACCTCAGGCCCTTGAGGGCTGTGCCCTGTGAGCTTTGTCCTTTTGACCTCCCATTGGTCGACCTTGGAACCGGAGGTCACTCGTTCTCCACTCGACCCGGGGCCACGAGCCGCACTCACAGGTAAACTACAAACCAAAAAAAGAACAAACCAAATGCAAGAAAACTGTTTCACACTCGACTAGATCCGACATTCTCAAACACGTACAGAGACACAAGACTACAAAAACAATCTGTCTGCCAATAACACATTCTTGGATAAGCAGGAAGGTAGTTGTTCATTTACATGACAATCAAGGTGGGTGTGTTCTGGCTCATGTCTTCTGATGAGTTTCTACTTGTCCCTATATTCCCTATAGTTGTATAAACAAAATAAACTTGTCAGAAAAGTAGCAGATTTCCAATTTGTGTAAGACTACAAAATAACATCCTAACGTGAAAACATAATAACGTTTAGCATTATTCACCTAAAGGTAAGGCAGATATTAGTCTCCTGAGGTTTTTGAAAGTGGTGCAAATGGTTTGGCTTTACCAATACCAAATTCAGCTCGGACGAGTCAGAGAAATACACAAACATGAAACAATTGCTTGCTAAATTGAAATATTTGTTTATATTGTAATGCAGATAACCAATTGTAAATACGGACCTAGTTTCAGCAGGGTCTGTTTACTAATACTCCTCTACTTTGCAAGTCCTTCTAATTTTCAACCCCTCTGACTTTAAACTGGTTTTTCTTTCTGTTTGCTTGATTCCCATTGAATGTCCTGTTCTGTATTAACTTTCTAACATCTCCTCTGTGTGCTTTCTTATGGCTTTCTCTCGAACTCGCTTTAAGTCTGTTTGACAGTCTTTCCTCTCTCTCTCTCTGTTTCCAGGCATGGCTCCCATTCGGGATTCCGTCAGCCACTCCCCTAATCAAACAGGTGACTACACATAGCCTTCTTCTTTCCCCGTTCTTTTGCGCTTCTTCATTCTTCTTCCTCCCAATGTCTTCCTATGGCTCTCTCTGCTCTGTGATCGGCAGACTAGGTAAACCCAGATGCATTTTTCCAGGCTTATCAGAGAAACTGATAGAGAGATGAAAGTGGGTGTGGAAAGGGTGCAAGAGGAGACTTGGCAAGCAAACAAGATACGCGCACCAGAGATCTGAACAGAAACATACAGGGTGTCCGCGTGATAAATCAATTTAGCGAAAATGATGGCTATTAAAAAGTATTAAATGGCATTTTCCATGGTATTACATTTTGTAGCTTGTTTTCAATAAGTATATAAATGGTCCAAAGAGGTTGTATTCTACAGTCTGCCTGAATGTAATCATTGCGTAGGTGTGTAGTGTGATTCTGTGTAGTTTATTTATGGCATCCCGTTGGGTTTGACGTCATCTGAACAGGACATCGCACGCTCACTGCTTGATAGCGCGCGCAGGCCCGTTTACGCCGGTTGCTAAGCAACATCGTTATGGGGAAATGCAAGTTTGCGTCCAAATGGTTGGAAGATAAGGAGGAAGGACAATCAATACTGTATATAGTCAATGTGAGGTAAAGTGTGTCACCAAGGTAACCGGTTACAACTCAAAGTGGCGATGAGGTCTTAAAATGTATGGAAAGGGTCTTAAAAAAGGTCTTAAAAGGTATTACATTTGACTTCAGGATTCTTGCATATACCCTCAGTATTCAAATAAAATGGAGCTGAGCTGCTTTGAGCCTCGTAAGAGCCAATGCCCTGGCCTTGCTGCCCTTTTTAAAAAAAAATCTTCATAGGAAAAGTACAGTAAGGTTGGCTCACAAACGAGCTGATTGCAAAGCTCATGTTTGTTTTCAAGCCATAAAAAAAGACCAAGGGTCAGTTGTGTTTTTAAGACATCCTCCTTTACAAATATTGCTTTAAAAATCTATTTAGTCTCTTTATCTTAGTCTTGCACATTAATAATAATTCCTTCACATTAAACCAGTGTCCTTGTAAAATTGTTCATTCATTAATTACCACAGCGAATGGGCTCCCACTGCACTAATGCAGTTTGAGTTACGAAGATGCGGCAAATAATGAAGGCACAGCACAGAGGGCCGCTGAAGCTCTGAAAATGCAGGCACTTGAGTCAGAACTGAGTGTGTTCATAAAGGCCCTGAAAGCAAAATCACAAGTAGCAGATCATAAGTGTTCTCTGGAGTCTAATTTTAGAGACACGCCAAGTCTGAATGCAGATGCTCTCAGACAGTGGTATTGTATCAGGAAGAATATCAAGGATTAAACGGAGTTAATTGTTTCAGCTGGTGTAACTCCCTCCTGCTTTTTCACTCACAATTGCCATGTCCCCTCTCCCGCTGATGGTCGTCGGCTGCCCTCCCTGAATCCTAGTTTATAGCTTTGGCATGCTTCTGGGTCCCGCTGTGGTGACAAAATGGTGGCAGCTGTGTCCTAGCTCAGCCCTGGCACTGATCAAATCCAGAACAGTTGGGTAGCTGAAAGTTGGAGGAAATAGAAAAATGACAAAGCCACTGTGAATGAAGCGAATTTCGAACCACAACGGTTGTTTCATTTAATAAAGTACATTTTACTATCCCAACATTTTATTGACCGTGATGAATCTGCACCTTTGGTAATTGCTTGATTTTGATTTGAAATGTTTTTCTAACCCTATCCCCTGCCATGTCCACCCTTCCTCTCTGCAGGTCTGGAGCATCCTGGCTTGGACTCGCAGTATGAGCCTTCCCCCTGGTCCTCTGGCTCTCCCTGCAGCGGTGACGGCAACACCAACTGGGGCAAAGTCCTAGTGGACGGAAGCACCGACAAACCCAACAACCCTTCTTCAACCAACTCTTCCGTCTGGCCTCCGTCTTCTTCCTCGTTCTCTTGCTCCTCGTCTTCTTCCTCTTCTGGCTGTGGGTCAGGATCGGACCCAGAGTTGGCGTCAGAATGCATGGACGCAGATTCTAGCTCCTCGATCGGCTCGGAGAAAAACCTCGCCGCTGTGACGACAGTGATGATGATGTCAGCAAATGCTCCTTCCTCTGTGTCTTCTACAGCTTCTTCTCCCTCCTCTATGGTGACTTCCGACATGATGGTCGGCGTTTCGGTGAACGGAGACAGCAACGGCAACAGTCGTCAGATAATCAGCGGAGGGATGGGAGGCATCGGCGGTGCAAATAACGGAAATAATAACCTCACCGGGTCCTCCCACTACTCCGCGGCTGGGTCCAGCAGTATTGGCAGCAATAACATGGGCAACCACAACAAGCCCGTCAATAACAGTGGTGTCTGGGGCAGCAACATGATCTCTGGAGGAAGCACCCCCTGCATCAATGGAGGGTTGAACCCAAACACTTTAAACCCAAATGCCAACCACGGTGCCTGGCCACAGAATCCAAGCCCAGTGTCCCAGGGCCAAAGGCCTCCTCAGGCTCAGGGGATGAAACTGGCTATAGCTCCCCAGCAGGGCCCCATGCTTGGCTGGGGCGGCATAGCAGCTCCCAACAACAGCAGTATGATGGAAGACACCGAGGTGAATAATGGTACAGCAAGCAGCAAGGTGTTAGGAAGCAGCAACAGTGCAAATGGTGGCCTACAGCCGACCAACCTTAACACTGAATCCAATGGACCAAATAACACTATGATGATGAATACTACTACTACTACTACTACTAACGCCACAATGACCTCGAGTCCACCAAACTCTACAGCCTCACCCCAACTCAGCGGGGATTGTTCCTGGGGCTCTATTGGAGGAGGGAACGTGGGTCCACTGGCGAATGGAAACCCCATATCAGCCACCCAGCACCCCAAAGGAGAGCTGGGAGGTCCTGGGACCTTCGGTACGCCTTGGGGCGCAACTACCTACCCTGGTGAAAAGGGCCCCCTAAATGCAGACACTGTGAACCCACAAAACCCTGCCTTAATGCAGGCCGGGAACCCCCAAATATCCTCTACTGCTGCTTACAAGAGTAATAATAACCACAATAACACTGGGGCCCCGCACTGGGACCAGGGGCCTGCCAATAACCCAAACCAGCCTCAGAGCAACTCCTGGGGTAATCAAATCCAAGGCTCTGCAGGCCAAACGCCAGGAAATGGGAACCAAACTACGATGGGCCCTCCAGCAGGGATACCCCGGCCCTGGGGGAGCAGCGCGTCTTCTTCCTCTTCCTCATCGTCCTCTACCACATCCAACAACAAGATGCCGAATGGAGAATGGGGAACGACAGCTCCTGGTATCAACCAATCAGATGCTGGAAGTCATAAAGGAAGCTCTGCCAACAATGGCTGGAAGAGCTTGGAGGATGACGCCATGGGAGTAGGAGGAGGAGGAGGAGGAGGAGGAGGAGGGGGAGTAGGAGGGGGAGTAGGAGTAGGAGTAGGAGTAGGAGTGGGAGTGGGAGTAGGAGGAAGTCACGCCTTAGGGAGCGTCACTGGAGGCTGGGGCCGCTCTGGAGGAAGTGAGGGAAGCGGAGAGAGCTCCGGAGGCCGATCCAGCGCCGACAGAGACCAGTCAAAAGGGGGAATCCGCAGAACGGTTGTCCCTCCTGGGCCAGTAGTATCGGCTGTGCCCCCGGTCGACGTGGACCCGAGAGTCCTTTCCAACACTGGATGGGGACAGACACCCGTTCGACAGAACACCTCCTGGGATGTCAACGCTCCCGTTAATAGACAAGTTCCTAGAGGTGACGAAAGAAAGCAAAGCAGCGGAGGCCCCGGATGGGGAACAGCAACACCGGCAGCTCCCTCCCAGACCTCCGGAGGTAGGAAAATCATGATAATTAAACTTTTGTGTGGATATATTTTATAGATCTTAACAAACATTCAAGTAAGAGCACAATTACACACAAAAAAGTCGGCAAAAGATTGACTTCCCTTTTGGTTTGCTTGCAGGTTGGGGTGGTGGGCCGGGCAACTCAGGTCCAGGTCCAGGTCCAGGTCCAGGTCCAGGTCCAGGAGGCTCTGGCTGGGGCGAGCGACAAAACTCTAGTTGGGACAATAAAGCCCCAGCAAACGGAGGAGGTGGGCAGAGCAGCTGGAACGATGGATCCGGCTACAAGGGTGGCAACAACAACAGTAACACTTGGAGCAATAACACCAACAAAGACGACAGGTAATTGATGATTGGACATTTCAGAAACACTGATTTTAACAACACAGAAATATAGTTTGAAGCAAGTTTTAATGTGACGCCTAATTGAGTAACTGATCTTTTTTATTTATTTGCTAGATCCAATACCTGGACTAATGCGCCCAAACCGCAGCAGCACGGCTGGGGTTCGCAGAGTGGACATGGAAGGGAGGGCTGGGGTCACGGTGGAGATGGACCCAGAGCAGGGGGCAACAACCACTGGGAGGGGCGGGAGAGGGATAGCGACAGCAACCGCTCAGGCTCTGGATGTTGGAGCGAGCAGAGCCGAACCAACACCAGCAGCGGCGGCGGCAACACCTGGGCGGGCGGCGGAGGATCAAATGCTCCAGAACAGAGCACTCCGAACCCAGGCTCCAACTGGGGCGACTCAAACCCTCAGAAACCCAACCCTCAGGCTCACAGCCAGGGCTGGGTCGAGCCCCCAAAGAACAACCAGAACTGGGGTGAGCACAATCCAAAGCCCTCCAACGAGTGGGGGAAAGCTCCTGAAGCCAACATGTCCCGAGGCAACCCACCCCCCACCAAGCCCGCAGGTACTTATCTGGAGTATTCATCCAATCAGAATCTCTTTTTAAATCAAGAATCCTATCTTTCTGTTTATAAGCAAGTCTAAATATGCCTGCGTTTAGTTTATGTATAGTTTACGGACCTTTCAAGTGATACAATGTAAGTTAATACTAAATGGACAACAACATTTAAAGAAGACTGAACTGTTGAGATGTACATTTGAGAAATGCATACTATGTTAAAACAAGTCTTTAGAAAAGGCCATAGGGCACCAAAACAGAACTCGTAAGTGGGAGGATACGCAACTGATGGCTCACTTTTTGTGTTTTCTTCCATCAGGCTGGCAAGGAGGCCCAGTTCCCACAGCAGTTCAGAAGGAGGAAACTTCATCTGGGTGGGAAGAGCCTTCTCCTGAGTCTGTTCGCAGAAGGAATGAGATCGATGATGGGACAGCAGCTTGGGGAGAACCAGGTAAACACTGAGCACACTAGGAATCCCTTCAAAAACTGCTTTGCAGAATCTAAATCATTTAAAACTCGAACCTCTTGTTGACTTGATTTAACTCTCTTCCCAGCTGCTAAACACGGCGTTGGAGCTGGCAACATGTGGAGCAAGACCAGACAATCAGAGCATGAGGCTGCGAGCCAGCCCCCTCAGCACCAGCCCCCTCAGCACCAGCCCCCTCAGCACCAGCCCCCTCAGCACCAGCCCCACCCGCCTCGCAGCGTCATGCATCCTCCTCCGCCCATGCAGCCTATGGCCCAGGACAAAAGCTGTAATAGTAAGTTTAAATATGTATGCACAGATGTTTAAGGCACGTACAGTTCACACCTGTATGTTTGACACAGCGCAGGTAGAAGCCAGATGAAGCCAAATTAATCAGCTGTTATTTGTCTCCATATGCATTATTAATCTATGCGTTACATTAGGGCTGCTCAATTAATCGTATTTTAATTGCGATTACGATTATGGCTTGCAACGCTTACAAAAGCAACGTAATCTAAATAAAACGATTATTTTATTATTATTACTTACTAATTTGGTTTTTCAGTTGAATTATACTTAAAGTTCAGGGTAATCAACTGTTAAAAACATACTGTTCACATATTTTTCTCTCCAATAAATTGATGTTTTCAAAGTCAATGAATAATCGCAATTACAATTATTGACCCAAATAATCGAGATTATGATTTTTGCCATAATCGAGCAGCCCTACGTTACATAGAATAAAAGGTATTGAATAACCAAAACTTAAACTCCCTAGCTTCAATCGTTAACACAACCATTTTTTTTACACCCATCAAACACTTGTGTTCTATTCTAAAATGGCTGAGCCAGACCTTCTCGTGTTTTCCCCCGACTAGACGTTGCAGCCAAATTACCAAATGTTTTGTCATTACACGTTCCAGTGGTTGTTAGCCTGCAGGGATACTTTCATCGCTGCACACTTGAATGACAGCCTTTCAATTGCTTCCTTAGTTTTGCACACTCTCAAATGCACACTTCAGATACCATGCACTGACTGTGGGTGGATTAGCATGAAGATTACAAATGTTTGACTTTGAGCGATATTGAGATTCATGTAAAAATGCTAGGACATCAGCGACTATCTGAAATGGTGCAGCCTTGAGTAGAATAGAAATCCCCAATTTCCACCCTCTCTCTTTTTGAGACAGCTGGTTTTAAAAGGATTTGGACAGTACAAACAATTAAAACGTGTGGATTCAGATATGTATTCAATAGCATATACAATCTGCACAGTACATGGAGAGAAAACAATCTCGTGCAGACACTCTCCCCCATCTCCCTACGGTGTTGTCTATGTTGAAGGCTCTTTGTAAAGCTCGTTGAGTCATCCCTTTGGAATGCTAAGAGCATCGATTTTTCTCTTCTCCTTTTTTTCCACCTCCCTTTTTTTTCCTCTTTCACCCGCCAATTCGGGCTTGCTGTAGAAACACTGGCTTTTGTTTGGTTTGATAAAAAGGGGAGCAATGAGGTGGTCTCGGCTTGGTAATAGGAGTAGTTCCAGTGTGAGACGGGGAAGAGTAAAATGAGTAAGACAGCGATTCTGTAGAAGTGGGCTGAGGAGAGTGAGACAGGGGGGGGGGGGGGGGGGGGGTTATTTGAGGTTGCTGTCGAGTGAGCTTACTGGGAAGGGAGGGGCAGAGCAGCTAGCGACTGTAACGAGAGAAAGGACCAGGATGTAGATTTACAATTTTTTTTAATGAAATGTAAAATAAATGAAGAAAAACATCCTTTAATAGAAAAAGATGTAAGGGAAATTAGGCTGATTTTATATATATTTACAGATGTGTTACTAGAGTAAAGAACTTAAAAGAATCTAAACAAATGTAAAATTGTACGAACGTCGATTCTCTTTTAGAAATAATATTTGTTAAAGTCTTTACAACTTCAGTTTAAGGTTACTGTGTATCTATTGATGTGTGTTTGCTTCTGTACAAACGCGTACGTACTCCTGTTTTAAGTGTATAGCAAATGTGCTACTGCATGTATGTTTAGCTCAGTGTGCATGTTTCTTTTTGTTGTCATGTGCGAGTACTTGTGTTGGAGCATGCCCGGTCACATGAGGGACACTGGAGCCTGAGGCCGCCCCGTGATATGTCCTATTTTTACGGCGAGGTATCCCTGGCATCTCCCGAAATGCCTTCTGTAGCACGTCTGAGTTGTCAGCTGAAACGGGAGACTTTCTAACACGCACATTTTTAGGGTGCACAGGGGTCCGTGCACACAAAAGAGTTGGTAAACAACACTTGTATAGACAAGGTAACGCCGTGTTCCCCAGAGACTGGAGGAGCAGGGCTCTGTGCTCTGACTCCAGCATTGTTAATGAGATGTGGGGAGTGGGTCTGCAAAATAAATCCAAATGCTATGTGAATCGCAGTATGGACTAGAACAATGTTCAAATCGCAGGAAGCCCAATATTTGGCTAAACATAATTTTTTTTTAAAAGACAATTTTTAATAAAGTATAGTGGAGCTGCAATCATATCCCAGCCTGCAGGTTTAACAAAACAAATTGGTTTTACAGATATTGTTAAGAAATAGCACCATAATCGTATATATATATATATATCAGGGTTCTTACGGTCATTAAAAACCTGGAAAAGTCATGGAAACTCAAAAAGCTAATTCCAGGCCCTGGAGGAAAAGTCATGGAAATGTAACTAAAGTTGCATCAAATATAATTTATATTTTATCTAATCGCCGAAATAGTAATACTATAATGATAATAAATACTGTATCGTATAGTAATGAAACGTAAAATGGAATTTAACTGACGAGGTGTTTTGCTGGTGAGAGATTTTAGTTGCTTTAGTGTGTAGAAGCTAGTAAGCCTATTTGATTTGTTTTAGATAGGCACAACATGTTTCATATGCAGACCTTATTTTCCTGTTCCATGTTAAAATAAACCATTTTCAGTGGTACCGCTGAGACAGAGAAATTTCTTTGGTCATGGAAAATTAGGTAACGGTCATGGAGAAGTCATTGAAAATCATTGGTGAAAAAGTGTATGAACCCTGTTAAATACTTCCAACAGGAGTCATTTGGGGGGGCTCTTGGGAAAAAAGGTTGGGAACCCCTGTTCTAACGGGTACTGCCCTCTTCTCCTCCAGGTTGGGGTGAGCCGTACGCCAAGAAGAAGGAGTCCTCGACGTGGGAGCCTCCCGCTCCTCCACCTGTAAAAGTGGACAACGGGACGTCTGCCTGGGGGAAACCCATGGAGACCAACTCCACCTGGGAGGAGCCCGGCCGAGATAAGAGAGACTCCGCTGCGCCTGGATGGAGCGGACAGCACAAGCCTGGTAGGGAGCACACATTCTTTGTTTGAATCATTTCTTTGGAGTCATTAAGTATTTCTATTACAGTCGCCAGTCATCCATCTTTGTAGTTTTCCAACAGCAACGTTTACAATCTCTCGTTGGTGTTCACTTTCTTCCTCTGTCCTTTCCTTCTTAGCAGCTCCAGGTCCCAAGCCCATGGAGACGTGGGGAGGGGGCGAGGGCAACAGCTGGGACCAGGAAGAGGAGGTGGAGATCGGCATGTGGAGCAACAGCCAACAGGACAACAGATCCCACGACCAAAACACCTGGAGCTACAAGCATAAAGTGTCCAGCAAGGTACGTTGGCATTGAATTGGCGCGTTTGTAGCATGACAACATAGATCCCTACTCTCACAGAACACCTGATATTAAATAGCAAAGCACATCATTTGTAGCCGTCGTCTTTATTTTGCAGAATGGATTTTGTTTTGTTTCTGAAATGATCATATATTTTCCCCCCTCCGGAAACCCTTGAAGACACTGGAAGCATTAGCAGCCAGTTTAACCATTGGTCTTTTGTCTTGCTACGTTTCAGATGAACAAACCAGTCAACAAACAGGAAGAGCCCTGGATGAGGCCGTTCGTCAACCAGTTCAACAGCATGAACTTCTCTGTAAGTCCTGTTTCTAATGATTCTTCTGTTGCCTCATTTACTTTTACATTCAGAATATATTAATAAAAATGGCTGTTAAAATGTTTTTCAAGCAGCGATTGTATTCATCTTTGCTCTTTTCAAATCCATTTTCCCCGCCATGCAGAGAGACTCTCCTGACGACTCCATGAAGACAGGAGCAGGCATGGTGCAGGACAAGCGCATGGACATGGGCGGCATGGGAGACTACAACGGAGGGATGGGGAAGAACCCCGGGTCTCGCCACCAGCTCCACAAGGACTCTCCCATGGACCGCAGCTCTTACTATGACAAGGTATGCAGGAACATCAAAGTTACCGTGGTGTACGAATGGGGCCGGGGGTAAAGATCTCAGGAACACAGCAGCTGTGTTTCACCAAGCTCAAATACTAAAAGGGGGTTGTAGCAACAATGGACGAGTTGTAAATGTGCTCTACATTAGATACATTTAGCTAACAATTGTATTCAAAGCTACTTACAATAAGTGCATTCAACCATGAAGATACAAACTCCTTTGTATGTATTTAAACAAGGAAACAAAATGTAGTTTTAAATTAAAATAATAAACATTTTATTTTAACTGCAGTCAAGAACCAAAATGTGCACACTTTTAGCTAAATCTAGCTATTTTGAACTACTACGTAAAAGTAACTTTACCAGTTAAAGGTTAAATAATACTCTGGTAGCTGAGTCTCTCTGCCGTCTCTCAGCCCTGTGCTGCCCCCCAGTGGTGGTTCTCGCGTACTGCATTGTGGACTACAGAAAGGGATGTTAGCATGTTGTATCATCATTAGGATTTCTTATTAAGAATATATCATTTCTAATCAATAACAGCAAATTAAATATGCTTGATTGTTATAAAAAAAGGAACTTTTACAAGTGATTTGTAATTATACAACGGAGTCATCCCCTTAAATAGCTGCCCTAGGTTTGTTTGGCTTGCTTCTCTTCTTCCTCTTATGGCGCTTTTCCACTGCAGGGCCTAGCACGGCTTAGTACGGTATAGTTAGGCCTTGGTAGGCTCACTATGCTGCGTTTCCATTACAGTTTAGGAACTGGGGTAGTAACTATAGTAACGCACTGTAGGCGGGGCGATCTGTTGTTGGTGGGCGGAGCGACGCTGCATAAAACTGCCGTGACGTCATCTTCAATGCGAACCACAGAACCAAAACATCAGCCGTTAGCTGTTAGCCCTCAGAGCTCACAGCTCCTCATATCTGTTCAGAAACTAGACAAAAGTTAAACGAGTACAAACCACAGACTGTCTGTGTCATGGCGAATACAGTCGCTGGTTTATTTATGTCTGTATCGGCCGTTGTTGTGAGTGTGGGCGGAGCAGATACAACGTTAGCTTAGCCCGATCTATCCGATCTCCATTCAGAAAACACGCATTTTAAAAGGTTTTTCGCCTGCCGTCTGTCTGCAGACCGGTATCAGTATGTTGTTACTTCGGCATCATTTTGAAACATATGGTCAAATATGTTCATTTTGTTGTAGTTGTAGCCCCCTTGCCAGTGATTCTCTCTGACCATTCAGCAGTCGAGTGTTTACGGCACTAGTTTAGCATATTCAGCCCGGTTGTTGGCCCGGTAAGAACCTCGATTTTGGAAGGCCAGAAAAAAGGTGAAACAGTAGCCCTGAGCCGGAGCTAGCCTTAGTGGAAAAGCAACAACAAGCTTAAACCGTGCTACATGCTACGTGCTACATGCTGCGTGCTGCATTGGAAAAGCGCCATAAGAGCTGCTTGTCTCTTATCTGTCTTTTTGGTGCCACCTTCTCATTATTCTTTTCCCACTGTCATCCCTTCCTCCTTCCTTCTCTCTCTTCTTCTTCTGCCAAATTAACTCTCTTCCTCCTTTTCTCCTTCCCTCTCTGCACTTCTCTGGCTGCTGACCTGCTTCCTGTCCCTCTGTGCTTGCTGTCCGTCTGCCGTGCGCCTGGGCTTGCTTCTGCAGCTGTCCGTTTCCTCCTCTGCTTACAATAACGCGGCTCCTGACGAGCTCTCCTCCAATCAAAGCATGAGCTTTTCCTCTTCCAATTCTGCTCAGCCTTTCACCTGCCTCGAATCTGGGCCATCTCCCGCCCACTTGAGTCCTGGGGGCGCTCGGCAGGTGAGTGTGGCAGGAGGACCAGGGTGTTGGTTTTATGGGTCTTCAGACTCCACAATGCTATTCTAGCGGGTTCACACATTGATCTGACAATTCATATTTAAGTCTTGGAAACCTGTGTTCACAAAACAACAAAGTATTCTGATAGCTTTTCAGTGTTTGCAAGTTGTTTGACCTTCTGCTTGTGTGTGTCTCCCTTCTCAGAATGTAAACCCTATGATGGGTGGCAGCAGCGTAGCACAGGGCCGAGGCGGCCCCCAGTCGCAGCTCCCCCCCCAACCCAACCTCCGCAACCAAGTGCCTCCACCCATCCTGCCCCCTCAGGTAAAACACCATACCTGTTTACTCTAAGATAGCATTGCATCTACTGCTCATTAGCTCAAATGTTGTCCATGGTTTGATTTGTGTTTTATCCAAAATATGTGAATATATACATTTAAACCAGGGTTCTTACGGTCATTAAAAACCTGGAGAAGTCATGAAAATTCAAAAAGCTTATTCCAGGCCCTGGAAAAGTTATGGAAAACAATATTTTTCCCAAAGTTTTGGAAAAGTCATGGAAATGTAACTAAAGTTGCATCAAATATAATTTATATTTTATCTAATCGCCAAAATAGTAATACTATAATGATAATAAATATCGTATAGTAATGAAACGTAAAATGGCATTTAACTGACGAGGTGTTTTGCTGGTGAGAGATTTGAGTTGCTTTAGTCTGTAGAAACTAGTAAGCCTACTATTTGATCTGTTTTAGATAGGCACAACATGTTTCATATGCAGACCTTATTTTCCTGTTCCATGTTAAAATAAACCATTTTCAGTGGTACCGCGGAGAAAGAGTATTTTTTTTGGTCATGGAAAATTAGGGAGAAGACATGGAAAAGTCATTGAAAATCATTGGTGAAAAAGTGTATGAACCCAAATATGTTGTTTTGTGCTCAGGTGCCTCCATCCCTGTTGAAGTACCCGGGAGGTAATGGAGGTCTGAACCCTCTGTTCGGCCCTCAGCAGGTCGCTGTGCTCAACCAACTCTCCCAGCTCAACCAGCTGTCACAGCTCAGCCAGATCAACCAGTTACAGGTAGAGCCACACACACATGTTGTATCTGCACTCAAATACACACAGCAGTGAGCCTTGGGAAATGTTGCCTCGCAGTATAGGGTGACTCAGAAAGGAGTCCAAAAACACAGAAATGTGTTAAAAGTTCAACAATTAAAATTGGTGTTGATATAGATACTGATATTATCTTGCTGAAAAAAACATACTTAAACCAAACCAGAGATGCAGAAACATCAGCAAACTGCTTTTATTAACATGTTCCTTTTGTGTTGGTCTGCAGCGTCTTCTCCTCCAGCAGCAGCAGCAGCAACAACAACAACAACAACAACAACAACAACAACAGCAGCAGCAGCAGCAGCAGCAGAAAGCCCAGAGCCATAGACCCATGCCTGTGGGACGACCCAGTGAACAGGTGTGTGGTTGTTTCAAAATGCTGCTTCATTAAAACCAACATTTAATCATTTGTGTTTCATGAACCAGAAGTGTCTCAATGTTTTCTTTTCTATTGGTTTTGTCTGACTTCCTTACTTCCTGTCCTTAGACTCGTCCTATTGGTTCGTCTCCGTCGATGATGCAGCCGCCTCGCCACCTGGACCCCTCCATGATGAAACCGCCTCCACCACACAAACCCTACATGGATAACTACATGTCCCACAATGCCCCTGACATGCAGAAGGATGCTTCTTCTCTTGGATCCTTCAGCAACTTCCCTTTAAGTACGTTAGCTGATTTAAATCAGTCTCTATCCCCTGATTGAGGAGTCCATATTTGACTTGATTTACATTTTATTTTGTACTCTTTATGTTTTAAATATGGAGAGACTGACTTTCTTGTCTGCTTTCTGTTTTCAGGCTTGAACTCTAACATGAATGTACCCCTGGACATGGGTGTTGGTGGAGGTGGTGGAGCTATGAGCTACAAAGAGCCGCCCCAGTCCAGAATGAAGAAACTTTGGTCTACTGACCCTCTGGAGCAGGACAGCAAATCTGGTACAGAAAAAACTTTGTGTTTTGTTATTGAAAGTGCAATTAGAGTTCTTTTTATGGGGGGCTGGGCTATCTATGAGAGGGGATCTTCAACTTCTGGGGTAGAAACAATTGCAAACAAAGTTGCCCCACAAACTCGAGGTGCAATTTGGCAAAAAGGTGTTTGGATTTAAAGCATTAAACTAGGGCCGGGACTTTAACGTGTTAATTAAGATTAATTAATTACACAAAAATGAACGCGTTAAATAAATTAACGCATTTTAATCGCACTTATTTTTACACTGCGGAACGTTTCTCACTGGATGAGTTTCAGGCGTACCGATTATACTGGAGCACCAACTAACGTGCATGACTTCAGACAACAACAAACCACAGTGAACAATTCAAACATGAACGAAGAAGCTGATGAGACCGCGTTGGTTGGCCCCGTGGATGGGAACATTTTGTTAAAAACAGCCGGATGGAAGCGTCGATAAGAGCACGGTGGTGTGCAAATTATGCAAAAAGGAATTCCCATATCACCGCAGCACATCAAGCCTCAAGCATCGTCTGACACAACATATGAGCTGCCATGCAGAAAGACGGTGACAAAAAGAATCCAGCAGCTTTATTTATATGCGATTAATTAATTACAAAGCCTCTAATTAATTAGATTAATTTTTTTAATCGAGTCCCCGCCCTACATTAAACACTAAAATACATTTCAGTAAAATATTAGTTATGCACTTAATGTAACCTGTCGTAAAACATTTTTTTCCCTGGGATGAATAAAGATTTCTGATATGAATAACCAAACCAATGAGTTTTAGTGTGTGTGTGTGTGTGTGTGTGTGTGTCTGTATCCTGATCTACGTCTTTGTTTCCGCCCTCAGGTGCTATGTCGTCTGGGCTGCGTCTGGAGGACTCTCCCTTCTACAACTTCCTGTCTCCTGGCCCGTCTCCCCTGAGTCCTCCCGGCCAATCAATGGGCTCGGTGGGAGATGGCTGGCCACCCCGTGCCAACTCCCCCCCGCCCCCTGGAAACACTGTCGCCTGGCCCCCAGGTACAACACACAGGCTTTTCTAGGACCAAACAAATAAAACAAAGTGTTCCCGTTGACATGTTCTAATCCCCGTCTGTGTTTTTGTTGTTGCAGAGTTCCGACCCGGGGAGCCCTGGAAAGGTTACCCCAACATTGACCCTGAGACCGACCCCTATGTGACCCCCGGCAGTGTCATCAACAACCTCTCCGTCAACACCGTCCGCGACACAGACCACCTCAGGGACAGGAACAATGGTAGGTCACACACAACAGAAAGACGGATATGAACACAAAGTAGGGTTGAGTTTCAATTAGGGCTGCACGATATTCCTGTATTTTTTTCATATCGCAGGGGGAAAAAATATCGCAATGTCAGTTTTTTCCAATAGCGTGCAGCCCTAGTTTCAATACAGAATACCAATTTGTAATGTTTTATATCTCTTATTTCATCTTTTATCTACTTCTCTCTCGTTAAGAAAGCTTCTTTCAAGCTAACACAGTCTGTTTTGCTGTTTGAGATAACAGCGTTCACCTGCAGATTGTATTTAAGCCAGATCCAAGATTGTGTCTTCGAGAAAGAAGCACCACTCTGTACCATTTCCGAGGGCCTTATTTGCCTGACTTGAAAGAAATGTGATTTTCTCTCTAGCTTTTAAAAAGATAATGAAATTGTAAAGCGGTTATAAACCATACATGTTGTTGTTGTTATGTCATGTCTTCAGAGGCGCTAACTTTCCCCTCTCTGTCTCGCAGGGCCATCCTCATCACTGAACACCACGATGCCTTCTAACAGTGCCTGGTCATCCATTCGTGCCTCCAGCCACAGCGGTTCCCTCACCAGTACAGCACAAAGCACTTCAGGTATGCTTCACTTCTTGCAATACAGCTTTTTCCATAGTAAAACCCTGTCTGAAAATGAGCTGATCAGATTTTGGCCACTTTATGATGTCATAACGAGGCTTTTGGCTTGTGTAACCATTAGCCAATCAGCAACCAAGGTAACCCCCCCCCCCCACCCCCCCTTATCACCTGAATCTCCTCCTAGAGCACCATTGTGTTCTATCTCTCAGAGGGGCGTGGGGAGAGGCTCCTTATTTTCATCTAAAGTAACAGACAGAATCAGCACTTTGGAAACAGGGCTGAAACAGAGGGGATTATGGGTAATGCTGCAATGATCTGTTTGGTGTTTGGAGCCAAACACTTCAGAGGCAGGTTCTGTATATATCTGAGACCTGTAATATATTGATGAAAAACATTATGATAGGGGACCTTTTTAAAAAGAAAGATGTTTAGTGAAACTGATCCCCTTTGGCCCTCTCTCCCTGCAGCCAGACCCAGTGAGTCGAAGTGGTCTCCCGGCGGCGGTTCTGTGTCCAACTCCTCCCTGGCCCACGAGCTGTGGAAGGTCCCCCTGCCCCCCAAGGCGCTGGCTGTGGCGGCTCCTTCCAGACCTCCACCCGGCCTCACCAGCCAGAAGCCCAGCTCCGCCTCCTCCGGCTGGGACAGCTCTTCCCTGAGGCTGGGGGGGTGGGGCTCCACAGAGTCCAGATACACACCTGGTGAGAGCTCATGCACACTACCAGGGGTCAATAACTAAGTACATTTAATCAGGTAGAAACCGTCAATGGCAGAACATTTATAAAAAAAAATGCATTGCTTTTGTGAATAAGAATCAGAATATCTTTACTAGTCCCACAGAGGGGACATTTACAGTGTTACAGCAGAAAAGAGCCACAACGCTTAACGTCTAAGAAGCGTGCATTCAAAAGTATTAGAGATCCAAAAAAGTTACAAAATACAGTTCTGAGGATTTAGCAGCCATGTATATAATATTCCATGAAGATGGATTATTAGTAATCATTTCAGACACATTGGATTAAGCTTCAGGCGGGGGGCTCCAGGTTGAACAGGTTAACGGCATATATATATTGCACATATTGCACATGGTTGGTATTTAACAACAAGGGGTGTTATAGTCTGTGTTGTTGTGCGTAAGCCAAACTCTTCTGTTCAATACCTCTCTAACCATACATAAGAACACTGTACACCTGGTAGGTGATGCAGGGTGTACCGCTCCTCTTAGTATGGCACATGGTCATTTCCTCCATGTTTTACGTCTACACCTTTAACCCGTCCCTTTCCTCTCCTACCTGCAGGTTCCAGTTGGGGCGATAGCAGCAGCAGCAGCAGCTCAGGGAGATCCCAATGGCTCGTTCTGAAAAATCTCACACCTCAGGTACACACAAGTACACACAAGTACATAAATGTATCAGCTAATCTGTGTTACTTTTTAATTAGATTCTACCTCATAGTTTGTACGTACACGGGCAAACATGTGGCACAGTTCTGTCAGTATTTTTCACTGATGATGGAACTAGGGCGACTCGTAAAAGATTGGCAACTGTGAGCAATGGTGCTTTTGGCTGTGTTCCGATCATTCAACAAACCGACCTACTAGAGGAAATGTTTGTGCATTATATTTGTCAGCAGTTCATTAACACCTGTCCCCTTCTGTTTGTTTGCGTTTCGTTCAGATTGACGGCTCTACCCTGAGGACTTTGTGCATGCAGCACGGCCCTCTGATCACATTCCACCTCAACCTGCCACACGGTAACGCTGTGGTCTGCTACAGCTCCAAGGATGAGGCCGCTAAGGCCCAGAAGAGCCTGCACATGTAAGCACACACACACACACACACACACACACACACACACACACACACACACACACACACACACACACACACTACTTTTCCATGTCTGTGCCTGAGTAGACGTCCTGTATTAGACCCAGGACTAGTGAGAACTAAGTCAACCTAAACAGGAAAGGAGAGAAAACAAACCTAGATTTCTGTTTGTGATTATCAGGATTTGAACAATAATTACAATTTTTAAAAACTAACAAAACCTTTTTTTTTTTTAAATCTCTTCAAAGCCAATCACTAACAGTTGTTTGAGAGACTGAATAGATAACTAATAAAAAGAAGTACGGATACGCAGTGACAGTAGACGTCTGCGATCTTGTGTGCATGGAACGTTGAACCTGACACACTAAACTAAAACTTCTTTACTTCTACGCTCTCCAGTGTTTAAAAAAAAACAACTGCATTATTTAGTCAGGAAAATAGTTTGAATGTGGAGTCCAGCCACAGGATGTTTTGGATCAGCAGACACACTCACTGACCCTCTCACTGACCCTCTCACTGACCCTCTCACTGACCCTCTCACTGACCCTCTCACTGACCCTCTCACTGACCCTCTCTGTCTCTGCAGGTGTGTTTTGGGGAACACTACCATTCTGGCCGAGTTTGCCAGCGAGGAGGAAATCAACCGTTTCTTTGCACAAGGGCAGTCACTGGCCACTCCCTCCTCCAGCTGGCAGGCCATCGGCTCCTCTCAGAGCAGAATGGACCAGTCTCACCCGTTCCCCAGCCGCGCTCCTGAGCCCACCCAGTGGAACAGCAGCGACCTCCACAGCTCCTCCCTCTGGGGCGGGCCCAACTATTCCAGTAGCCTGTGGGGGAATCCCAGCGGCACCGAGGGGGGGAGGATCAGCAGCCCTTCTCCCAACAGCTCCTTCCTCCCAGTGGATCACCTGTCAGGGGGAGGGGACTCCATGTGAACCGCCTGCCAATCAAAACAGGCTGTGGGAAGGGTCAGTAGAGAATAATCAATAATCAGCAGAAGAAAAAAAAAAAAAAAAAAGTAGTTAAAAAAAAAAGCAATGGCACTAGTCGGACTCTTTTTCACTTACAAGAAATACAACAAAGCGGGGTCTCCCTGTGGAAAACAAGTTACGTTTCTCTCTCTGCACATATGTCCACTTTGTTTTAGCCCAAAAACATATCAGTCGGAATACTTGAATCATGCAGGCCAATTCTATAATGTGAACGGATGGATATTTGCTTCCAGGTAGTGCTCTTTCAGACCGAAAAAAGCTTCAATCGAGCTCATTATTATATATATATATTTTTTGTTTCATTCGTCATGTTTATTTGAATTCCAATTATTTTCATTTTTAACGTTTTCTTTTTTTTGTTTGCTGACAATGTTGGAGTATGAGCTTTTTAACTTTGCACTGAATGTGGTTTTTTCTCAGTATATATAATCTGCAATATAGAGGGAGCAGCCCGTTTTTCCAGTGTAGCTGTTTACTCATTGAGGTCCTTACCGTATGTGTGTATGCGCGTGCACGTGCACATATGTGCGCGGAAGTACTTTGTGTGTGTGTGCGAATGAGTATGTGTGCGCTCCTCTCTGCCTTGGCACGCCTACCTTACTGCGTTGTCGTGGAGTTCAAGATCAACAGATAGTTAAAGAAGAATAAAAGCTGATTTAGGAGGATTATCTGGTGATAGTAAAAGTGACATTAAAAAGTATTGCACCAATTTTGTTTTAAAACTAAAGAACGTTGAGCTCTGCAGTGCAAAGGACTGTAGCCGCAGCTGGGACTAGCAAGCCCCGCCCACCCAGTGTAAGGGGGCGGGGCCTATCTAGCAAGCCCTCCCACTAGCCCCCTAGTGGGCAGGGGGGAAACAGCACTTTCAGAATAGGCTTTCAATGTTTTGGAGGTGCCACACTGCAACCTCTTGTTTACAAGACTTAGGAGGCGGAACGTGTGTTCATTCTTCATTTTAAAGAGAAGATGGAAAAATAGAAAATAGTGAGAAAAAAAATAAGAAAAAGAAAAAGCTACAAAAAAAAGTAAAAACTCTTATTGAGGATGAAGACGATGCTTTGTAACTCTGGGAATTCGGATCAGTGTTTTTGGCCATGGCGTTGGTTATTTGAACTATTCCTCTTTGTCTGCTAAATAACCAGCAATGGTTCTCAGGAAATCAAGCCAGTTTTCCCCCCCTTGTAGGTGAATTAAAAAAAAAAGAAACTACTACTCCTTGTAGGAAAGGAAAATCCAACTTCTAGCACTGAAACTATGTATAGGTCTGTACGTTTTATTTTCTCTGCCAAATAACTGCTTTAAGCTGGAGAAGCTCAACACACTGCTTTCAATATGCTGTCTTTTGAGGGACGGGGGTCCTGATGTGGGGGAGGGGGGGTGGAGGACGGGCTGCAGACATCCCAATGCTCCCTCTCTCCTCCTCTTCCTCCACTCCTCCACCTCCACTGATGTTAGAAATCAAAAGTGGGGAGTGTTTATTGTGTGAGTGTGTGACTGTCAGTGGAAAATGCTCGGTCTTGTCAGACTTCTAAACCAAGAGAAAGGCGAATCTGTATCTATGCATACTGTAGCCTCTCACACGGCCTACTGAGAGGCGTTTTTTGTTTTTTTTTCTCACAAAATGTTTTAAATGTTTCATTAAGTACAACAAAAATGCAAACTATAACTTGCTTTTTTGTTTTTTTAATCGCTCTCATTGCCACAAATGGTGTTTTTGAAAAAAGGAAAGAAGAAAAAGCTTAAAAAATCATTTTGTTTGGTTGAAGATAATATTTTAACAGTGCAAAAGTCGTCCACATTTCATTGCCTTGATCCTAATTGTGTCCGAAGATGCAACAACAAGTCAAGTGGCTTCTACCTGTTTACAAATAGAATATGATTGTATTGTTGTACTGTTTTTTTTCTTCCTTTGGGGTTGGGGAGGGAGGGGGGGGGGGGGGTACTCATCTGAAGTTCCTGAATTGTGTGTGTGTGTGAATGTGTGTGTTACAAGGCTCTGAACCGGCGGATGCTAGTCCTATCGGAGGGTCGTGTTGCGAGAGCGGCGTGAATGTAAATCCACCAGTGGTGTTTGACTAAATACACGTGTGAATAATAGATTGACCTATCTACCAGTGATTGTTTCGTAACTATGATGCACAATTATCGGGGGAAATCAAAAAGCTTCAGAGAGTGCGCGAAAGAAGTCAGCATTAGCGAAGCCATGGACCTTAATTTCTTCATCGTGTAATTGCTCTGTGTTAAAGCCCGTGTGCGCGTGTCCCCTCTATAGGTTTTTATTTCAGAAGTACTAGTAAACGTTGGCTTAAGTTGTGCTTTTTTAAGTTAAGTCGTGAATCTTTAACAACTTCAAAGCTTGCGTAGTGAGACAGAACCTCGAGTATTAGCCAGATGTGACCGTGGTGTGTGCCAGTATTGAACTGCTCTCTACCAAATAATTCAATCATACAAAAGATTAGTTTACTTATTCCAGAATCTCTTTGCTTAAACTATACATATATATCTTATTTGTGTTTGTCTGTCAAGTGGAACATCTGAACCATATTTGTTATTCTTTGAGTTAACTTAATTTGACAAATTGAACTGAGGAGCCTTGGATTTTGCACTTGGGTGGATTAGAGGAAAAGGCTGAGCGAGCGGAGAGCAAAGCCGAGATGGAGGGCGTATTTGTTGATTATCAGGTCTGTCTGAGGGCGAAGATGCGTCTGAGTATTGCGACAGGGTAATGTGTGTGTGTGTGTGTGTGTGTGTGTGTGTGTGTGAGTGTGTGTGACTAGAGAAGATGGTGCTTTGTTGGCCCCCAGTGAGGGAGCAAGAGAGGGGCTTGGTCGTCCTCTCCAGGTTTACCTCTCACTGTTCGCCGGGCTGGCTCGCCACGCCGCCTGAACCGAGCCTGAATGTAGCTGAAAACGGTTTTGAAAAAAAATAAAATGTACTTTGCCGAGACTCGATCTGCCTTCTCCGGTACCTGATCAGCCTCAAACATGGGAAAATATCAAGTAAATCAAGCTTTGCTTTTTGTTTATGTATCTAATTCAGTATTTGGCAACTGTTCTTGACCACGCCCCATGTTGTTACGGCAACCGTTGCCGTGGAGACGCTCTTGTCTCGAGCTTGACTGAATCGAGGGTTCTTATTGGCCCGTAGCAACTTGGGAACAGGAATGAGACTTCTGATTGGCTGGCTCATCCTGGCTTTGTTGTTTTTATCAGGGACACGGGGTTATACTTGCCTTTTCACTGGCTGACCCAGGATCAGCTCTTCCTCTCCGACTCCTAAGCTTCACTACAGGAGAGGAAATGCAAACCGAGAACTGACAGGAAGTCCGGGGGCAAGTGAACTCCAAGCAGTCTATTTATTTACTTTCCGCATATATTTTACACTTCGTTCATTCTGATATTTGGCAATGCTATTTCTCCTAGCGCTGATACCGGGAGTAGTTCTGTCCCTCGTCAGTATCCTTACCTTAACCAATAATGGGACTTAAACTGACCTCGGATCAGGAGCAGGAGGCCGCATCGCTCTGCTGTTAGAGAAGGGACAAGCAACGTCTGTAAAACGCCTCTCATTCATGTTAATGTTACTGTTTTGGTCTCCGGCTTAATCTCGCTCTGTTTCCGTCTCGTCGAATCTACTGTTAGTGTGAGTGTGTGGGGAGATGCAAAAACCCAGTCAAGTACAGAAACTGTGTATGTTCGAACACATTATCATGCCAAATCGAGGAGGGAGGGTGAGAGGGAAGGAAAGGGATTGATTTGATTTCTTTTCTCTTTTTTTTTGCGTGTTGTATAAGAAGTATGTGTTTGTGTATTTAAAAAAAAAAAAAAAGCTGGACAATGTTAAATGCTTGAAGAAATCATTTGCAAAAGGATGATGTGAGGAAAACCACCACGAGCAATGTACAATCCCCAGGGCTGCCAAGCAGCTTTCAGACAGGGCCAGACGAGGGGAGGGAAGAAGGAAAGGAAGGAAGGAGGGAGGGAGGGAGGGAGGGTGTAGGAAAGGAGGGAAGCTGGCTGGTGATACTATACTACTTTTTAATGTTTAAGAAAAAATAATGTGACTCTGTTTTTCTCTTGACTTAACTATCCTGTGAGCAAATGCTATATTATATATCCTACCACCCAACGGCTCCTACTGTCGATCAAAAGGCTATTTTTGTTGACGCAAAAAAACCCAGAAAAAAAATACAAACTGTGAGAATCTGCTGTTCGTCATTTTACATTTAGACGCAAACAAAAACCCTGAAAAGCTTTAGTCTAACCAGCACAAAGATGTGGGGTGGGAGGGTTGGGGGGGGGGGGGTTTCGGGGGGGGGGGGGGGGCACCCTACAGGGGGGGGGGGGGGGGGGCTCAGAGAGACTATGCAGTGGAGTGTTGAACCCAGGCTTCCATGTCCACCTTGGGTTTTTTGCTTTCTTTAAAAATAAAAAAAACGTACAAAAAAAAAATCCCCAAACTTTTTTAAACCCCCGTTCAGAAGGGATTCCCAATAATATTCCTCAAACATGTCGTGCCATCGTTGAATCGTACTACTACTAATAATAATAAAACTGAAAAAACCTTTATTACCTAGCAAACCGTCGGGCCAGTTGTAGCAGGAGAGGAGGACAGGTTTAAGATTTGCAAAAGTCCATTTCTTTATTTTCACAGCTTGTCCCCTCGATACGCCGAGGGGGCCGAGGCCGGTGGAAAACTGCAAATTTTACACAACTACAATGTTTTTTATAGAGATTCTATCAATCCACAGTGTGTAGTTGGATCACCTGTAAAACCTATTATGCACATTGCTTTGGGAGACTGTTGAAACTATATATAATATATATATATATGAGAATATAAACGTACAGTGTCTATAATCAACGAGGGGACGTCTTCCTCTCTTTACAAACAAAAACAGGAAGTACCTTTTTATTTTCAAATGTCTTCCTCGGGTCATCAACAAGATTTTATCTTAAACTTCGGGGGAAACTGCACTTTTTGAAGGACAATCTTTATTTGTATGGGTATAAAATTGACAAAACGAAGTCGCCTGATATTACAAGGTATAGAAAACCAACTCCAGTGTGCTCTAATAATGAATGTCTCCTCTGATGCTGTCTGTTTGGTTTCATTTAATCTTTTTATTCTCCTTCCTTTGTTGCTTGGTTTGTTCTGTATTATTTTTTCTCATTTTTTTCTGGATTTTAGTGCTCTTAAGAGAATCTGTACTAAGGTGTAGTGAGTAGTAGGTCTTCTGTTGGCTGTACTCGTATACTGATTACTGTTTGTAACCCTCTGGCTCCTGCAGCCGTCATACAAAGCTGTAAAACTTGGGTACAACCCTCAATAAAAGACTAACAATGACTCGGCACTTTTCTCCTGGACTCGTCATTTCAAATGTTTTATCACTTAATGCTTCTGAGATATTCCTCACGTGATTTTTTGCGTAGCTGTGTCAATTATGGGATGTCTTTACTTAATTTAGAGAACCCAAGTTAGCAGTTTTTATTCACTGTGACAAAAGTGTTTTTAAAACGTTTTTTTTTACAATTAATATAAAACTGATGTAAAACACATTTTTTAAGAATCCTCAATTGGACAAAAAGCTAAATGTAATGGGTTAACATGTTGCAACCCACCCTGAACCCTTGTTTCAGTTGCAATATTTGACATCCTTATAATAATGTTGTCGAATATAAGTCATATCAAATCAAGTTTTATTTATATAGCACATTTATAAATGATTTTTGGTCGAGCCAAAGTGCTGAACGTATAATAAAAATAGCCTACAGTAGGGACACTTTACAGCAAATACAACAGCACAGATTGTTCAGAATATCAGTATTAGAAAAACGACACCCTCTATCCTTAGACCCTGACATCGTACAAGGAAAAACTCCCGGAGAAAACTCACAGTTTAAAGGGGAACATGGGAGAAACCTCAGGGAGAGCAACAGAGGAGGGATCCCTCTCCCAGGACGGACAGATGTGCAATAGATGCCGTGTGTAAATCGAAGAGATAATACATTTTACAGCCTATAGACCGAATGTTAGGGAATGCATGGAGTCTGTAATAAGAAGATGAATCCACGAAGATGTCAGCTACAATCCTGTGGAAGCCATCAGGGAAGCAGCATGACGAGACCCAGGTTCAGCCACGACCCGAAGTCCACGACTCAGGATAGGACTACAGCAAGAGGATCTGTACTATTGACGTATGACATATTTATTGGGTAATATGCTGACAGATGCATGTTTAAAACGGAGTATTTATTCAAATTTTATGGCAGGAAGTTTGTGTAAAAACAGCATTTTGAACTAATATTGCATCATATATCATTTTTTTTCTGATATTTTCAGAAACTTAAAATGTATTTATCCAATTATACCTAATTGGCATCTTAAAATCATAACCCAAAGGTTGGTAACCACCGCATGACATGGTTCAATTGACCCACTAATTAGTTCATTTTTGTCCAATGGTTCCCAAAAACTACGGCTTGAATAATAAACGCTGTGATAAATACTTTATTGACCAGTTGTCTTAGTGTACAACAAACCATAAAGTACCTCTAAAATTGTACTTAAAGCACTTTAGACAAGTTTATTTGTACCGTTTTGGAACAAATGAAAAATATTAAAATACTGATGTCTCATAAGCCTTTAAACATTAAGGAGGCAAATGTTGAAAGGAATAAATTATACCTTGAGATATTGTGACCTTCAAACTCATCTTAAAGGTCCCATGTCATGGCCATTTCTACTGATCATAATTCCATTGTTGAGGTCTACTAGAATAGATTTGCAATTTTCCAAACTCACATTAGTTTCTCATACAGCATCTCTGTATAGTATGTGTATTCACTCCGTCTTAAACGGCTTGTTGGAGCTCCCCTCCCTATGAGCCCACTCTGTTCTGATGAGTCCACCGTTACAGTGGAACATCAGTGATTGTGTTACCATGGCGTTAGCAACCAGAAAATGACACCAGTAAGGACAAACAGATGAGAATGCTGCGTGGGGTCTGGGTGCCGTGTTGGCGGGACGTTGAGCGGCTCGCTGCTGCGAGGAGCGGACAGTGTGAGCTGGGTTCATTTCCTGCTTGCTGGGTGGGGTCAGCGAGACATTGCGAATGGACACGGGAAGGGGGGGGGTGCTGAGGGGGCTGCAGCACCCCCATCTGCGAGACCGTTTACATGCATTAAAACCCTCATAACACACAAGGGGACGGGTAATAACCGGAAAAGCATGACATGTGACCTTTAAAGTATACCACACGGCATCTTTGACATTTTGATATTAACTCATGTTCTGAAATATGTGAATGAATATGACAGCAGAGACGTGCAGATCTATACATCAGGTGTATTTATTGATCTATTCAAGAGAAATTATACACCACATTATAGAGCTGGAAGAGAAAAAAAAAATAATCAAAACCGATATAACCTTTTTGTAATATTTTGTTTATCTCCAAGCCCCGAAAGTACATGTTTATTTAAATACAGTCAAACACGAGACACGGCAGCTGACGTCGACGCTGCCGCAACGGACAGAAGAGCGAGAGGAAGTGGGAAGTGGGCTTCCTGTGGGGGGGGGGGGGGGGGGGGGGGGGGGGGGGGGGGGGGGGGGTCTTGCTAGGGTCAACCTGTGTGGAAGAAAACAGCAACGAGTGAGTACACAGTGACGCCAGAATGAATATATGTAGACGATGAGATGGGGAAGAGACAGGAAACGTACCTCTGCAGTGAACTAGAGAACAGATTATTCGTAAATGTCCTTCTTGTCTGCGATGTACTGTACAATCTCGTCAGGAGTCATCAGCTTCTCTGCTTCTCCGTCAGGGATCTCAAAACCTGCAGGAAAAACCGACGGAAACTAATTAAAATGTGTTTTTCGGTTCAAAGATGAGGCTAAATACATCAGCCAGCTAGCTGTTGACACGCAGTATGAAGGCGGCTAAGCTAAAGGCGGCTAAGCTAAAGGCGGCTAATGTTCATTAATCGATCAGTATTTAGTAGAAGCTTCGGACATTAAATGAGTGGGGTATTTACTGTCGTAGAACAATGTGAAAATCTCTTCAATATACTAATTTATATAAATATAGCAATTAATCGCATTCAATTTAGTCTTAATTTACATTATTTAATTTCATATTCTGTTCTTGTACATATCTCATATTCTATTGACATGTAAATAGACTTTTTGCACTATTTTGTATTTTATTATATATGTTGCATTGTTGGAGGAGCTCCGGTCAGAAGCTACACTGTAGCTTTCAGTATATGACAATAAAACCTTTGAATTGAATTTGAATCTTCAGCTTGTGTTAACGAGGGTTAGTTGTAGTTTTGTGTGATTTCACGGCTTGCTGACTCACCGAACTCGTCCTCCATGGCCATGATGATCTCCACCTGGTCCAAACTGTCCAGCCCCAGGTCTTTCATGAAGTGGGAGGTGGCCTGCAGCTGAGGAGCCGACAGTCACAGACATTAAAGTCTCACAATCGCTTTGTTTCTCAACAAAATCTCAAGCCATGTTCAGTTTATGGTCTGGATATGAATCATGGATATTTAAAATAAAATAGCTGGATAATCACTACGCCATTTTGTAATGGACATTTTTGACAATGTTTTCAAACTTGATGACTTTCGTCTCTTACCTTCTCGGGGTTGATCTTGTCGTAGAGCTTCAGGACGTACAGGACGCGTTCTTCGATGCTTTCTAGGGTGAGGGGGGGCAGTTGACCATACTGTCGGCACAACACGTCCAATGAGGGGAACTGAGGAGGAAGAAGAGATGAAGAGGCGTCAGGAGCAGAGACGATAGGTTGGATGAAGGTCATGGAAATGGACATGGACAGAGGACAAAGAAACAAGCTACTGAATTAGCTTACAGCTGTTTATGCTCTCTTACAATCTGTGTCTAAATGTTACTGGAACAAAATGATAGCAGGCTCTAGCCAAAAAGCGCTTGTTGAATAGACACAGCACTATTAAGGTAACAGGTGGGTGGTTATTTGTATTTGTATCCCTTTTCTTTATGTACAACACTCAATAGTGCACACGTGCCAAACTATAATTAAGAGACTTAAATTAGCATATCACTTAATATGCTTAGAGAATATTACTGAAGAGATGCTGTAGGAGGGATGTGAAATGTATGCGTTAGCATCACATTTTTATAAGAAATCTAATGTTTTGTTACAGGCTAAATGATTTGAGGGGATATGCTTTAGTGCCAACTACTAATCCAAGCTGAGACATGCGAGTATAACTGTCTCTCAATATGACACTAATGTATATTCTCTGTAGGCCATTAACTCCTATCATGCATTTACATTTCAAATTAATCCTATTATGTGTAGTATTTGATATTTTATCCCCGACTGTTATAAAGGTTGATAGACTGAATGAATGAATGAATGAAATGTGCTATACGAACACAACTGTCTTATGTTCGTTCTAAATAGTCGAACCAATGTTGGTTGTACATGACTTTCGGTTAACGTGTAGCTTTATATTATTTTAGTTGTGGACAACACACATTAAAGTATCATAAAATAAGTCATCATGCGTCCCACACTTCAGAAAACAGTAATTGATCAAGCTAACATCACTCACAGCACAAAAATACAAATCTAAGCACTATGTCTATCTGACAAGCCCGATTATCTATTAACCATACAACTACAACTAGCTGTGTAGCGTTAAAGGGCGATTAGGTTTAACTTTAAGTCTCCACATGTCTGTAAATTGAAGGTGAAACAGGGACAACAACACAAATGTGTGTCCATTAGCTAACAAGCTAGCTGCACAACAGCAGAATATGGCTGTTGTGCAACCAAAAATAAAACGTGTTCATATTCAGTGGACTTCAGGAAGGATGTCCCACAGACATATGTTATAAGTGGTATATTAAACTACTCGCATGGCATTAAGAACTTTTAGCGCGCCGGGTTAGCCCGACATATTTGAAAGGCGTCGGTAGGTCACCGCTGTTTAGGCCCCGACGGCTCAATGTTACCGGAGACTCACCCGGTTCACACACCGCGTCCTCCGGTCGGCCGAGTAGAAGGAGAGGGCTCGGTGGAGAGGAGCTGCCGGGACCACCGCGGCTCTGAGGGCCAGGGGGCCGGAGGAAAGCCTCAGCGTGCGGACACAGTGCTGCAGGACACGGGCCGCCATGACAGAAAAACAGTGACTGAAGGATCCCAGCGTGCAACGCGATGAAGAGACGAGATCATGAGCTACCCTGTACGCATGCGCACAACTTAAACTGTGTTTAATTCTTATTTTATTTAGGTTATTTGATTGTGTTTGTGCGGTTTATAATGCAATGAACTCAACATACCCCATAAAGAGATATCTTTTAACATTGGATTTCATTAAAAAAAAGTGTTGCAAAGGTGATAGGATTGAATTTAGGAAGGAATAATCGATAACAGATAAACACAACAGATTAGTTGTTTCATAATTACCTTACCCCATGACACAAATAAGTACAATATTTCTACACACTAAAAATTCAATAATTTCTCAATCAGCACGATACAGCTCAAATATATCAAACTACAGATAGTTTAATGTGCTTGGCTTGACGAAATGCATCGATTATTTGGCACTCAACTAGTTTTGCCTGACAGCACAGCAGCAACACAAACTGTTTCTTTATTTGGAATATATTATTTTATTTTGAGAGATTGTTATGTTATTTTAATAAATGTTTCCTTAAATGTAGTTAACTAAAACACCACATTTTATTAAAATTAAATATACTAACTTGCACACAAGTTATGATTAATCTCAGGGAGGACTAATCAATAACAGAACGGAAAAGTAGTTTGATAATTACCTTGCCACATAACGCAAACGAGTAGAATATACACTTCATACACATTAAAAATTCAATATACAGTTACAATATACAACTCAAATAAAGAAAACACCGGTGGATAGTTTCATTTGTTTGGTTAAACCCTGGTTAAACCAAACGAAATGTATCGATGATTTGTCACTTGACTCGTTTAGTCTGAGAATCCCAGAGTCGGCAGAAGAAGAGAGCTGACAGCAGAGCAGCAACACAAACAGAGGACTATTATCACTAAATTGTCCCCATTTTACTTAATATTTAATTAAATATATACAATATTCTATTTATTCCCAGCCATGGAGTTGTCAGAAATACTGTACAACAAAGCGGAGTACATTGAGACGGTAATATGTGTGATTTTAATCCGTTGTTAGCTAGCTTGTTGCTAACCGTAGCTGATCTGGGCGTTGGGCGTTGGATACCTGAAATCATTGTTAGACAATAAAGACAGAAACTCACTTTAATGCAGTTATTAATAATGTCTGTCGTTGTATTTCAGGCTTCTGGTAACAAAGTGAGCAGACAGTCAGTGCTGTGTGGGAGTCAAAACATCGTACTCAATGGCAAAGTAAGGAAAACAGACTGCTCGATAGTGTTATTCATGTACTTTATTAGGCTGTGACAAGTGTTTTATTGTGTGTGTTTGTATGTCCAGACTATAGTAATGAATGACTGCATCATCCGAGGGGACCTGGCTAATGTCAGGGTGGGCAGACACTGTGTGGTGAAGAGCCGCAGTGTAATCCGACCACCTTTCAAAAAGTTCAGCAAAGGGTAAAGCATATTTTTCTCTATTACATTCTAACAGATAACAGACATAATACATATGTGTGTTTTGTACCTGAATGAACACTTCTTCCTGACCTCAAAGATGCATATGTTTCCTCTGTTCAACTCTAAGTGAGTTGCAGTGTCAGATATATAAATACCAAACGTATTTATAAGGAGAGAGAGCTAGGCTGGCACTGAGCTTGTGGAGCTAAAAGCCTCAAAAACGCACATCTCTTTTTAGAAATATTTACGGATTCAAGATAATCCACAGGCCTGTTGTGAAAAGTTTTACGAAAAACACACTTTCTGTCAAACTACCCTAATGGATGGCCGAAAGGCTTGTGCTTGTCTGCGTAACGTTCACATCTTGCTTTGTCTGTCTCTGATCAGTAGATCTAGTTTTTCAAATCTAGTTTTTCAAATCTAGTTTTTCAAATCTAGTTTTTCAAATCTAGTTTTGGCGCTTTGACCACCAGAGGCCAACTGCCATCTTCCATTGTATTTAAGGGAAAGCACTTGCTTTCCGCATTAAAACAGTCAACAGACAAATAACACTTCAGATATGTATTTATGTTTTGGGGGCAAACTGTCCCTACCATTTCTGTTTGCTATGACTATACAACAAACACCTGACTGTATTATCTTTCTGCTCCCACCCTCCAGAGTGGCTTTCTTCCCGCTGCACATCGGAGACCACGTCTTCATCGAGGAGGACTGTGTGGTCAACGCAGCGCAGATCGGTTCCTACGTCCACATTGGGAAGAACTGTGTCATAGTAAGTGGGATGAAAGCACACATACACACACATCTAAGCAGAACAAATGATAAGGGAGAGGGGATATAAACAGAGCAGTGTCTCCTCTAGCCTGTGGTGAAACAGTCCCATGATAGTCATGTTCAGATGAACTGAGCGCAGGCAGGCACAGATCTGGGATGAAAAATAAAAGGAACACATTTAATTACTTGTATCGGTATCACTGTGGACGTTTTTGTCCATATGGGTCATTTTTCACTTTTCATTTTGCAATAACTTTGGTTGTGTCGGTGCAAATGGCCAGATTTTTTGTAACAAGGCTATTTTCTCCATCTATTTTGGAATTCCAATTTCAATTTTTCAAATCGGTCTTTAATTCACTGTGTAACAAATCGACTACGCAAATTAGTCATTCGAGACAAAAATGTCCACTGCAAAATACTTTAATAAAAACATTATATTAAAAGGTTTTTTTCACAACTTTTTTGGGTTCAATCTTTAAAACAACTTCCGCCCTAATAGAAAATACCAAAAATGTAATCATTTTCAAGATTTTAACCCTTTAAATGCCATTTTGAATACATGAAACCGCTGTTTTTTTTCATGATGAAAACAGAGAAAATTAGTTATTTTCCAAAAAATACATATCTGGGGACTGGCTCTTTTTTTTTATAACAGTCTTGGATATGTCAAAGATTAGCAACAAAATAGATTTTTTTGCATTATTAGTTTTTGCACAAAATCAGATTGAACAAAAAAGTCACACATTAGTCATTCGGGACAAAACTGTCCACTTCCAAAAACTGCCCTAAAATGACAACAGATTCATATTTTTTTTTAACTTTTTGGGGTTAAATCTTTCAATCAACTTCAGTCCTGATCAAAAATATCAAATGTTAAATTATGTTCAGGATTTTAACCCTTAAACTGCCAGTTTGAAAACATGAATTTGCGTTTTCTATGAAAAACATGCACAAAAAGGCAGTTATTTTCCATATAATAAATGTTGGGGGGGTCGGCTTTTTAATTTTTTTTATCACAGTCTTGGATTTGGATTGGACAACATTTATTATATGGAAAATATATTTTATTGCCAGCAAGCAGTTTTGCCGGAGCTCATTACATTTGATCACCATTGCGTTACTACATGCCATAATTGAAAAAGAGAAAATTACAATTATTTTATAAACAAAGAATTCTGTTAATTAAATCAAAGAAAACCGCAGAATTTCGTAAGAATATTCATGTAAAAATAGAAAAAGCACTACAATCCAATAAATATTTAAATAAAATAGTTGACTTCCTACTTGTCCAGTGCATTAATACAACCTTCCCGGGGGAGCTGCATGGGACCTTATTTCGGAAAAAGTATGTATTGAAGTCAATGGAGAGAAAGATTATCTTTCGATTCCGTTTGAATTGTGCCACGAATTACACATGTGATGTTTGTCAATTTAAAAGATAATTTTACAAGTCAAAAAAAAAATAATGTGTCGTAAAACTGTGAAGTAACACATTTTTTTGTGTGAAACCGCTCAATGAACTACATCTCCCGTCTCGCACCACACACCAAGACGGCCATCACGTTGGCACATTTCACTTCTTTCTTTCAGAATGAGGTGAAAAGTATTAAAAGAGGTGAAAATCACTCCAAGTCTGGGCATGTTGAGAGCTGTGCATACACACAAGGGGAGTTAGTCGGTTCGTAAGAGCCAGCATGCGGGACCGGGATTCTGGGATTTGTAGTCTTTCTAGTTGCGTATTTTTCATCGTCTTATATTTCAACAGTTTTACGACAAACTGTGACTTTTTTGACATGGAAATTATTTTTTAAGATTGACAAACATCATATGTGTAATTCGTGGCACAATTCAAACGGGATCGAAAGATAATCTTTCTCTCTCCATTGATTTCAATGCATACTTTTTCCGAAATAAGGTCCCATGGGTCGGAAGTAGATGGGCGGGACTTCGCCTCTCTATGCAGCTCTTATTTGGAGCAATGAGGTCACATGACATGGAAGCTGTTAAAAAGACTTGAGAAATGAGACTCTGGAAAAGTACATTCTGGGATGAATTTCCCCTATATTAAAATGTGTTTATGATTCTTCTTGTCTTCATCTTTTTATAATACAAGTATGTAGCTTTTAGGTATTTTGTACACATTGTTTTTTTACTATGATGGTTTTTACATGTTATTCAATACATACATTCCCAACACATGAAAAATGGTTGAGACCAAAAACATTCCATAAATTCCAATTCAGCCCAGTTTCCTTTTGACTACAAAGATGCTTTCCCCTGCATTTTTCTGAAGTGTCTCAATCCATGGTGTTAACTGGTTTTGTGTGCAGGGTCGGCGCTGTGTGCTGAAGGACTGCTGCAAGATCTTAGACAACACCGTGCTCCCTCCTGAGACCGTGGTGCCGCCTTTCACCGTCTTCTCTGGATGTCCAGGTCAGCTCCAACACATGCACACACACACACACACACACACACACACATACATACATACATACATACATACATACATACATACATACATACA
>CALSBZ010046900.1:26126-77985 GCA_943591055.1 Gobionotothen gibberifrons | reverse complement strand
TACATACATACATACATACATACATACATACATACATACATACATACCAGGGTTTCCACTGGCAAGATTCTTTCTTGCCAGTAATAATTTATTTTACCGGACAAATTTGAAACTTAGCGGTCATGTTTCAATAATAATAATAATAATAATAATAATTGTGTAGCAGAGTTTCCGTTAGCAGGTAATTACCGGACTGTGACCGGATATACTGATGTTTAAAACTCAGGTAATGGGGCTTATTTTTTATTTTATTTTTATATAGCTTCAGTTTACAATCGTAACAGGTCGAAACATTCAGTTACATTTTTCAATAAATCATTCCACAAACAACAAACAACATCATTATTACATTCAAACAAACTACTTGTAGTAGATGAAGTACATTATTCAAAAGTTTACATTAATTTAGAATAATAACACGAGAGAACGGAGCCTCTCTTTTTCCTCTCTCCCTCTCTCTCCCTCTCTCTCTCTCCTGACACATGCAGCTCGCTAAACAGTGGGCGGGGCTTCAGGTGATCATGCAGAGCTGCGTTTCTCCGTTAGACTCAGCAGCTGATCCCTCTCTCTCGCGTCCGGTTATACTTCACTCGCATTTATGTCCATATCGATCAGATCCAGCTCTCCTTATCGGCCTTTATAGAGAGCACCGATCAAACTATTAAGAGTGAATATCGGCCAATAATGACCGGCGGCCAATCGATCGGAGCGTCCCTAATTATTACCGGACATTTTGAACGGCAGGTTTTGAATTTACCGGTTTTTAATACATTTTACCAGCTAAAAAAAACGGCTAACGGAAAACCTGACACACACACACACACACACGATCCTTCCACCTTGTGTTTATCTCCCATATCTTTACCTGTGTCCATCTTTCTCTCTCAGGTCTGTTTTCAGGAGAGCTCCCAGAGTGCACACAGGACCTGATGATCGACGTAACCAAGAGCTACTACCAGAAGTTCCTGCCTCTCAGTCAGATCTGAGTCCTGCCCCAAAAACCGTCAGCAGGATCCAGACCCTTTCCAGATGCCAGTGTCAGGTCAGGGTGGGGGTCTCTCATCACAAATGGACTCTGAGAGCTCACCTTCTATTCCTCCACCTCCCAAAAGACCCTACGTGTATCTGCTATTCACAAACACTTGGTCCTGTATAAAAACCCTTATAAGATTGTAGTGTTTGAGAATGAGAAAAGCACATGAGAATAACATCTGATATAGCTGCAAGAGGCAGTATGCAGCTCCAACATTGAAAAGTCTTTAAAAATACAGAAATTGTATAAGCTGTTGTCATTTAACTACCCACAGCAAAGCAGTATACGATGCTTTCAAAGGGCACAAATAAAGACCCTACAGGCACGAGTAATTTTTCCGGATGAATAATGTTCATGTTTTCTGCTTAATGTGATGTGGAGAAACTCAAGGATCTCTGTGTAGCTGCAGATAATCACATTGTTCACTCTATGACAGCAGCTGTGGGTGAAGATGAGGAGGTGGAGGAGCTATGAAAGGAAGGAGGTGCCTGTATGACACCCATGGACCAAAACACTAGCAACAACAGTGATGTTTAAGGATGTTGGCTGTTCGTGTTCTTTATTCATGTCAACATTTAAATACACACTGATATCAGCGCTTTTCAAAGGCTATTCGTTGTTTTACTCATTTTATTTCTTATTTGAAGAACTTCTTTGCATTCTCCTCCACTGGCCTATGTTTTGTTTTTATTTAATAATGTGTTTTATGTCTTTACTTTTCAAATGATCAACTGCAGTGTGTTCATTTTAATTTGTTGATTTGTGCTGGACAGCCCCCTGTGCTTTGCCTTTGTTAAACTCTGTGACTATACAGTAGCGAACATCTAAAATAGTGCAGCAATCAAATAAATACAAATGCTTGCACATCTGCCTCACATGGACTCAGCTCTGCCTGCTTTAAAAACTATTAACCACTTGTTTTCCTCCAGCAAATGTTTTAACCTGTGATTCCTAATATATGCCACAGGGCTTTACATCTTGTATTATATTGGATGTTATGACATCTTTGTAAGGTACTTGGTGGTTCAATGTTTTATTCGTAGTGTGCACGCGCTTGGGCACAATTTGGTTACATCGTCAATTTGGTTGTAATTCGCAACCAAGCATAACAGCATGCCAACGAAGGATACCGACTAAACAAGTAATTACATATTTAAACTATTCAATAATGGCCTTTATGTTTCATGTTGAAAGAAATGTATTCAACACGTTTAATTAAAACCTCAAGGATACGGGGTTTAGGCAAGAAAACATGTTTTGTTTATATGAAAAATGCTTATTGCAACTTTAAGCTTTAAAGCAGCCTGTGGTGTTGTGTTTTAAACATGTCTTTACGTTCGTATTTTTTTCCCTCACAAAACTAAGCTGTATGATTATGAGGTAAAACCTTTATATATACAGTCTATGGGTAAAACAAACGTGTGGGATATATGTCCTTCCCTTAAAATGTTTGCAAAGTTGTTGGCATCCATGTTTTATTTCTAGCTTCTTCTTCCTCTTCTCACGGCATTTGTTTGCACACTGCTGTGGGGTTTGGCGCGTTACTGCCACCTGTTGGGCGAGAGGTATACTGTAAAACCCAGATACAGTTTATACAGGCTGTGGTTAAACCAAGTAGTACTATTTATTTCTTTAAGCATTGGCTGGACAGTTTAATAGAGTCACCTGTTTGTATGTACGTTTCGCAGGAGACAAACACTCCATGGACCCCCTTGGTTTAAACCTGGTTTAAACATATATCTACTAGAGTTTGAAAACTCTATACATCAAATCAAGAGACTATAAAATAGTACAAAGGATTAGAATTCGACTCAGCAGTTTTCATTTGAATTTAAGTAATAAGTGTCACTGTTAAAGATAGTTGCTACACTATCAGAACAGGGTCACGCACACTTGGCAGGCCTGTATGTCCCCATCACAGACCCGTGGCCATGACATGTGGAAAAGTGACTTTTTTTCCCAATGCTGTTCTTTGGCATCATTTTGTGGATTAAAGCAGTGCCAAGATACGTGTAATTTATGTGACCCTTCAATAACTCAGTCCAGAGAAGAAGGCACAACTAACTAAGGAACAACCACTCCCAAAAAATAAATTTGAAATACTATAGTGACTGTCATTTCATTTCTATAGTGACAGAAATATTTTTCCTATTTCGTTTTTTTAACACATAAGGCTCCTCTAACAACAAAACAGATCACTATTTCTTACTTGTGCGTCATCTCTTGTGAAATGCAAACTATTCTATAAGTGCTTACTGCTGCTCATCTGCATGTCAGGTTAAATGCAACCAGATCTATCCGGTCTATAGGGGGAACCTCTAGTGCAAATGTTTGAGTTCTCAAAATATACCTGCTAAGTGTGTTAAAATGAAGAGTAAACATAAGCTTCCTTACTTGGCCTAAAAAGGTTTGCTTTATGCATTTACAATACACTTTGATGACATGCCACTTGCCCTTTATTTTCCATAAGCTCAAGAGGTGCAATTGAACCAATAAAACACTTCTGTACAAACCCTTAATTAAATATTAAGCAAATTAAATTAACAAAATAAAACTCCATTTACTTTTCTTTAATGAAACAGACGATCCATTTGCAACTCAATGGTTTTATTTATTTTACAATGTGAACCACATATATCATACCAACAATTAAATGTTAAGTATATAGATTAGCCATTTATTACTTTTTAAACAAATAAGTATCAAGAAACAGCTGATAATAGTGTTGGCTCCAGAGACACGTGGCATGACTCAGTCTTTTTGAGAACAATGTGGATGAAGGCCGGTGATTGGCTCGGGGGAAGAAAAGAAAAACACAAAGTGCACCCCCCCTACCCCCCCCATTATAACCCAGCTAATCAATGCAGGTTCAACAGGGGGATTAGAAAGATGGCAGCGTCCTGCCAACTCTCTTTAGTCAAGCCTTTTGAGGGGGGGGGGGGGGGAACTGTCTGCAGCCACTTCACGTCTTCCCTTTGTTGTTATGCAACAGAAACACTGGGGAGGATAACCACTCATTTGTATCATCACGCACCATTTGGTTTCAGTCGATGTGGAGTGCTAGACGCAAAAAGTGCCCGGAGAAAGATAGAGCAACTCAAATATTCAAAATGCATTCCTCTGATTTAATTAAGAGCGTGCTGACAGGTCGGTTCATAGGGTTTACATAATCTCCGTACACTGCCATTGGCTGTCTTTAAGGGTCGAAGTTCCTATTCAATAAACATTGATCCTTCCTATGTTACATTATTAACTATCCTTGTGCTAGCTGAAGCTAACAAGGACATACATTTCTTGCTTTTTAGAAAGATGTAAAGCATGAATCCTCACCATGGATCACCAACTCAAAACTCCATTTGGATCTATTCATTTGAAATCAGTCCAAGTCAGTGGTTTCCTTTGTATGTAAGAATAAAGTCTTTGACAGAAGCAACACATCTCAGCCTTTTCTTTTCCACCAACAAGCCAGATATGATGTATGAATATAAAAGCCAACCGATAACGCAAAAGAAAAGTAAAATCTGTAACAGAAGTTAAAAACTGGCATGCTTTATACAACTAAAGAAAACCCACTTTTCCAGGTCGTACAAATAGAAGGGGAGTGAACGAAAAGGAGGATGAAGAGAAGGAAACCGTGACGTCTCATTGGTTCAGCTACAGCGGGTATTACAGGTCAAGTTTAAGCCAACATTTACTCTAGCACTAATATGGCAGGGCATCACTGGGGATATTTCTATTTGATAACTAGATAACTCAAGATTTGTAATGATTTAAACTTTGTTAGCATCCTATGCTAAAGGAGACCAATTGAAAAAAAAAAAACTTGGATATACTCCAAGTATCTTTCAATATAAATCATAAAAAATGCAATACAGTTCTTCTTGAACTGTGAATATACTCACATTTCAGACTCATGCGGTATCAGCGTCTCCGACTCTTCCCCGTTACAAAATGATGGAAGGCAACAACAATTTGAATCAAACCATCGAGGATATTCATCATCCTGTAAAAAAAAAAAAAAGCCTCCACGTCGTATTAATGCACACGGCCCTTATACAAAAAAGCAGACCAACACCCAAACTCCAGCCAGATAATGCAATAATGTGTGTTCTGACTGGCGTGTTTCGTGGGTCCATTTAGAAACGCTACCTTTGTAAACGGTTCTGTGAATTACGCTTTCTTAACAGCACCGACTACCTTCCGATAAATCATTTGTCAGGCAGGGAAAGACTCTTAATACAAGTAGAGCCCATGTGCGGAAATGTTTGAAGGGCTGTTGGACCAAAGATGTGTGTTTTTAGTCATACCGAGTTAGGGCTGCTCGATTATGGCAAAAATCATAATCTCGATTATTTGGGTCAATAATTGATATCACGATTATTAAAAAACGATTATCCATTTACTTTGAAAACATCAATTTATTGAAAAAAAGAATTTGAACAGTATGTTTTTAACAGTTGATTACCCTGAACTTTAAGTGCAATTGAACTGAAAAAACAATTAAAATATATATTTTAAATAAAAGAAATCGTTTTATCACGATTATGTTGTTTTCATAATCGTTGCAAGCCAAAATCGTAATTGCGATTAATTGAGCAGCCCTAGTGTTTACTTCCTCTAAGCAGTGAGTGTTGTGCTAATCTAGGCTACATCTGGGATATAAAGGAAGAGCCGATTTGTTTGCATGAGTTAGGTGAAAATGAAGTGCAGTCCTTATTGCAACTCAGAATAATCACAAGATCACATAAAAGAGCAGTTGCTTTTTGTATAAGACTAGGGTAAAGGGGTGAGCTTTATGACAAGCTGTATTCACAAATAAAAAATAAAAATATTTTTCTTTTTAATCAACAACAGAAAAAATGTGGAGAAAGAATTAACTTGGCTATCAATGCTGCCAACAGTGGCAACACACCTAGAATTGTAACACTGGTGGTTTGACGAACTAATGAAAATGGCGGCTGGCTTTACTAAATGGAGCCATAGTTGAAGCAGAGTTAGCGGAGAGTAAAGTGACGTGCCATCGACCTGGAGAAATGTAACTGAAGCTGGATGACCCCACGCCTGTCCTACTGCGATTCAGCTCCCCCACCGACGACGGTGGAGCAACAGAAAGATCACGTGTTGGTCGCAGAGGGTTGAGTCTCCAACGTTTGGCGAGCAACTCGGTTCACTGAGTGAGACGATCATGGCCCTCACTTCCTTATTAAGGTGGCGGGTGAGGATGAGTGGGGTTCAGGGAGGGAAGGGCACATGTGTCGAGGGTCAAAGTGGCTTTTACTCGTCGAAGCAGCACAGTGCGTGTTTGAGAACTGTCTGTATCCCATGATGAGTCTTCCTTCGTTGTCTCCTTTCTGGGGCGGGGGGGGGGGGCGATGGCGTCCGGACCTCCTCGTCACACACACTCATTAAGTGTTCTGATTGCAGTGATTTGTAGCAATAGTGCAGGGAAAGGAGACAAGGAATAGAGTTCATTCAACATCAGAAAAGAGCAAACGGGGACCTTCTGTCTGCACAGCCAGGCAGCTGAATGTCTGTCCATCCGTCTGTGCATCTGTCCCATGTTCGCCCCTCCAACCCCCTCCCTCCCTCTCCTAGCCTTGGCTCTGAAGGCTTCCCCCCCCTCACACACACACACACAGGCAGGCAGCACATCAGATCATCCTGTTGCGTTTGTGCGTAGGAGAGTCTGTGATGACATCGCTGCACTGGGTGGAGTTTCTTTTCCTGGCTCCTCCCCCTCCGGCGGAGGCTGTAGAGTCCAGATGCAGCGCCATCTCTTCCGAGATGAAAGTGTTCAGGTCGACGTCCTGGAGCCCGTTGCGCCGGCTGCGGCACACCGGCCCCGATCCGGAGGAAGCGCCTACGCCGGCCCCGCCTCCGTTACTGCTGCTCCCACTCACATGTGTGGGAGACCCTGGAGCACCGGAGCGGACGCTGATGCTCGCCATGGCTCCACTCAGACCTGTGGAGGGAGGAGGAAAAGACAGGATCATTAATCAAATCGGATGTATATTGTTCAATATCACTAATTACACATTTGCCTCGGGGGGCTTTACAGTTGTACCTCTGTACTGTGTGGAGACAAGGAAAAACGGTAGCAACAGATGAGGAACACTCAGGACGGACAAACGGGCAATAGACGTGTGTATAGAGAATACAATTAGAACATAGAAAATCGAAATGACCAAAATAATGAAAGAACACGAAAGAAAAAGGCCTTCTTTGGAATCTTGATGGGATTAGTCTTAAAAAATGTTATCTGAACATTTTAGTTGCAGCTGCAATCTGTCCCCATCTTATCTATCGACTATGCTACAATCAAGGCAAGCTACCGGTTATGATTTGAAGAAGAAAAAAAATCAATCCCGTTATGTCAGGTTTCATAATTTATTGCAACACCTTCATCAATGTGATTTTTTGGAAAGCCCAACATTTAATGACAACCAAGCAAACACATCATAGGTCCATTAACTTATGTTAAAGTACGCTGGACACACATGACCACAAAGGTGGTATCTGGAAGTGTCTGAGAAAATATATTTGGGGGAAAAAAAGTGTTGCATCGGCAATGCTTTACCATAACAAGCATTCATCTCAAGGGCATTACCCTTTTTCCTGAGATATAAACAGGTATATTGAAGGTTTAGAGTTAGCCTTGTGATGGGGAAGGACACAGAAAGTAAACAGCTCTGTGACGGGACTTTATTTGTCAAAGTCACTCGCTCAGGCTGTTATTTGAGTGTGCGTTTCAGTCTCGAGTCAGGTTCAAGCTTCTTCAGAATGACATTGTTAGGATGTCTGACACATTACGGCATTTAAAGCAGCTACCTCAACACTAGAGCCAAAGAACAAAACGATTCCACAGAAGGTTCATCTCAACAGATGAGTTCTGTAGAAATAAATATGATGCATAAAGTGTCAAGTACAGTTTGCAATGTGTATTCATGACCCAGCATTTTAATGTAATTGATAAAAGCCTTCAACCAAGTGATGTCATAAAATACGTAACTGATTTTGTGCTTCACATTTGTTCAAAATACTAAAGTTGTGTCTGTAACAACAAATTAGTGAATCCTATTGTCGTGCAATTTGTTTATACAAAACAGAAAGTATGTCTCTCCCAACACACAGACCGTGGTGGAGAAAGCAAAAGCTATCTGATAACTGAGGAAGGAGACACATAGAAACTTCCCCACACAGAGAGACCTGTTTCTGTAACCTAAACCACCGAATGCCTAATGGCATACACCCTGACCCCAGCTACCCTTTCAAAGTGAGGACCTTCAGATAAAGTTCTGAATACTTATCTGTACTAACAGCTCACCAGAAATACATACAAATAGTTTCATCTGCAAATTTAAAAAACAGTCATCACAAAAGTACTTCGCTTTTGTTTTAGCAAAGTGTTCCCTGTCACACAAACCGGGTCAAGAAGTCCAACACAAACACGTACACAACATTCCCTTATCTCTGACACACATGTGGCGGAGCACCTGGGACAGACTTGCTCTCTCTCACACACACACACACACACTTCCAGGAATAAACTTTCTGTACTTCAGTGCTTACAAGTCAACACAGTTATTTATTTTACCTTAGAAGATTTGTAAATCAGTCAATAATGAAAGGAAATTCACCTTATATAAAGTCTGCATGTTCATATATTATAAAAATAAGGAGAATGTTATACATTATACCGCAGTACAGTATTTAATTGTACATTCTGTTATCTTTTTTTTTTTTTCAAGCCTTTGAATCTAGTGCATTGTAAAACCTTATATTTATGAAGTGTGTGGAATCAGTAGGTCTCACGAACACATAGAAGAACCTAAATTAGTGAGCATGCCCTCATGCAAAGGCTGGTATTTAACACATACTGGTCTTAAAGACCAGCAGTTGTCTATGCATCAATGTATCTACCTCCTGGGTTGGAAATCACATATCTGATTAGATGGACAGAATGGCGGGCTCTTCACTCACCGTGCAGTGCTATGGCCTCCCTGAAGGGCTGCAGGTCTGCCTCCACAGATGAGCCGGTCTCCGCTGGAGAGTTAGCCCGACTCGGGGCCACCATGGCCAGCCGGGTGTTGGTCCTGCTACTCCTGTGCGGTGGTGCTTTGCCGCACAGAAAGCTGATAAGATCCTCCCTGCGGATGGTTCTCCGTCGCTTCTTCACCCAGGCCAGCATGTCCTGCAATCCAATACAAGCGCAATCCGTCTTTAGGCAAGGTTTCATTTTATGATGCAATTTGTATCTCTCTTGAACACGCCTGCTGTGTACACCTAACATTATCTAAAAGCACTGGTTCTTAACATTTCAAACAAATGTGGCCGGAAGGGGTAGCATCACAATTTGTCCAGATGCAGGAGAAACAAGACCCACCTTATTACGGCGCTGGTGGCCTGTCTGGATGCCCCGATCAAAGGTTCTCTGATGGGCCTCCACACTCTCTGAGATGGTAAAAAAAACACAATATAAAAATAATTAGAATTTTTCATTATCATGTGTTGGAACGCCAAGCAGATAATGACACCTTAAATAACATACAGCTTGAAAATATGTTTGGCATAGGAACATGGGGACATCTAAGTATCATGGGTTATGGTGTACATACTTTTATTTCTATACATTTTTGGGAAAATCACATGACTGGCAGCTTTTGAAAGAAACAGCAAATTACTTCTGGAAGTTGCTCACTCCCTAAAGCTAATTCTACCCTCTTCCAGGTTTTGGAAGGTAAACTGCCAAATTGGGAGTCAAGTCCAGTACAATCTCATTCCTACTACAACAAATCACCTCCCTTTTACTGGTAATTTCCTAAACATTTTTTTTTAAATAAGGTCTATTTTTCATCTATCCCTACAGTGAACATGACACACAGACATGCCAAAGACCTGCAAGCCCTGTGAGAGACAGATCAATAGAGCAGATAAGAGTGATAATGATCGTGGCAGGTCTGTTTACCACTTGTTGGATGAGCCCGTCAATAAAACATGTCTGCATTTACAAGTACAATGATAGTCAGCAACAATCTGTATTGATCAAATGAAAGCACACAAACAACTGTAGGTGTAGTAGTTAGCAGATCGATATATCTTGTCCAATAGCACGAGTATGGAGAGATGTGGTTATATAGTTACCTTTGTAGAGGTTGGTGACTGCTGTGGCAGAGTTCTGAAATGGCACCCACAATGACAGGCCCTGCTGATGGCATACTCTGTCTGTGTCGGAAAGGGGAAATATGTTTAGTTTCTATACATAACACACATGTGAAAGAAAGCAGTCTGGGTAAATGTGACCTAAAAAAGGACAACAACACATTTGAGAGGCTTGGTGATTACAGGGTTGAAGTGGAGATCATTTTCATTCGCCATTTTGTCCTGCTTGTAAAATTGCAGGGACATGGTTTGGCATAAAAATAACTGTCAGCCAGCGCTAGATGGCCAGCAGCTTATTTAGCAAGAAAGCACCGACACACCAACTTAACTGCATCATCAGCAGTAAAGTTGCGATGTCAAACATACATGTCAAACACGGATTCACTTAACAAGCTCTGACATAATGGACAGGAATGTAGTATGTTTGATGGTAACTTAACGATAGCATATTGCTCACAAACCAATATTTCCACAGAATACAATCCTCGCCATTTTGTGATTATTAGGCGTTGCTAAACAAACTGCTCGATCAGCAGCAAACCGAGCGTTTAAGAACAAGAGTGCATGGAAGTGCCGTTAACTCTATATACTATAATAGCATATTTCAACAGTCAGTCATGTCCGGTGGAACAGATGGTAACACTGACAGTAAACCAGAGACTGTCATCTGGGAATGTCGCGTAGCTACGATTGTTGTTACCATCGCCATTTTGTATCTAGCCCGGCTAACGTTAGCTTTCTTCTGGTGACTAAACTTCAACAAGCCGTCGAATTGTGAAATATATTCATGTTGAGATACTTTAATTATGCCAGTAAAAATGATAGTTGTTTGACAATATAACCAGGTTTCGTAACTATTTTATGTCACTGGCTAACAGCTAGCTAAATTTAGCCTTTGCCAAATCAGCTGTAAACGTTACCCAGTTTTGACCAGAGTTTTCTAGCAGGCTAGTTAGCATTCTACGTTAGTTCACAGTAACGCGTAATTAGCTAGCATGCTAACAAACAAGCTAAATGCTAACTAGCAATGTTAGCCTAGTTGGACCAACTACAGGCAAAAGAAAGCGCTGGTGTGCACCTTTGTATAACTGTGCCACGGCGGTGGCGGAGTTCTGGAAGAGATGCCACAGTTTATCCTGGTCGTTGTCGGCCTCCTCCTCGCTCGGCTCCCTCTGCTCCGCTTCGGCCAAACACTGCCGCTCCCATTTTGAGAACCAGTGCTCGGGTCCGTGTTCCTGTATCTCCGAGTCTCCGTCTTCCTTCTTCTCCTCCATTTAATGCACCAAAAGGAGTTAGATGCTCCTTTTTATATATTATACTATTAATATCGGGCCCTATATGAATAATTATTTGAGTAAATTCATGAATGCTGTTTGATTTGTAATAGTTTGCCCCTAAAATACAGCGTTGCTCTCTGGCCCCACTACCATCTGTGAAGATAAGCTCAGCTAACTATTTTTCCTGGTAGCCGACGTTGTGATATATACAACGCAGACTATCTTGTTGTGTGCTTTAGCCCGCCCATTATATCATATCTCGACTATGATTGGTCATATGAACACGGCAGGGCGGGCTTGAAAGCTTTATTTCAAATCTTATTGGCTCACGGACACGTCGCTCAAAGCATTGACACAAAAGAACCACAGTGAAAATTCCTCACAAGCTTGCGAGAGAGAGCAAGTTGTGTCGTGAAAAATCTGCACTGTTTGAATAAAAACAATATATATGATATTATGTTTTGTGCTTTAAAAATACGATTTTTTTTATCAACTGTATTATTTTATCCTTCTCTTAGCATATTTTCTTTCACTTTCTAATGAATTCTGAACCCACAAGCTGGGAAAGGACATTATATTAACCATATAAACTTTTTCCGACAACAGCTAATTGAAGGCCTCTAATATTAGGGGTGACACCTTATTTATTCAGTTATATACTGTAATATGGGCGACTCACATGAACCCTCTACAAGTCCATATATGACTATATGATGATAATTTACCTACAAACATTTTTTTGACCTGCTCAAATGGAGAAAAAAATCATAAGAAAAATAGTTAAAATGTTATGCACACCAATTTAACAAATAAAAAGGAAATTACATAAACGAGAGGAAGTCAGTGATAATAAAAAGCCTAACTGCGACGGGTATTGTGACCTGGTGTAATATTATTTTTAACCACTGCATGGTGCAATTTACTCAAATATGAGAATGCATGTCTATTACAGCAAAGCACCTTCTGGTAACAGCAATGAAGATTTGGATTGCTAAGTATTATGAAAATGATGAACACTGCCTTGCTTATGTGATATTTCATGATAGGCAGTAGGTTGTCCTCCAAAATGGTCACACCCAATGATATACACGTGTGCACGGTTACAAGTAAGAAAAGTTACATTATTGTAAGCCTTTTTTAAATATGTTTTTTTTATCTTTGATTAAATATGCTTTTTTATCTTTGATTTCACTTAATTGGCTTAATTGTTTAACCGTTGTAATAACTTATATTGCGGTATACGTTCGTTGTTGTTGTGTGTGTGTGTGTGTGTGTGTGTGTGTGTGTGTGTGTGTGTGTGTGTGTGTGTGTGTGTGTGTGTGTGTGTGTGTGTGTGTGTGTGTGTGCTATTCAGCTCAAATACAACTTGGCCCTATGAAAATAAGTGAAAATGGTTATTTGTAAGATTTATTTCAGGGTATTTCTTGTTGATTTCATACATCCCTGATCTAAATTAAAAGCTTACAATGATAATGTAACCTTGCTTTAATGCAACCTTGAGAATCACGAATCAGGTTTAGGAGGAAATAAAAATGTAAATGAAATAAATGTACAATAAAAGTACATGAGAAATAAAGAGGTTACAAAATGTGTAGACGCCACAAAGCAGCAATGGGCTACCATACACTGAATGCAGGGCCCCTGTGGAAAGTTGCTAATTGAAATACTATACATACAAATAATGCATTGAAGTAAAAACAAAAAGCACAATAATTTTCTTCGATAAGTCTCCTGTTAATTGATCAAGTGTGGTTTTTATTAGTTAGTTTAATAGGCAATAAATGCTCCAGTTCGGTAAGACTGTTGTTCTTCATTACACAAATGTCAATATAAAATGTGTAGGAATAACTATTTATTCAACACCGTTTCATAACAAATGTTTTAAAGTTAAAACAAATCTTAATGTTATTTATTTTTAACTATGTTAAAGTATTTTTGTGGAAGAAATAGTACGGTAGGAAATTAATTGAGTACACTTAATTACTTATTATTATTGAAATATTGCTTTCTGTTCAAGCCATTGTAAATCACTGATTTGGGCTCCAGTGCAAGTCATAAATATGCTAGGCCCTGAATTGTCATTCTTATAACTTCATTTAATTTTAAATTGTTGTTGTTGCACTAATATGTTATTCCCCTGTACCAGATCCCGTCCATTTATAACATGGATGTGAACCTGGCCGGGGATGGGCCATGGTGTTTGGATCTGGATCTCCATGCGGATGTGACATTACAGAGAAGAGCGCGACCGCCATTTTGAGATTTACCTCAGACTCAACACATCACAAACCAAGGGAGGAGCGGTTTAGAAGAGAGCCACTCAGGTTAACGTTGTATGACCGGGCACATTCCTCACAAGAAACAAGAGGGTTAGCATAGAAATGCAACCAGGTGCCGTGTTTTTTTGTGCATTGTGTTAGGTTAAGGGGCGGTTTGCGTGGATTTGGTTTATGTCGGGCCGTGCGGGCAACTCTCGTCTCCGCGAACTTCCAAATCAACACTAGTATTGGAAACTGGTTTGAATGGATAGCTCTTTCCTCCGCTCTTCCCCAGACGAGGGACAATCGGAGGAGCACACGGATTGGGGATATCGCAGATAAAGTTGTTGAATGTGTGTTAATAGCAAATGAACCGTTGTTTTCATTGTTGTTGTACCTATATCACCAGTTGGCTGCCTAGTGTCAGGTAGCTTAGCAATAAACAGGGTATTTGTTCCTCACGGTGCAGGTCGTGCTGTGCGTTGTCCCCACATTTCCCGGGGTAAAGCCGGATTGATTTAGCTAATTTAACGGGCCTCCCCTCCTCGGAGCCCCGGCCCATCAATCCCCGTCAACCCACAGCGACTAGCACCCACCAAAGGCGCCGAGATTGGGCGAATAGCGAGCAAGTACGTCCGCGTTTCTCTACCCGCTCCCCCGCCGACCTCCCCTCCTCACTCCCCGGCGCTGACAGCGGACAAGGCCGAGGTCGCGACAGAGCAGGCCCGGCCGCCAAGGCTCGACCTGTCCACCCCACCTCCGCATCCTACCACACCTCACCAGCAGTCCAGAACCCGGTTCCCCCCAGAGCCGACCCTAGACAAGGTCGAGGGTAACAGAGATAGCAGGGAGCCCCGCATCACCACAACAACAACAGCTGCCAACATGAACCACCACCATCACCACACGCAGCAGCAGCAACAGAAAGCCGGCGAGCAGCAGCTCAGCGAACCGGAGGACATGGAGATGGAAGGTGAGTTATGGTCCATAGAAGGGTGAACGAACACTTTAAACCCTTAATTTAACTGTTGCACGAGAAATGCATGAAGTGGAAATTGTGAACGCAGAGCTCAACTTTACAGTAAACACGAAGGCCCGATGCTAGCTAGGATAGCCAGCTGCATTTTTTGCTGATTGTGCGTCCGTTGCAGCATACTTGTGTGGAGCTGACCTCATTTTGCGTTATACGCTAACGGGGTTTGTTTTTCCTCTCCGTATTCTTGCAATATTCACATGCTGGTCGATAACCCACAATTAGCTGTTCAAAAACACTGTTAAACATAACATACACAAAAAAATCAATTTGCATCTGTGCGAATTGTTTTGTTCACGATCGGTCGCTGTGACAAGTTCTCTCCGATGCCGTTTGCCAAATCATCGCAGTTTAGAATCAACATGCAGTCACAGAACTCCAGGCCCGTTGATTGTTGATAACTTAACGTTTAATGTTTGTAAACACCGCAATTAAACCGGAACCATCGCTAGGTAAATTAAATCTTGCTACTTTGACGTATTGTGGTTGATTTGGACAGACATCGGCACCTGCGTTTCTCATCTACGTTGTTTACTACGTGAACAGAATGTTATTTTCTATGCTAACATATTACTTAAAACATAGACCGTTAATAACCGTTATGCGTGAAACGTTAAACCATCTTTTCTAAATGACAGTGTGTTAGCATCGTGTCTGATGGCGTTAAATGCGGGCCTGCAAACAAACGAAAGCGCATACTGTGTACATTATTATTTCAGTGTGATTCTTAAAATGCTATTTCAGTACATTTGTCTGGCTTATGTTTTGATCATAGGTGAAATACGGACATCGACGCGTATTTGTTTTATTGCTCAATGTTTTCATTAAACTGGCAAGAGGGAATGTACATTGCTAGCGAGACAGCTAATTTTAAGCTAGCCAATTAGCTCCAACCCCCATTTCTTTACTGTCATTTGCTGGCTAGCATGCTAGTTAGCTGATCGGCTAACACTCACGGAGGGGGTGTGTGGCGATCCAAAATGGTGGCTTGTATTTTGCAATGTTCGATTTGGTTGTTAGGCCTTGCATATTTGCCTCACGTAATCTAGATGTTCCTGTTGTCTCTATTGGCTGTTGAACGATATAAAAAACGCACTCTGTCATACCTTTTTGCTAGCATTAATTCTATCTCGCTGCGGGTATTGTGAATCCAGCTAATGTCGACTAATAACGGCCTGCAGATTAATATGAGGCTAGTGTTTGCTAGGTAGCTAAGTGGCTAACGCTAACGCAGATACGTCGATCGTGATTTTCTAAATTGACTGCGTGGTATAACAAGTTTAGCCTTGCCAGTAGGGCATATGACAATCTGTATGACTTACTTTAAATTATGTGGTGGTTTTGGAGTTTGTTAAATTATATGTTGACGTTTGACAGTGTATTGTGTGAAGCGGGTGTCAGTGCTGGCAAGTAACGGTAGTCGCCGCTGCGGTAAGCCAGGCCCGCGCGGGGATTTGCTGCTTCATTGTATGGACGACCAAACGGCATGGAGCTCGCCATTTTTAATGATCTGTGTTTTTGTTATACAGCTTTGTAGCCAGGGCCACCTATGTTCGCGTTTGGTAGGCACTTTAGACACACGGAACACCCGCACCATCACATTTTACAAAGTTTTCTTTTTTATTAATGTCAACTTTGGACTGAGTAGAGGCTTGAGGGAGACTTCAGCATCACTGCGTCATTTGGTCCTAGTGATTTTATGATCTGTTTGTAAACCACATTGTTGCTTGTTATTAGGTTACTCTGTAAATATCTTATCTTATTTAATTACAGAATGTATCGAGTACACACTGTCCTATGTGCTTTTTACATTTTGAATCAGTAATTTTGATACGTTTCTTACTAGTAGCAGGTGCACTCACCCCTTAGTTGCTGGTTCACCCCTGTTGGATTAATTTCAAGTGCACTGCAGCCTTACAAGGACAGTGAAAACAAGTTGACAAAATAAACTGCTCACTTTTTTTCCGGCTGCCTATAGATAAACATACCACTATTTCATGGGTTGATTGTTTATACAGTTGCAGTGGGGTTAATCCATCATATTCTCTGCATATCTCAGTCATTTTATCCGTTTGCCACTGCAATCTTACTCATGCCAGGCTGTTGCTGCCACAAAAACAATCTCTGGTGATATGTTATTTAAAAAAGTGTTGTGGCTCTTCAATCCTTTGTTCAATTATTGGAAAATAACAATTTATCTAATAGCACATGATTAAGATTCTAATAAATAACCTTAAAAGTCCAAGTTTAATTTAGTGATATAATGGTACTTCATGATATTGTTTTAGGGGTGTTATGTAATGCATTGGCAGACATTAAGACAACAGAGAAAAACCACTTAGTGTGGTCCGATGCATCAAGGGCCAAGACTGAGTCTTAGGATCTGCTGTGCTGTTATAACCTTGTTGTTGTAGGTTAAACACACATCTGGGGATAGTTTTCGATTTCCCCAGCATACAGTTTGTCTTGGTGACGACTTTTATTTGCTGTTTTTAGCCCAGAGGCTTTGGAAATGAGGAAGAATTATAATATTTAATTGGCCCTCCCCACGTGAAATTAAAATATGTATTTGTGCTTTTTGTTATTAGCCGTTACTGTTGTTGTGCTACCGCAGCATACGATGTTCAATTACTGTTATGCTTCTTGGAAATATACATTTATAAATAATAAATCACTGGGTTGAGATGCTTCTGATTTCCCCCTTGCACGTTGGTTTGAATGACTGTAGGCCTTAGGGGTGTTTTCATCCAATATGAAATGATTGGTCTAGCTTGTGCAGATTTTAGCGACTGATCCATTAGGATGTACTCCTCAGAAGGCAGGACAAGAAATTGTCGTAGAGTTGACTGACAAGCCACATTAGCGGGGTGTAATCCACTTGTGGAAATGAGGTCAGTTTCCCTGGAGGACTTGGTCAGTAACGTTACCCGAAGACGCACACGACTGACACCATTGCATCTCTCAGCTGGGAGGAAGACGAGGATCACATTAAATCCGGTGTAAGAGACGGACTGACACATCAACACATTTTGGAGACATATGCCTGAGTGCTCATATCAATGCTGACTCCTGTTGCATCATAACAGGATACAGGCAGATTTCACTCCCTCCTTACTCTAATCTCTCCCTTTCATCAGTGTGTTTTGATGGAAGAGGCTCCTTATTCAGCTGGGATAGCGGTTGTCCTCTGTGTGCGCGTGTGTTTTTGTTTGAGCGATGACTTGCAGCCTAATCCTGCATTGTGTCCATAATTACCCAGCCTACTGTAATGTCGCACAGTCTTTGTCACACACGTTCTCTCTCTCTGATTCACAGACTGGGAAAGAAGACTTGTCATGTTGGCTCAGTGGAGTTTTCCCAGTGAAATGTATAAAAGAGGAAAGAAGGATCACTTTCAGTGGGGATAAAGATGGGGATAGTAGTTGTAATTCAAAAGCCATTCAAAGTTGGTACAAGCTGTTTTTACCCCTTTAGATTGCAGCGCAAATTATCAGACACCTTGCAAAATCCCCCCTAAATGGTTCCCATAATTTCCACAACCTGATGACACTTCATTAGCTAAAATATTTAAACATTATAAAAAGTATGTTTACTCTGATTTTTTTTCACCACATTTTCTCGAATTTAAAATGGTCAGATACAGCAGGTGTTCTGTTTTAATCACAGCATATACTGTGGTTTGAAATGGCTATCGCTGTTTCTTGATTTCAATGTGTAACTTGGATGAATACGAATCTGACAGAAAGCCACATCTGACTACTTTAGGTCTTGTTGCCCAATTGTAAGAATCTGTCAGATGATCTTACCATTTTGACCCCTTGTTTCTGAACTGCTGAAGTTACATAGTTAGGTTCCATCTCATCTAGGCTACAACCATACAGTCTTATCATACTGTCCCTCTCTTTTACAGCTGGAGACACAGACGACCCTCCAAGAATCCCGGCCAACCCGGTGATCAATGGTAACGTTGCCATGGCAGATGGACACACAGAGGAAGACATGGAAGATGGTGAGGATGATTTTCATTTACACGAACAAACACAATAACAAACACTTTTTAATGGGTGGCTGTGTATCAGGAGGTAGATGGTAGCAAAATACTTAACCCAAATGACTCCTTGTATGGAATCCTCTGTGAATGCTGATTTGTATATGTTCACGCCCTTTGAGGATTTGCATAGACTGAAAAAGTGCTATATATATATATATGCAGTCCGTTTACCATTTTGCTTGTTTTAAAACCAGTGCAGTGAGTTGAATCGTTTAAGTAATGATCCAGGTTAAATACTATCCTTTGACTTACCCATATTCTCACATTACGTTGCATCCTTAACCAGTTAAATCTGGTCATGTTGCTGGAGGAAACCCGTTCACCACCTAACCTACGCCGCCCCTTTCCTCCCTCCATCTTCTCACAGACACCAGTTGGCGGTCAGAGGCGACTTTCCGCTTCGTGGTGGAGCGCTTCAGCCGCCTGAGTGAGTCTGTGCTCAGCCCGTCCTGCTTCGTCCGGAACCTGCCGTGGAAGATCATGGTGATGCCGCGCTTCTACCCCGACCGGCCACACCAGAAGAGCGTGGGCTTCTTCCTGCAGTGCAACGCAGAGTCAGATTCCACGTAAGTGTCTTGGTCGCACCAGGGATTGTGGGGAACATGGCAAAAAGGCCCACATGCACACACCTAAAACCTCTTCAGGTTCTTACATAGTCACTAAATGGCACTTGTGTGAATAGCACAGACATCCTTAAAAATGTTCCTGCGCTCTGTTTGTACAGGTCATGGTCGTGCCACGCTCAGGCCATGCTGAAAATCATCAACTACAAAGACGACGAGAAGTCTTTCAGCCGCAGGATCAGTCACCTGTTCTTCCACAAAGAGAATGACTGGGGCTTCTCCAACTTCATGTCCTGGAGTGTAAGTAGAAGAAAGATGAATGCATCAAAGACTACTATTAATAAACACATATGTTTTTCACAACCTCAATCAGAACGTATAGAAGTATTCAACTTAGCTGTGTATTAAACATATATACTTTTTTTGGATTGAGTGTATAGAAGAAACGTTGCTATTTGTTTATTAGGACTTCTTAATTATAAATAAAGCTAAACATGCAAGTCAGTGCTTCTACTTCTACCCACTCCTATTGATCTTAACTGTTTTTTGGTGTTGTTTCAGGATGTGACTGATCCAGAGAGGGGCTTCGTTGATGAGGACAAAGTCACATTTGAAGTCTATGTCCAGGCAGATGCCCCACACGGAGTGGCGTACGTAGCACTCAATTCTCGCTGTGTTGAGTGTCCTCCAATACTCCCAGAAACCTATGTGTAGGATTATAGTAATAACATCCATTTCTCTCTGTTACAGATGGGACTCAAAGAAACACACAGGCTATGTTGGACTGAAGAACCAGGGAGCGACCTGCTACATGAACAGCCTGCTACAGACGCTCTTCTTCACCAACCAGCTACGACGGGTATGGGTTTATTATTTTCATTTGTGTACACATTGTATTTCATATGTTGGTTTGGTTAGCAGATAAAGATTTTTCTTGTGTAAATATGCCAACCAATGCCTTAGCTCAGTGTTTGTCTACCTTTTATCCACATTGTGACAAATATTGATGGCAGTTACCTAAATATTATGTTTATTTAAATTCACAGCTTGCATATGTATTGTATGCTTTTTTTACGTGTTGCTGCCTTTCCTGTTACTGCGAGTAATTGGTTATTAATGCTCCTCTACAACATTTGATGTACCACTGTTTAGGGCTGCACGATTTGGGGAAATAATCTAATTGCGATTTTTCTGACAGATATTGCGATTCGATTTGCGATATTTGTTTTTAAGCGACCCAACGGAATTTTATATAAAATGCGGCCATATCGCCGGCTAGGAAGGTCGTATCAACATGCTCCCGTCTCTAGCACCCCCGCAGCCCGAGCTATGAGTGAAAGAACTAAACTTACATGAAACTTCCGTTGGGTTGCTTTAAAGTCAAGCTTCAGTTTAAGATTCACCCTGTAATAGAAACATGTGATGGAGCGTCACTAACCTGACTCAGACGGTTTGTTTCACCAAACCATCTAGGAAAGCTCCATTGGAAGCCAAGTGTTTCAAAAATACTTGGCAGGTGATTGGATCAATCTGTCTATCACCTTCTATCATGGGCCACTTCTGATTGGTTAACAATGACTGGTACATGTGGAGCACAGCACTTCTGATTGGTGTGGATGACTGACACACAAGAAGAACAAAAAAAAATCGCAGGCTTTGCGATTTGATAATTGCATCATTTCAAATCACGATTTCAATTAATCCTTCAGCCCTACCACTGTTACCACTTTCATTTGATTTAACTGTGGCCCTTTAATTCAACAGTCTTTTTCCAGCTAGAGCTTTTTTTCTTCTTAATTGAACGATTCAGTTACAAAGCTCTAAGGCTCAACGTGGATACATTATTATAAATAAATTAAACAGCTACATCAAACGGAAATAATACTTCAAACAATAAGTGATTGCCTTAACAAAGAATGTTCAAGCAACATAAACGAAATATTGAAAAATGTTTCTGGGTGTTTTGTACATATGAAGTGATTTTCCAAATATTTTATGAATAAAGTGATAACTAAACTAAATCAGGTTGTTTATCAGAAAGTCCTCAAAAGTCCTGCAGCTGTTCGAGGGCGAGTTCACTCAACATTTTAAATTACACTCTACATTACATTTCATTTAGCTGACGCTTTTATCCAAAGCGACTTACAATAAGTGCGTTCGACCAACAAAATACAAACTTGAAGAAAACGGAATCATATAAGTACATCAGGTTTCATAGAGCCAAAACATTTCAAGTGCTACTCAACTGACTTTAGATAAGTCAGTCCTTTGTTAGTATATAAGTGCTTTGTTAGTAATTCTATCGCTCGAAGTGGAGTCGAAAGAGATGAGTTTTCAGTCTGTGCCGGAAGATGTGTAAGCTTTCTGCTGTCCTGATGTCAATGGGGAGCTCATTCCACCATTTTGGAGCCAGGATAGCAAACCCACGTGTTTTTGCTGATGGGAACTTGGGTCCCCCTCGCAGTGGGGGTGCAGCGAGCCGTTTGGCTGATGCGGAGTGCACGTGCTGCTGGGGTGTAGGGTTTAACCACGTCACTCTATCGGCTTCAGGCAGGATTTGATAGGCCAGGATTTCTTTTTTTTGTTTAACCTCCATCTTAGAGTATTGATGTATGAAATGGTCCTGCCTCTCTCCCCCAGGCGGTGTACATGATGCCCACAGAGGGAGATGACTCGTCCAAGAGCGTTCCCCTGGCTCTGCAGAGGGTTTTCTACGAGCTGCAACACAGCGACAAACCCGTCGGCACCAAGAAACTCACCAAGTCCTTCGGGTAGTGTAACCTTTCTTTACAGGAGTCTGCCTGTTCTTTGCATGGTGCTGACATTTTGTATTTCCGTAGGCCAAACCGGATGTTGGCATCACAAGGACTCCCTCACCCAAAGCCAATGGGATTCTTTCATTTAATGTTGAAATATTGCAGACGATAAGATCTGTGGAAAACACATGTTTATGATTCTTAAAGGCAGGATAAAAACACAATGTTTGAAGTGTAAATGCAATCGCCTGGAAGTAAAAGGCAAATATTAGGCTATAAACAAACAACGTTATGGTTGCAGACTTCTCCACCGCTAAGCTAAAGGTGGCTAATGTTGCACGTGATGGCGTTTTGTAGTCTCATTTAATAGATTGTTAGCAACTGTCATTGACTGTGAGATGAGGGAACCCAGAAGTGCTAAAATACTAACTAATTAGCTTGTTGAGGACTCATTCCGGCACTACAGAGGCTTGAGTGCCTAACCCTACGTATTCTATCTAACGGACATTTTCTTTTTCCTCTCTGAAGATGGGAGACACTCGATAGCTTCATGCAGCATGATGTTCAGGAGCTGTGCAGAGTGGTGAGTTCTTACATACTCTCTTAAAGAATGTGGTTCGGTACATGTAGGCATGCTGATGTATCACTGACTCACTGTGTGTGCGTTTCAGCTCCTGGACAATGTGGAGAACAAAATGAAAGGCACTTGTGTTGAGGGAACAATCCCTAAGCTCTTCAGAGGAAAGATGGTGGTATGTTCTCTCTTGTCTTTTTCTCTTATCAGACGATACCATTTAAAAAAGACAAATGTATTGTTAGTGAGCGTTGTGTGGTTGTTGAATTAAGAGAACACGGTAATGCACGACGATGCCATTGTAGGTCAGACTCAAACCTGTAAATTCAATACTTTAAATTCTTACCATTCTCTACTTTAAATTCTTACCATTCTCTACTTTAAGTGGTTCTAAGATGCCGTAGTAGAAATGTAGCTCAACATGTATGATGTAAACACTTATTTAGATTTACTTTTGAAGACAAGTAGTTTAGCTTTGCGTAGGATGTGTCCTGTAACAAGGCCAGTTTACGGGTAGAATTAGGTAAAGGGTTTTGCATCATACAGTCTGACTCGGTGTGTGTGTGTTCCCCTCTAGTCATATATCCAGTGTAAGCATGTGGACTACCGGTCAGAGCGGATAGAGGACTACTATGACATCCAGCTTAGCATCAAAGGAAAGAAGAACAGTAAGTATCAACACAACTTCATGGCTTTTCTGAAACATTGGAAAAGACCATCCACCTGGTTTTCTAATATGTTTGTTTTCTTGATCTCATCTTTGCTTTGTTCTTATTTCCAGTCTTCGAGTCATTCAAAGATTATGTTGCAACTGAACAGTTAGATGGAGACAACAAATACGACGCAGGAGAGCATGGCCTGCAGGTGAGTCTTCACTTTGACGGGATCAGAACCATTTATGTAGGGATGGGTATCGTTAAGGTTATCGATCCGGTTTGTTAGCGGTTCTTTTGGAGAAATAAATAAGGTAAAATTAACTAAACAAATTGTGAACAAAACTAACATTGCTTTTTATTTAAATTAAATACATAATATTTCACATCAAAAGAAACAACAATGTTTTAACAAATCGTATTAAATAATCTGATGACGGAACTGTAAACAGAATAGCTGAAACTTTAACAAAATAAATAACTCGGTTACCTCTAATCATTAACCCATGTTTGTATAATGTAGTTAGCTCCGTGTGTTGCTGCTAGCATACATAACACCTGACGTGGAAACGTTACTCGTGGATGGGGCTACAGAGCTACTAGAAAGACAGTCGAACCCGGTGCATTCCTCCGCTAAATTTGACAAATTGCACGTGTTACCGCCCTTACATGTTAAACTCTTATGGACTATTGCACTTTTGGTAACGAGCATTGTCCACATCGAGACGGGTAAAGTTAAACACACCTCGGAGCGCTTTCTCTCCGCCGTCTCCTCCGTTTGTGTGTATTGTTGCATGTAGCAGCTGCGTGTGTAAACTGCCCCGCCCCCTCGCACACAGACGGGGGAGAGAGATCTCTCGTCTGGATTGGAAAGATCGAAAATACAAAAAATAATCATAGACGCATTTTGCAGTCTTTTTGCGTATTAAAAACGGAGTTGGCGACACTAAAACTGCAATACAATGTTTGTGTAGCACAAGATATATGACATGTATTTTTTACATGTCTCCAGTGCCGATTAAAAAGACAGATAACGTCGGAGCTTAACGATACCACGGTCTTTAATAATTCAGCCCCGGGGCCCGTTTAATCCCGGGGCTCGGTACCCACCCCTACATTTATGTGTCAAGTTTCTGGTATTTGATTTATTCTTACCATATCGGAATTCAAGCTAATTTAAAACCCAAATCTTTGTCAAAGTTTTCATTATTTGACAAAGCAGGATCCTGATGATTTTTACAAGGCCAATATAAATGTAACATATTGGTTCAAATAAGTGACTTGAAACGTAAAGGGTTAGAGAATGTCAATGTAAGGTACTGACCTGTTTTTTTTCTTTTTGGTACTCCAGGAAGCAGAGAAGGGAGTGAAGTTCCTCACCTTCCCTCCGATCCTCCATCTGCAGCTGATGAGGTTCATGTATGACCCGCAGACAGACCAAAACATCAAGATTAACGACAGGTAGGAGAAACACAACGCCGCTATTACACTTTCTCTTATGCTTTTTTTAATATATTACCTTACAGACGCACACACTGCCTCGACCAGGTCTCTCCCTGTCGCATAATGCGTCGGCGGCGGATCGTTAGACATACGTTTAGAGACACTTTATAATAACACGGGTTAAAGGGGCAGTCTATTTCCAGAAATGGCACTTGAGCCCCCCCCCACTCTCTTAACAACATCCTCTGACCTCCTGCCCTAAAACAAGTGAGAATGAGTCATTGAGAGGTTTTCCAGCAGGCCGTATCATTTTGTTTAAAGCTTTGTGGGAGCTAATGGTGTTTTAATAATCCGCCGCGACGATGTGACACTTTCAGCACACACACACACACACGCACGCGCGCGCGCGCGCACGCAGCCATCCAGAATAGCTAATTTTCCTCTCGACGAGCTCTGAGTCATCCTTGTGAAGCTGCCACCAGCACCTGGGCCCGAGGGCTATGTATATGTACACACACACACACACACACATTTCTTTCCTGCCTATCCCTTCCTTTCTTCTTCCATATCTCCCTCCCTGCCTGTTTCATCCTCCCTCTTCTCACATTTCCCCTCTCCTCTTTGCTTCTCCTTTCTCATCTAAACTCTTAGATTTGAGTTTCCTGAGCAGTTACCGCTGGATGAGTTCCTCCAGAAGACCGACTCAAAGGACCCGGCCAACTACATCCTGCACGCCGTGCTGGTGCACAGCGGCGACAACCACGGCGGTCACTACGTCGTCTACCTTAACCCGAAAGGAGACGGCAAAGTCAGTGTCAAGGAACCAATAGTAAGTACATGGGTTGGTTTTTTTATACACCAAAAGTGATGTGGGCAGGGTGTGGGTTCCTGCACTTACAATACCATCACAACTACACGCTTTACCGTTACTGACTTTCAACCACAAATAATTAGCCTAAATATATATTTGTTGTGCTTCCGAGTTAGCATGTAGACCTTTCTGAAGGTAAAAGTTAAAATATGGATAAGATAAAAAACCGCAAACGTTAAATAGAAATGTAACATTTGTCAACATTTGACCAAACCTATTTTCTCTCTCAGTGGTGTAAGTTTGATGACGACGTGGTGTCGCGGTGCACCAAGGAGGAGGCCATAGAGCACAACTACGGCGGACACGATGACGACCTCTCAGTGCGCCACTGCACCAACGCTTACATGTTGGTGTACATCCGCGAGTCCAAGCTCAGTGAGTCACATGCTCCTCCTGCATGTCATGCTAATGTATAACAAAAACTGCTGTGAAATGACTCGCTCATAATCATTCTCCTCATCTGCAAACACTAGGGCTGCCCAATTTACCTCAATTGTATCTTTATATAAACTTTTGCTAAGGGCAAAAAATACATTCTGAGTTATACGGGCCCTATTATGCAAATGTTCAGGATTCCTAATTTTATTTTGTGTCTCTACTGGGACACGTTTCCATGCTTAAATGTTCAAAAAGCTCTTTATTTTTCTCATACTGCCTGTGCTGCAGAACCTCTTTTCACCCTCTGTCTGAAACCAGAGCCCAGGCTGCTCTGATTGGTTAGCTGGCCGGCTCTGTTGGGATCAATGGTGCTGCTCTAGCCCACACTACGTATATTTAACGGAAGATATAATTCCTGTTTCCGCTTTGTCATTTGATAACTGAGTTCTTCACAGTAGCAGCCGTAGGTTTCTCTCTCAATGACTTTAGTTAAAACACACATGTGACAGTACTGCAGTCTGTCTGCTCTATGATTCTTACCTGCGTCTCTGCTCTTATCCCAGGCGAGGTTCTCCTCCCGATGACCGACGTGGACATCCCCCAGCAGCTGGTGGAGCGTCTGCAGGAGGAGAAGAGGGTGGAGGCGCAGAAGAGGAAGGAGCGCCAAGAGGCTCACCTCTACATGCAGGTCCAGGTAGGAAACCAGAGGCGCTTCTATATCATTTGCAGACTTGTCGTGCAGGCAGCTAAGTGTACGTGTTTAGAGAACATCCCCTTTGGGTTTGGCTTTTAAGAGTTTCAGACTGGACAGAGCATGGAAGCTATCCTCACATCGTTGTTACTGCAGTGCTGTAAATCTGCCGGTGCCAGACCAGCAGATTGGGCCCTCGCTGCTCTAACACACTGTGATGTGAGGGATGCGCATTACATTCCGTCTGCAAGAGTGCACAGCTGCTACAGGGGGTCTGCGGGGTCTTCAAAAGCATTACAAGTTGATCAATCAATTTAGCAAAAATGAAGGCTATTTAAAAAGTATTAAACGGCATTTTTCAAGGTATTACATTACATTTAGCTGACGCTTTTATCCAAAGCGACTTACAATAAGTGCATTCGACCAAGAAGATACAACCTTGAAGAAAACAGAATCATATAAGTACATCAGGTTTCATAGAGACAAAACATTTCAAGTGCTACTCAACCGGCTTTAGACAAGGTATTACATTTTGAAGCTTGTTTTCAATAAGTATATAAATGGTCCAAAGAGGTTGTATTCTACAGTCTGCCTGAATGTAATCATTGCGTAGGTGTGTAGCGTGATTCTGTGTTAAAGAAGCTCTTAAAAGGTATTGAATTTGACTTCAGGCTTCCTGCATATACCCTGTGCTAACAAACGTTATACAGTTTATAAAGAACACATTTGAAAGACATCAATACTTTAAATCAATTGCATCACACTGTTCTCTGTCGCTATCTTGTTGCTATGTAATATACATGTTTTTATTGGCATATCTTCTATTGTGAGCCTCTATATTACATGTTTTTAATTATATAATACTTTTTTAAACAGTATTTTTAGGGTGGCTTTGCGTATTGACAGCTTCCCTGTTAGATAAACATATATCTTTTTTATAACATTTATACGTCCCTACCAAGATCTTTATGTATTGTCTGATAATTCTGTGAAAAGATTCCTCAAGGCTGAATCTGATGAGTGCGCTGCTTTAACTGCTTGGTCTATTGTGATTGTGCATTAGGACTCTGTCACTACAGCTTCACTGTCTGTAAAGAAACGACATCAAGAATGACCGGTTTTTTATATTTTATGATGCATTAAGAATCTCCTAAAAACGTCCCCTTTCTGTGCTGCAGAGTGGACGGTTGTTTTCTACGACTTGGAGAAGCAAGATGTGGAAGTGACTGTGTAGTCTAGATATTACAAAGCAGTGATTGAAGGAAACGGCTTGTTAAAGATAACAGAGCTTCATCCTGTTCAAAGATGTCAGCTGCTGAGCCTTTCATTATGTGTCCAAGTATTATGTCAGGACAAAAACATTTTTTTCTTTTAGTTTCTGCTGGAGAGGCGATGGGAAGAGACTCAGTTCCTCATTTTTTTTGTAACAGATCTCAGCTCATTTTCAACATGAGAACATCCTTGCATTTTTAAATGTGTTGAAAAACTTGTCACAGGATAAATTAGCTGCCTATTCCATACATTTTCCCAACGAGATGTTGGTTCTGTCGGTCAATCACTAATGTTGTTTTTTCTTCCTGTGCACAGATAGTAACAGAGGACCAGTTCTGCGGTCACCAGGGCAACGACATGTACGACGAGGAGAAGGTGAAGTACACTGTCTTCAAAGTCCTGAAGAGCTCCACACTGCAGGAGTTTGTCCAGACCCTCTCCCAGACCATGGTGAGAGACTCAAACATATACTGGTGTTGTGTGTCTTTGTCATCTTGATGTTATATTAAACTCAACCTCAATGTTTGCCTCAGGGTTTCCCACAGGACCAGATGAGGCTGTGGCCCATGCAGGCGCGTAGCAACGGGACCAAGCGACCCGCCATGCTCGACTACGAGGCCGACTGCAGCAAGTCGGTAAGTGTTGGGAAGACCGGTTTGTGGCTGTAACCTGTACAGGTGTTTGTTATACTCATTGGACATCTTGGAATAGTTTTCTCCTGCTGTTCAATCTACCACTGAAGCTTACCACTATCATTTATTTGCATCCAGTACAAAGATAGATTGCAGTAGATGTGCAGCTTTGCGATTTTATTGTCATAATTTTTTTTAATAATCAAACATGAACTATTAAATGAGTTAAGTATTCTCAAACGGCACCATGTCACAGGATGTTTCTGATGCCACTGTGTAAACGTCATTAAATCATCCTTGGTCAATTTAAACTGGCAAAATGAATTGCATTTCTAACTGACATCCGTTTACCAGTGACCTCTGATAGTGTGTTGTGAAATGATCATTTGTGCACACAACACTGTACGAAAACATACAATACTGTGTTCCACTCTTTAATATGTTTTTTTTTCTCAATGTTTGGTTTCAGATGATCGACTTGAGCGACAACGAGAATCCCTGGACAATATTCCTGGAGACGGTGGATCCAGAGATGGCAGCCAGTGGGGCCACATTACCCAAGTTCGACAAAGACCGTGAGTCCCACGCGTCCCTGACACATCGATGCTCGGTAGAATTGAGTTTTAACTCTTTCTAACCGACTTGAGTAGACGTCTGAAGTTCTGAACTTCTTTTTGCGTGTGCAGTTTTCAATTGAAACACTCATTAAAGCAACTCTTTGACATGTTTCCCACCTTTTGTTGTAACAATGTCCTTGCCTCTTTTCCTTTTAGATGATGTCATGTTGTTCTTGAAGATGTACGACCCCAAAACCAGAAGCTTAAATTATTGTGGACATATCTACACACCTATATCCTGCAAAATAAGTAAGTGGTCTAAGTCTATTTTAAACATAACTCACTGTCGTAATTTAGTTAAAAATGGCTTCAACTTATTTATTAAATCATATTTGTGTCTCTTTTCTTCCAGGAGACCTTCTACCAGTCATGTGTGAGAGAGCCGGGTTTCAGCAGGAAACTAGCCTTATCCTCTATGAGGTGATATATTTATTTAGTGGCACATTTCTCCATCTTTCTCTCACTTGTTGGCTCTTGTATTGTAACACAAACTGTCTCACACACTCTGCTGTTCACACCGTTTACACATCCAAACCCAAACACCCTTAGATGTTAACTAAGTTTCCCATGATGCCTTGTGTCTCGCAGGAAGTAAAGCCCAACCTAACAGAGCGGATACAGGACTACGATGTCTCTCTGGACAAGGCCCTGGATGAGCTCATGGACGGGGACATCATCGTCTTCCAGAAGTAAGACTTTATTTTATGTGTGTTTTTACATTTGTGGTGTAAAGTGTGAGCTAATTCCATCACAATATATTTTGACACAACTTTTGCTATTTTTGAAAACGTTACAAAAGGGTAAACGTGTAGAATTTAAAACGTATGGAGTTGTTAACCGCTAGAAGTGCTAACTGACAGCTGCTAGTCAGAATGCATGAGGAAGGGGATCATGTTTGACCTTTCTGAGACAAGTAACAATGAATGTAAAAAGAGCTTGAGTTTCATCCCTTTACCCTGAGCTTCTATGATTTCATTATAGTACTGTTTGTTATACTACCAGTGAGACAGAGGAACTATTTCTCTCTGTGGTATTTGTAATAAAATGCATAGAAAAAACGGAGACGTAGCAGAATCAGAAATCCTTTATTTGTCCCACAGCGGGGACATTTCCAGTGTTCAGCAAAGGGAGAGTGCAGATACAAAGGCAGACATAAAGTAAGTAGACTAACATATTAAATGACGAGGCAATCCCATGATAATAATAAAAGGAAAATACACATCCATGGTTAAAAAAAAAAAGTAAAGTGTTTGTATTGCTCACGTGTGTAAATGGAGGAAGTACTTGTTTAGAAATGTTGTCAGGACTGTTGACTCTAGTCTGTTCATCTTGGTCCTGCTATTGTTTTATACCTTTTTTTAATTTTCTCTCAGCCCGTCACATGTTTTGACTTTTGTCCAACCCTCTCCTGTAAACCTGGTTATGTTCTACATCTCCAATCAATCAATTCTCCTACTTCCATGTTGCAGGGACGACCCAGAGAGCGACAGCAGCGAGCTGCCGACGGCCAAGGACTACTTCCGGGATCTCTACCACCGGGTGGACGTCATCTTCTGCGACAAGACCATCCACAACGACCCGGGCTTCGTCGTCACGCTGTCCAACCGCATGAACTACTTTCAGGTAAGAGCTTTATGAGTTCATGTTTGACGTGAAGGGGTGAAAAGGTAGTGATTTCACTGTTTGGATCAGCTTAACGTTGATTTAAAAAAAGACCGTAACAAACACGTGTCAAAAGAGTTGATACATTTTTTTGTTGTGTAAAGAATTGAATCCATCTTCGTTACTCGTTCACTGAAGTAATGGAGTGATACAACCCAATATTTATCTGATGAGTCAAAAGCCCTGTTATTCATTTTAGTAATTTGCTGCCGTATGAATATGTACAAAGGCTATAGAGGCGAAGTCACGCCCATCTACTTCCGCCCCATGGGAACTTATTTCTGAAAAATTATTAAAGTCAATGGGGAGAGAAAGATTATCTTTTGATCCCGTTTGAATTGTGCCACGAATTACACATATGATGTTTGTCAATCTTAAAAAATCATTTCCATGTCAAAAAAGTCACAGTTTGTCGTAAAACTGTTGCAATATAAGACTATGAAAAATACGCAACTAGAAAGACTACAAATCCCAGAATCCCGGGCCCGCATGCTGGCTCTTACGGAACCGACTAACTCCCCTTGTGTGTATGTACAGCTCTCAACATGCCCAGACTTGGAGTGATTTTCACCTCTTTTAATACTTTTCACCTCATTCTGAAAGAAAGAAGTGAAATGTGCCAACGTGACGGCCGTCTTGGTGTGTGGTGCGAGACGGGAGATGTAGTTCATTGAGCGGTTTCACACCAAAAAATATGTAACTTCACAGTTTTACGACACATTTTTAATTGTTTTGACTTGCAACATTATCTTTTAAATTGACAAACATCATATGTGTAATTCGTGGCACAATTCAAACGGGATCGAAAGATAATCTTTCTCTCCATTGACTTCAATACATAATTTTTCCAAAATAAGGCCCCATGGAGCTCCCCCGGAAAGGGAGGGACTTCGCCTCTCTATATATGTGGTGCCCTGAATGCTTTAAACATGCCACGTCTCAGCTTATCTTTAATGGGTTTTTTCTCCCTGTAGTCTGTAGGTGTTTCAGTTGTAAGACCCAGATGAGTTCTGATGAGCTGATTTCCACTTGTAATGTTTTTGTTGTTTGTTTTTTGTCAGGTGGCCAAGACAGTAGCACAGAGGCTGAACACAGATCCCATGCTGCTGCAGTTCTTCAAGTCACAGGGGTAGGAGGCTTGTCTCATCCATGTTTTGAAGATTATACTTACTTACTTTTACCTAAGTAACATCATTAATGCAGGATTTTTTTAAGCTTGGTTTACTCAAGTTAAGTGTCTGAATGCTTTTTCCAACATGGCAGATAGGTCTTCCTAATTCTCTATTTCCTGATTACTTATACTTTTTTTTTGTCTCAACTTAAAAATGTTCAGGGATTAGAGTTACATGATATATTCCTTATTTACACCTGGCACCACTAACTCTAAAGTGTTCTAAATAGATGTTATAAGTGGCAGCAAACAAACATAATTTAAAACCCTCATCACTATTGTTGACCTTTTTAAACACAATACTGCTCAGTCATTCCTACCATTTGTTGATTTGGGGGGAAATGAAAATACAGCATGCGTTTATGGAGTTTTTAAGTACACTACTTCCCCTTTGACCAATAATGCTTATGGCGTAAAATGTGGGCTAATTATCGCTATTTCCAAAGCATTAACGTACTTTAAATGTGGCGCTACGGTTAATAGGAATGTGCTGTTGTAACATTGTCATGCTACATGGGCAGAAATATCCCAATCCATATCATATATTAGACGTTCCTGAAATATTGGTGCATTATGCGACATAACTCCACAACACTTATTGTGTGACGTTTTGAAATAACTTCACAGTGCTCTTGTACATACTGTTGTCCTTCTCACAGCTTGTGTGATGTTTGCCTTTGATTTGACTACTTGCAGCTGTCAGTAGAAATGTTGCGTAACCTGTCCCCCCCCACCTTTCTTTGTTGTTTTCCTCTAACTCCTCCCACTCTGCCTCCCTCCCGCCTCTCTTCTGCCTCTCTGCATCTTCTCTGAATTTTTTCGTCTTCCCCTCCCCGTTCACCCACCTTTCTCTCCTTGCCTCCTTTCTCTGCTCCTTCATCTCTTCTTTGTTCCTCCCCCTCTCTCTCTCTCTCTCTCTCTCTCTCTGCTGTCTTCCCTCTCTCCCCCCTGGGTTGTCTTCCCCCCTGCCTGGTGGTGTGGTGGCCAGGTACAGGGACGGTCCAGGAAATCCTCTCAGACACAACTATGAGGGAACGCTGCGGGACCTGCTGCAGTTCTTCAAACCGCGGCAGCCCAAGAAACTCTACTATCAGCAGGTAGGAGTCTGCCAGGCTTTGGGTTTAGCATTGTTGCTTTCCCGTATGCTCTTGGAAGTATCTGTTGGCCCAAGACGGCTGCTATTAATAATACAGGATTCTTACGGTCATTAAAAACCTGGAAAAGTCATGGAAATTCAAAATGCTAATTCCAGGTCCTGGAAAAGTTATGGAAAACAATATTTTTCCCAAAGTTTTGGAAAAGTCATGGAAATGTAACTAAAGTTGCATCAAATATAATTTATATTTTATCTAATCACCGAAATAGTAATACTATAATGATAATAAATATCGTATAGTAATGAAACGTAAAATGGCATTTAACTGTTGAGGTGTTTTGCTGGTGAGAAATTTGAGTTGCGTTAGCGTGTAGAAGCTAGTAAGCCTACTATTGGATATGTTTTAGATAGGCACAACATGTTTCATATGCAGACCTTATTTCCCTGTTCCATGTTAAAATAAACCATCTTCAGTGGTGCCGCTGAGAAAGAGTTATTTTTTTGGTCATGGAAAATTAGGTAAAGGTCCTGGAGAAGTCATTGGTGATAAAGTGTATGAACCCTGATAATAATAATAGATTTAATTTGTTAGCGCTTTTACAGGTGCTCAAAGACGCTTTACAGATATAGTGAAGAGAAAAGAAAAGAGCAACAAATAAATATATATAGTTAAAGTCAAATAATACAAAAACAGTCACACATTAAAAGCCAGATTGAAGAGGTGAGTTTTTGTGAGTTTTTTGAAGGTGGTGAGGTCAGTGCAGTCTCTGATGGGTTGGGGGAGTGAGTTCCAGGGGGAGGGGGCAGCGACGGAGAAGGCTCTGTCCCCCCAGGTCCGGTGATTGGTGCGGGTGGGGATGGATAGGAGGTTGGCTTCTGATGAGCATGATCAGCAGGAAGGGGTGTGGTGGTGCAGCAGGTCTGTGAGGTAGGGGGGGGGGCCTGATTGTTGAGGGCTTTGTGAGTAATGAGGAGGACTTTGAAGTTGATTCTTTGACGGACGGGGAGCCAGTGGAGGTTCTGGAGGACGGGAGTGATGTGGTCTCGGGAGCGGGTGTGGGTGTGCCAAAAGGCAGCTTAAATGTTTTAAGCAATCTCTTTACTCGGTCTTTTTCCTTTTTTAAATCTGTTATTGTTCACACTTTCATGTTGCTCATTGTGTTTCATTCAGACCTTGTTTAAGATTTCCATATGTTCAACATTGGGTTTTTTTTTAGTAGTTTATGTAACATGTTTGACCTTTTGTATTGTTGGTCTTGTGCTCCTGATTATTGTGATGGGCCTTTTTTACAGAGAAAAATAATCGTCTAATTTATAGGAACAATTTGGTTGATATTCATAAATATTTCCTCGTGCATTTCCCCCCCCCCCTAAAACTATTGGATCTCCTGTCAGAATGTGATGTCATTGATGCTTTATCATTTTCTCACTAGTCAAACTGTGCTTTTCTGCCATTTCTGAAAGTCGTGGAGGCAGTGACTCTCACTGACACTTGAGATGGCAAACCAGTAGATATTCCAACAGGCAGCTGTCCTCTCGCCATATGCTGATTTGAATGCGACTTAATTTGCCGTGCATGGCCTAGCTGCATTAACAAAGCTATGTGAGGTAGAAGTCTGAGGTAGAAGAACCTGGCCTATCAGTTATTTATTTTCTTATTGATGCAGTTATATCCTCGAGTCTCTCTTGCGCTTTTTAGTTAAAGCTGTGCAGATACGCATGAGCGGGAGATCCTCCGGACAATAGAAACTACTGTATTCTGTGCACACATTTCATTTAGATTGAAACCAGTGGGATCTGAATGATGGAAACGCATTTAACCACAGGGTGCTGCTGGATGCAGAACTTCCATCTGATGGTCTGTTTCTCTCTGTTCACAGTTAAAGATGAAGATCACAGACTTTGAGAACAGGAGGAGTTTTAAATCCATATGGCTCAACAGCCAGTTCAGAGAGGAGGTGAGAAACACACAAACTAACACTCGCACTCCCCGAGAGGAACTACACATTCATCAAATGGTTTGTTTCGAGCAAATGATTTAAACTGTGTGTGTGTTGCAGGAGATCACCCTCTACCCTGACAAGCACGGCTGTGTGCGGGACCTGTTGGAAGAATGTAAAAAGGCAGTGGAGCTCTCAGAAAAGGGCTCTGACAAGCTGAGGTATTGTGTGTGTGTGTACTTTAGGTCACGGCTTACAATCAAATGACACTACTGACTGTATTGTAAAGCAGCATCCTGTAGCACACACACACTGTTGGTTCACCTCCAGAGTCCAATCAAGGATCAGTGTAGTGAGAAACAAGATATCAGCTGGTTTTCTTATCATCTTAAGACCTCAAAACGACCTTTACTATGTACCGTTACAGTTGAGTGATCACAAAAAAAAAACATTTGTATTTAAAGATTTAATAAATAGTTTTGAATCGTGCCCTGGCAACACCAGTTTACCCACTCAAAGCTTGGAGACTCATCATTGTTATAAAGATGTAGCCTTCAAATGCTCACATTTTTTTTTATATCCGCTTGAAATGATTATTTTGGCAGACCAATGTTTAGGTTTCCCCCTGATTCTATGCTCTGAGAAGCTGCAGTAGAGCATTAACCTTCCTCCTCTTCCTCCCCCTGCAGGCTGTTAGAGATAGTAAGCTATAAAATCATCGGAGTTCACCAGGAGGACGAGCTGCTAGAATGTTTATCTCCGGCCGCCAGCCGCACCTTCAGAATAGAGGTATGTGTGCCCGCTTTCCAAATTAGGTTACGTTTTTTTAGTCCTTTTCCTCCTTCAGTCACTTTCCAGGATCTCACTGAAACTGTACGTCTTGATAGCTGGCAACATTGGCTTGGTTCAAAACAATCTTTTTATAAGTTACATTTTTGAACTAATCTGAAGTGCTGAACTCTTCTCGCTGAAAGTTTGATTCACTTGTGTTTATTTTGAAGGCCTTAAAAACCTAGTTTCACGTGGGCCCTTTTCTCATGCACCGGCAACTTGGCGTCAAATACTAAACATACTAAATGTTACTTCTCTTTTTTCCTTTGGGCAATTTAAAATGTATATTTCATCCTTTTACACTTCCACTTATTCTGGTTTTAGTTGATTCATTTGCTTAAACATTTTAATTGCCGCATTTACTCTTTAAGAGCAACTTGCAGGTATTTTTTTTTAATAGATTTATGCTTAACCTTGCCTGAAAATTACGAAAAAAATAAGTTAATTCAGGATTTGATATGTTTTACAAGACATAAGGGCAAGAATTCAGAGGAAAAGGAGCCGTTTTTTTTTAACTTCATGCATCATATTACGTCACATGGGGGAGCAACTTTCTCGGACTCCTTCTCTGCCCAATCCGCGGTAGTAGTTTGTAGTTGGTTTGAGCGGTTGTGATTTAGTGAGCTGGTATTTTTTCGGTCATTTTACATTGCATTTCACCATTTGTAATCATGGTGAGCTTGAGTTTGTGCAGGTTGCACAAACTCAAGCCTGTCAGTGTCAGGACATCGAGTCCACAGTTTCCCTAACAGGAAAAGGACCGGAGCTAGCTTTCTCAGCTTGTATATTTCTGTATATTTTTTTGACAATCTAGTGTATACATCATTTTCCTACACATTTATTCACTGGTGTGTCTAACCCGCAAGTTGCTCTTTAAAGTTGAACAGTTAAAAGTCAAAATGACATTGACATTTCTTATTTGTTTTTCTAGGTCCAACATTATTATTATTTTTTTTTTTTATTAAATCACAATTGTTAAAGTAGTTGAAGTTAGAATAAAGGATTAATAAATATCTGGTTCACCGACCTACCCTTAGAGCACTCGGTGATTGGCAAAAACGTTAACCAGCCGAGGTCAACAAATAAAATATTTAGCCTGCACTACGTTGACTAAATGTTTTCTCTTTTGTCTTCCCTCTCTCAGGAGATTCCTTTGGACCAGGTGGAGTTGGACAAAGACAACGAGATGCTCATCCCTGTCGCTCACTTCCACAAGGAGGTCTTCGGCACCTTCGGGATCCCCTTCTTGCTGAAGATCAGACAGGTGTGTGTTGTTGGTTTCTGGTCTATTTAACTCAACGTATTACTCGGTTACTAACTCTTTGCTCTTCTCCCTGCAGGGTGAGTCTTTCCGGGACGTGATGAGGAGGATCCAGACCATGCTGGACCTTCAGGAGAAAGAATTTGAGAAGGTACGACTCCACGCTCCGTTAGCACAACCGGATAAAAAACACTTTTCTCTAGATTTGAAGTGTTTTTACCGTCAATACTTGTCACAAATATCATTGTAACGGTTCTAGAGCTATGAAAAGGACGTTTCCATATGTTACACACAAATGTTCAACATGCAGTGTGGCAGAATGTACTCCTGCAGGTAAAAGGTGTCGGGCTGTGAAGTAACGTGCATTTCTGTGTTTTCTTTCTCAGTTCAAGTTTGCGATAGTGATGATGGGCCGGCATCAGTACATCACTGAAGACGAGTACGAGATCAACCTGAAGGACTTCGAACAGCCAGGTATTTACTGCTTTTGACCATCTTCACTTACAACGTGTTTCCCAAACCAAAGACTCCTCCTGATCCCTGCAAAGAAAGAAGGAATACATATATTTACATAATTAACTCATTTAATTTCACCTCAGTGAAGGAGTCTTAACTGCGTTTTGCTCCTCATTCACTGCCACTCTTGTCTTTCTGTTTTCTCTCATGTCGTACGCTGTGAACACGTGCAGGGTTAATTTTGACAGTTGAGCGTCTCAAATCTCACACTGCTGCCGTGCCTTCACAGGAAGCAACGATCTCTGCTGTTAGCTAGCTAGCTAGCAATGTCATCGTTCGCACTGACGAAGCTTAGTTGTTACTGTAACCACACAGCGATTTAAGCTTTATTGGAACTAAGCTGTAAATGCTTAGTGCAGTGATTCTCAAATGGAGGTACGCGGACCCCTAGGGGTACGTCGGGGTACTGCAGGGGTTAAAGAAAATAAAAAGGTTAATTAAAAAAATACCATGCATGATTACAAAAATAATCTTAGTACAATAAGTTGAATAGAAAACACATTTATAGTTTTTAATAATATATAATTTTGTTCATTGGTTTGTTAAACATATATGAATTCAATTGAAAAACTCCTTGGAAAAACTTTTTTTTCATGCATGAAGATGAAAATATCCTTAGTTTGTTGTAATTCATGCACGAAGGAGTTAATAAATCACACACTGATGTAACATCACTATATTGTAATTATGTATATAGGCTTTTTCTGTCAAAAATGTCCGGGGTCAGTCAGGGGGTACTTGGCTGAGAAAAATGTTCAAAGGGGGTACATTACTGAAAAAAGTTTGAGAAGCACTGGCTTAGTGTGTAGGATTTAGCTGAAAACTAGCCTGGCATTGACTCTGATGTGTTTGGTTTGTCCATTTTGGGCTACTGACGACGCATAAAAGCACAACACGGCATAGATTAAGGTCAATGTTAAGCTAACGAAAACACAACAATGCTAACTAAGGTGATAATGCACATATGAAAAAAGAAAATGTAATACCAGTTTTGCCAATAAACATGGACGTTAAAAAATATGTCTCAGCGATTACATCTTGAAATGGGAGACTCAACGTGCACTCACCTCTCTTCCAGGTAACATGTCTCACCCGCGTCCCTGGCTCGGGTTGGATCATTTCAACAAAGCTCCAAAGAGAGGTCGCTACACCTACCTGGAGAAAGCAATCAAGATCCACAACTAAAAAAAAAAAAAAAGCAGCCCGCCCTTCCTCTATGTCCTCCTCCTCCTCCTGCTCCGCCTTCCTCCCTGCCTACTTTAACACACCATAACCACAGACTGTAACCAACCGTGTGTGTGTTTGTTTGTGTGAGACTGTGTGCGTGCGTATGTGTGTGTTCATCACTTAACACCCTGCCTGGACACCTCTACAGCTCTACACCCGGCACTATGTCTTCAGCGATTTCTGATCTTGCTGCAACTGACGGGTTATCCTTCAACCACAAAATAAACTGCACCAACCACCTCCTGTCCTGACTGTTGATTTTGTTGTTAATTTGATTTTTTTTTTTTATCGTCTCCCTCCATGTTCGAGGCTGCTCGATTGTTGTTGTTTTTCCCCTGGCTTTCTAAACCTGTGACTGCCGTTTGTTTGTCCTTTTGGTCCAGAAGAGTGAGAAATGCAATTTGATTTTAATATAAAATAAGCAGAGAGGAAGTGGGACACCGTATAAAAAATATATATATACACAAATATATATATGAACTTCTAGACTTAGTTTTTGTTCTCCCACCTCACTCACCAGCTTCTTTTGTCCCTTCACATTATTTTGGGGGGTTGTTTTTAAATAAAGTTGTTTGAAGAGGCGGAGAGTTTGATGGAAGGATGTGGGCGTGGACTAACTGACAGAAAAGAGGGGGAAAGGGCATGATGGTCATTTATTTTCCGATGGCGTCCATCCTGAGGCTAACTAGTTGCGCTGATGTGGTTCTTTATATTTTCTGCTCCCATCCCTTTTTAGTGCAACTAAGCAAGTATTTCCAAGTTTACACGCAAGTCTTTCTCACTTAGTTTTTGGTTGTTGGAGGAAGAATTCTTTTTCTTTTGTCTCTTTCTTGCAGATCTTGTATAATAAAATTAAAATCCACAGCATCTGTTTAAAAATAAATGGGGTAAAAAATGAGGAGGAAATTTGTCTGTATTTCATCTTGCACGTTGGCACTTAATGTCAGAGGTTTCTCAGGACTGGCAAATGTGTATTTTGGTTTTTCCGTTGCAATGCTACTTTTAAAGGAACACACACACACATACACACATGCACGGACATTAACCCCCTTGACTTTCTCGTCCTTTGTTTCTTCTGGGGGTTTTCTTGTCTTTCTCATTCATCCTCCTCTAAACACACACACACAAGCTTTGTCATCTTCTCTCTTGGTTGACTGTCGCCTCCAGGTGGTTGGTAGCAGTAACTGCGCTGTGCTTGCTAGGGAGCTGCAGACACAACAGGTTTGAGGATTGTGTAGAGACAAAACCAGCATTGTAAGAAAAGAAAAAAACACCACTTTAAGCCCTACGAATTAATTTCTCTTGTTTCTTTTAAAGCACAGATGGAATGCTCCCCTAATAGCGCATAGCTGGCTCTGTAAAGACAACATTTATGAATTGTATATTTAAAAATATTAACGTGTAAAATTAAAGAGAAGCACGTGCCATTTTGTTGTTGGGTACAGAAGGAGCCAGGTGTTCATATTTCTTGTGTGTAGGGTTTTCTCTTTTTTCTGCGTTCCTGATGTACCATTGACGATTTTCTTCTGTTACATTTGGATTTATTTTTTCTTTTCAAAACTAACTGCATTGGGTTTGTCTTGTTAAAAAGTACAGTACAAAGATGACTTGCAGAATCATACCTTAATCTGATCTTTTCCAGTTTAAAATCCTCAGTGTAGCAGCAGTGTACGACAACTATTCCTGTATATTGCCTTTTTGCTGGAAAATGTATGTTGAATAAAATTTTCTATAAAAACAAAAAAAACACTCTGCTGCTTTTCCACACCGGTGTTTGACCTGAAACACTGTTAAAGGGATTCAACATTTTTGGGAAATGCACTTGTTTCTTTATTTTGGTGGAGAGTTGGATGAGAAAATCGATGCCACTCAATCTTCTCATCTAACTTGTGCCTAGAAAGCGAATAAGTGTATTTTTTACAAAATGTCCAACTATAACTTCGATATTTTAAGTTGCCATAAACCTTTTCCATTGAGTAATAATTAGCTGGACAGAGCTCAGCATGCTGCCCCAAATCCTAAAACAACATTATTCAATTTAAACGAGACCAGTTATGCAGCTTGGCTTTGAGCTAGCTTAATGGTAAAAAAAAAAATAGAGCGCTAACAAGCTAATGTTTAGCAGTTATAATTGCTTTCTAATGTGCTGTGTTAACACTAAGAATCCATATTAATGTCCCCCTTTTAATGTGGTATTCATAATTTAGTACGTTTTCAAAAAGGGTTTCTTTCTTAATTTAAATAATGTGAAAGCTAACCCGCAGCTAGGAGTTGTGAAGTGTTGCCACAAATGGTCGGGGCCAGGAAACTTTTTTTTTGGTCCACAATAAGTTGATATATTCCAATTGTCATTTAGAGTTTTTTAGAACTTTGTCTCAGCATTGTGGAAACAAAGCCTTATTTTTCTCCCATCTTTTCCCGTTTTAAGTTACTGCTAGCTAGCTTTATCATTAGCCTCGACAGCCTCAACAAGCCTAGGGTAACGTTAGGCCTACTTTTTGCCGTTAAAATGGAAGAAGCCCTAATATCCAATACAAAGATGTCCATCCAGGTTGGTAATGCAAAATAGTTTACAAAAACATATACATTCTTCTTGTAAAAGGTGGACTGAAAAAATCAAATCAAGTGCCTAAAAATAGCATGGTAGGTGACCTTTTAAATATGTCTCAGTTTATACATATAGTGTTTTAAAGGTCACCTATCATGCTATTTTTAGGCAATAGCATAGGTCTCAAAATAAAAAAGGAGGGGGCTGAGCTCATGCGGGACCCGGCAGCTACTGTCTAAACTAAATACTGCGGTGATGAAAAGCCATATCATGGATTATCAAGGGTTATTTCTGAAACAGTATGGAGCTCAAAGGCCTTCTCTCTTGCCGGTTATACCACAAGGTGAGTTCCTTTTTATATCCTGCTTCTTCACACACATGCTCTCTCCAGTACAGGTTAGCTCTGAGTGTTAGCGATGCTAATGTAAACACAGATTACGTCCAAAACAGTCAGGCATTGTTTCTGATAGTGCCGTGGGTCCACATTGCCGATGTGACGTAAAATCGGCGCAAATCTGGATCAGCTCCGTTGTACCCCCGTTTTTAGAGATTTGGTTACGGAGGAAAAGAGACAGGGTTTTATTTTCTAATGCTGCGTGAGTTCCCTGAGCCACCGGGGACACATATTTATGTATGTATAAAAGACATCAAAAAGTGCATTTGGAATGATAGGTCCCCTTTAAGGTGAAATTATATTGAAGAAGAAAACTTTACAATTTAAAAATGCTGAATTTGATTAAAATATTCATAAAAAATAGAAGGTGGGCTATAATCAAATAAAAAGAGGTGTCGTACTTCTCCAATGTGTTAATACAATGTTGCCTTGATTTGGCCTCAGTGTGTCGCATGCAATTTTAAATCAACATTATTTGAAACGTAAAGTATTTGATAGATAGATTTACTTTATTGTCCACATCTGTGGAAATGTGACTATTGCTTCTCCCAAGTACATACAACAGTTTATTTACAAGCCCTTCATTTGAACAACACAACGTATGCAGATGTTTCTGAAAAGGATTATATATATATATATATTGTTTTTTTCTGCTGGAATGGGACAAACATAAAACGGCTCCCAAAAAGTGCATGGGGTCTGCTTAACCCATTTGTGCCCGACCACGAATCTAAAGACATTTTTAAAATCGGTCAAACTGACTGGATAACATTTATTTAGTCATTGGTAACATAGGACTACTGTTTCCTTCTATATATTTTAGAAAGAAAACTGCTGTTCGATGTGCCCAACAACTAAATATATAATGAACTTCAATATGTTCATACATTTTTCATCTCATTCTATAAGTAATGCCGAGATATAAAGCGTTAAAAAAATCATAGGGAAGACATTAGATTAACACAATATAAGCATTTCTCTTAATTTATCAAAAAATCCTGATATTGATTGCTATTGATGAAAGATTTATATTATTTGATCTTCAAATGTCAAAGTTGCAGTTGTACTTCAAGACTTTAAACAAAAAATTAAGCTAATGGGCTAATTAAACTAGCCAGAGCTTTAAAAAGTGTGCGCAGAATATTTAAGCTATGACATCACGTCGACTCCCAGTCGGTTTGATAATAATATGATTTTGGATTTAGCTTCAGCAAATGCAATGGCTCATCCATAGAAATAAAAACATTGTACTGCACCTTTGACCATTTCGTAAAAATGGTGAAACTGATTAGACAAAAAGGTAAAGGGATGTTATTTATTATTTCTATGGGTCTGTTTCTGTCATCAGGTTCATTATTTACAGCACTTTTTCTTTTCAACGTGCAGCACTCTGTTGCAGCGAGGGCAGGTGTGGTACGCATCCTTGAAGTCCTTCAAGAAGAAAGGAATCAGGCAGCAGAGGCAGAACAACCTGCAACACACACATACATTGAGTTAGTGTCTTTTAACTGTATGGGAACATTTTTAACATGCACTTTTTTAGGGACTGTACAAACAAATTATATGGTTTCTAATTTTAAAAGAATTCAAAAGACCTTTCTGTAGTAGACAGACTAAAGCCTTGGTGCAGATACAGGCTTGTTGTCTATATTGCCTATTACAACTTAAAAACTGTTTTATACACTCCCTGTTATAATTTACTCTCAGGGTTTAGGGATGAGTCAGAGTAACTCGAGAAACTCGATTTGAATTCAAAAACGTTTATTTAGCCAGTTTTATTTTTTTCTTCTGCCAAACAATCACACATTCATTTTCTGCACTGAGCATTTTAAACTTTTCTTAATGATATATTTTTCCTATAATTCATTCGTAAACAGAGAAAGTAGTTCCTGGTAAACTGCTGTAAAAATCTGTAAAATCTTTATCCTAATAAGATATGTATGGTTTGACTGTTTAGAGAACAAGGATAATGCCATCGAGCTCACTTTGAGAATTCTTGGTGAAGTGAGCGACACATTATCCCCACACTAAGCAACTTGAGTCGATTTTACAAACAACAAAAGCAACTGCTCTGAGGCCTTGAATTGTATCTCAGCTAAATTTGGAAAATTGAAACTTTGAAAAGGCTGTTGCCTCACTAAAGTACAATATCACCTTCGGTAGATCTGCTTTTATATTGTACTCTGTGGGTATGGAGGTCAAATGAAATGCAAACCCTGAAGCTCAGACTCACCCGCAACAGATGAAGAGTAAGCACATGAGCCAGGCGTAAGTCCCTGCTTTGTAGGTGACGTTGGTCATGACCTGCTGCTGGCAGGAGGTGCAGGTCGTCATGCCGGGGTCATTACCCAGCCCCCCCTCGTAGCTCACATACCTCCTTTTGCCATCGTCAACCCCCGTCCCTCCTCCACCGCTGAAAACTACAGGAGGGAAGAGAAGGTAGGTTGGATAAGGTTATGAATTATTTACCAGAGCAGGGGTCCAAACTACGGCCCGGGTGCCAAATGCGGCCCGTGAGACATTTTGAAACGGCCCTCAGCTAATTCAAAAAGTATAATGAAATATGGCCCACAAATTAAACTTGTGCTTGTCTTGTACTTCTTAAATATAGATGGAAACACATATTACACAGTAGTATTCATGTGTTACGAAGCCCACTTCAAATACATTCAGTCAGTTGAAGCTGAAAACAAATGTTAGTTGATAAAAAAAAAAGCCCAATAACTTATTTACACAACAAGCTTGAAATAAACTCTTCATATTATTTCCTCTTATTATACAGTAAGCAATCTGAGGCTTCTGTTTTAAGGAATAAGCTGCTAACACAATAAATTAAACCCTACAGAGAGCAGTGATGTAGGCTGTTTAAAAAAAAAAAGCATATTCAAGTATTAAGCATAATTGACCTACATTTGATTGATTTTGCTAACTTAACTTATAAGGCAAAATACCTCGTCTCTAGGGAGCGGCCCAGCCCTTTGTATGTTTTTCTGTATGTGGCCCTCAGTGAAAAAAGTGTGGACACCCCTGTACTAGAGTGAGTTGTAGGTATGGTTTTTGATGTGGATTTCAAGGAAATCAGGTTTGAGTTTTGATTCAGCTAACTTTATTGTCCATTACATTTGCAAAAAATGTAAATGTGTCTTTGGCACTGGCATCTAAGACAACACTCGTCATACACAACATACAGTTCACACACAAATCACAACAATTACAAGTGGCAGTCACAATAAAAGTGCTACAGTACAGTAGGTGGATTAAATTGGATCTTACTTGCAGGATGTTACTCAAAATAATCAGATGTTATTCTTTGTAAACTGTACTGTTCTGTAGGCTAATAGAATCTATAAGCCTACTGCCTGAATCTGCTTCATCTGCTTTCACTTTCTTTGGTTCAATCGTTCTGTTTGTAATTCAGTAGGTTAACCTTTGTGTTCACAAGACAGTGTGTGAGAGCTTAATTGTTTGTATTTAAGTAAAATGGAGCATATTCTGTTAGCTCTTAATATGCTTAATGAAAGGCAGATTTAGTTGTAAAATCTCTGAGCAGAGGACACATTTTTGATACTATTTAGGTTTCTTCTTTTCCAAGGTCACATTGTTTTGTAGTCCTACATAATACACTTAATAAGTTAAGAAAATCGTACTATTCTTTATTTTCTCTTGTCTTTATTGGCATTGCATTTGAATCTGGGGTAATCCAAAAATGAATTAGTAATTAGGTTACATGAATTACATGTGCATTTAAAAATGGATTTCTGTTGCGCCTGGCCTTCGGGACTTTGAGAGGATGCATAGAGTCATTTTAGATCATGCTTACCTGGTGCGGCAATAGAGGCATTCTGCTGTTCGTGTGTAGGAGGGGTGAACGGAGTATGAAGATGGTAAACCGTCACATCATTACCCTGCTCTCCAACTGGAAAAAGCAAAAGAGGAGGACAGACAAAACAACACAAGTTAATTAATTAGCCAAGCTGGTTATGATGATGATGTGTGTGAGCGTGGTGCGTTCAGGTTTACCTGGTGTGCCGTAGGGAGGAGGAGTCTTATCTGTACTCATTGTGCTGAAAGAGATAATAGAAAGATTGTTTAAAAAATGTGCTCTTCTGCATTTAAAAGTGACGACAAAATACACAGCAGTATGATCAGTGGTGGAAGAAGTACTTAGATACACACTGTACTTAAAACCAGTAAATTATAAAAAATACTATGTTACAAGTAAAAGTCCTGCATTCAAAATCTTACTTAAGTATGAGCACAAAAGTATTGGCTTGTACTTAAAAAGGGCATATTACGCACATTTTCAGGTTTGTATTTTGTGTCTCTACTGTGACTGTTTTAAAAAAAATGTGTGGGGTCACATTATAGTACAAGTACAGTTTTTTAAATCATATATTTTTAGAGACCCGAAAGTGACAAACAAAATAGCAAACAAAATTAGTCATAATAAAATAAAAACGAAAAAGTACACAGGGGTTGTTTGAAATAGCAAATGTCTACACATGTACATATGCATACATATCAACATACATATATACATTCAATACACATACACAAATACATACTTTCAAGACAACTGTGTTTCTTTTGATTGCTGCACCAGATAGAGCCGAAGCATGACTCAAATCCACTGTCATCTCTTACTGACACATGTTGATGTTAGCACCTGTTATGCAGTATATTCTGCATTGCATGGATGTTTCTTGTCAGTATTCCTGGCAGGAAATGCCTCGGGAGGGACTCTTTTGAGTCATTGCCGACAGATTTCAGGTGTGGTCGCTCGCCTACAGGCTTTAAAAAAAATGGTGTCGGTACGCAGTGAACATGCTTGGAAGGATGCAGGGAATTATTTGTTTTATTTTTGGACTATTTCGATGATTTATCAGAAAAGTCATTTTACCACAACCTTTAAATTGCCAATGATTATGTCTCATTTTACTATTTTGCTCAAGCTTCATCATCGATAGAATCGTCATCTTATTTTGTTGTTAATATGAATAACCTGAACAGCTTTATTTTGTATTGTTGTCTGTATCAACATAACATTTGAGGGGATGCAGATTAGCATTTTTTTATGAATTATATCCATGTTTATGTGCATGCATTTTTTCCTGCGTATAGTTGTATGTGCAAAATGGCAGACTCAGCCACTTGCATTCATTTGGCTTTTGCTTAAACCCTGCCAAATACAAATACTACCAGAAAACAGGGTTTGGTTTAATTACAATCTTCAGGATTACAACTTTAAGACTTAATTACTTGCAAAAGTACAGGTAATGTTTTGCATGCCCCTTTCTCCCCCTTTCCTGTCTAACTTTAGCTTACTTGGAAGCCTTTTCTCTCCTCAAAATGTCACAAAATTAAAATGATATGTAAAAATCTACAGAAGATCTTCAGTAATTACTGTAACTACTTTAGAGCCGAGGACTTAGAGGAGCAAAATCTTTCATTGTGCTACGGGACCTCTGCCACCTATATATATATAGCTAGCTATAATGCATTTCAAATACTAAATGATAAATACATTGCTTTAAATTACAACACAGGCTGCAAGCATTCTTTTTTTTAGGCCCATTGAAAAACATAATCATGTGACGTGTTAAATAAAATGATCGCATACAGGAAAAACCCGGCTAACAGAATCCCACGACTCCACCTCTGTCTCTTTTGTCTCCCTCTTCTTGTGTCTCTCTGGATAACAACAAACACAATAACACAATCCAGCATGACAACGCATCTACATTCCCGCACACAGAAAGCAGACCTGTTCTATTATCATGTTACATCTTCTCTGTCATTGCATCCTAGTTTTTTTAAATTTTTCAACACTTTTACATGACCTTCCTTTTTCCACCTTAAAACACACACATACTTGTGTCCCCCCCCCATGAGGCCTACACTTATTTCACACAAATGCGGGGTCCACCCTTTCCTTTTGTTCTACATCTCAGTACAAAATCAGAAATAAATTGAAAAAACTCACTTTAAAACACACACACACACACACACACACACACACACACACTGCCCTCCTGCCAACACATGTATTTAGGTGTAGTTCATCACTCTCTCACACACAAATATATATATATATACTTGTGTTCCCTCCTCATGAGGCCCACACTTTTCCTCCCAATTTTGGGGTCCAACCTTTTTAGTTGTTTGACACTAGTGTACAATTAAGAAGAGATAGCATAAAAAAAATACTAAACTCAAACATGACTATACATTAACACACACTGTCATTACATGGATAGAGGTGTAGCCATAGTTCATCACCTGAGAAGATGAAAGACTGTGTTTTCTCCTACACACACACACACACACACACACACACACACACACACACACACACACACACACACACACACACACACCCTGTATACACCTATGTGTTGGTGCAGGAATGTGACCGAACTGCATGTTATCCTGTGTGTCACAGAACGGGGAGTGTCACTGCTGCGTCGCACAACTCTATCTAAAAATCTGTCGAGTGAGCTAATCTAAAGGAAAAAATAGAAACTGCCTGGAATCATGTTGACAGTTTACCTTTTTTAAAAGGCTGAATGAACTAACGTGACATTTCCAATTGGTGTTTCTTGTTCTTCCAAAGCTTCAACATGTTGCGGGTAATGCCTTTCAGTCTGATTCTTGGCAGCAACCGGCGTATCTGTTTTGATAAAGTGCTACAGTAAAAACTGAGGCGAAGGCACGGATAACTGGCTGAGTGGCTTTTTCTCTTGTTGGCGGCTTTCCATAAAGCAGCTGGTGCGACATTAATTGGAAAGTTAGGGTGTGTTGGGTTTAGGTTTACCAAGGAAATATGTGTTACCCACAGCTTCAGAGTCCTTGTTTGAGTGAAAATAACAAATGATGCTTGGAGGTGCACTGCAAAGTGGTTGCGAAAGTTAGGGGCATTGAAGATCCTTAGGAAAAAGAGATCTTGTTTTGATAAAATATGAAGGAAAAAAGTCCAATCACATTATTTATTTATTTTAAACATGAAACAAATAAGTAGGCACAAATCTGCTCAATTGAATAAGTAGGACACAGTTGATGGTGCTTCTGTCATCAAGACGTGACATGAAGCTGCTGATAGAGGTAGAGTCTGGGTGCGGTTTCGGAAGTCATTCATCTGCCACATTGCGAAGATACTTTCAGACAACAGAGGGGGAAAGTTAGAGGCTGGTGATAAAACAATAACACCTCTGTGAGAGAAGAGAGCACACATGACCTCAGCTCAGACAGCAACAGCTTTCTCTGCAGCTTCATCACTGAGGCAGGTGTGGGAGTGGATCAATGGAGGAGGAATTGGGTGCAATTGATGAGAAGCACTGGCCCGGTAGATAAGCTAATTATAAAAGTATAACTCCAATTCATCTTATGCTGATGACAACTAAAGAAACAATTGTGGACACCAGATTTAAGGCTTTTAGCTGGTAGTTTCCCAGAGAAAACATCACAGAAGTTGGGTTCAGGGGATCTCTGTCTTTCCGATGTTACGCTGGATGATGTTTTAGTGTATGTAGACAAGTTAACACCCCGAGACTGAGTCTGATTTTTAGGTGTGGCCTCACTGTATGTGGATCTGTGCTGGTCAAACCGGCCCCATCAGCTGCTAAGGAGGGGTTACTCAGAAATGGAAATTACCAAGTCAATCACTCATCAATTCAGAAAAAGACAGAGTTATTTCAACTGTTGAGAATAAATGTAACGCATTCGAGCTCAACAATTAAGCCACAATCTTTTTTCCTAAATTGAGTCTGAGATTGGAGATTTGAGATACTCAGTCTGGCCGCAATGTAACCGTTATGTAATATATATCACTCCAAATCCTTTTATAAGTTTTGTCATATTTCATTGATCATTTTTTATATATGACTGTAGGACAAAGACAAATATGGCAAATACCGAACTAAGACAACATGTTGCCATCTGCTAAAAAATGCACAGATACTTGAACCTGCAGGTGAAGTTATAGTTAAAACAAAAGCCTGTGAAGTTGTAGATACAGACAGATCTCACAGTTTGTTTAAAGGAATGATTTGAATGATATGTCAGTTGTTTTAAGGAGCTTTTGTTTATTCTGTGTACGGCCTTGCCTTCAGGTTCAATTAAGTCTAGCGTTTGTGGACCGTCTCTTTTATTTTTCAGTATCTGTCAAAAATGTGCTTTCACTTCCTTTGAAAACTGGTCTGTGCCTCAAGAAATGACCGTGTCTTAGCACGACTTTTAGAATGGTCCTTTTATGTGTTATTGGTTTGATGTATAGCATTACAACTTCAAAGCTCTAGTCCCTCTATCTGAAAGCATCAAACAAACCAAAAAGTATGGAAAACATATTTGAACCTACTCCGTCTCATATGCATCAACATTGAAATGACTTCCTTTCTTAATATGTGGTCCTGCGGGCTAAACCGGACCTTATAAAACCAGTTGTTATTGAGATTTTTCTTCTTTTTTTTCAATCAAGTACACTTTTCCCTACATCCCATATGGTTCTCTCGGTCTTACCTTGGCTGTGTGTTGCCGTCAATAGTAGAGATGTGTGTGTGAGCTGCTGCTGATGTAGAGTCCAGACAGATTTGAGCTGTGACATGCACCTGCCTCACCTGTACCTCTTCTTGACTTCTTTCTTCACACGCCCACAGCTCCGCCCTCACGACAAAGACTGACTCGGCAACTTGAATGAGTCACTCAATGATTTAGGTGTGACTTTCAAAGGCTGTTCTGGTTGTCATTTTAACTTGTTCTTTGTGTCAGGCAGATTATTGAAGGAGTGTGTATGTGTGTGTCACTCGCTTAGGTTAGGATAACCAGTTTTCCTCGTGCTGCTTCGTTTTCCTTCAGCAGCCTTTCTGACATGACAAAGACTTCAGGCAAAGAATAGTTTTTGTCCTAGAATATGACCGGAAGTGCTAGGACAACTTTTAGGAGAGATAAGTATGCATGTATTGGCATAAACTTACATTTTCATTTCATTTTTATTTGTCCCGCTCATGGTACGCAAAACCAAATGTACAATAATTGCCAACAAAACATGACTCTACCAAAACACCATTGAGCGAAAAGGAGCAGGGAGAAGAATACAATCTTATGTGACCTGCCCCTTTCTAAAAAAAGGGGCAGGTCATCTATAGATGGTCTGCCCTTCATAATAATTTTTTTCACAGCCAAACATAACAGTATCTTAGGATACTAAGAGAAACACAACAAAAATACTTATTTCCCACTTGATGGTTAACGGAAAGAAACAAAACAACAAAAAACAACACCAAAACATTTTGACCACTTTCCTGAGAAAAAACCAAAATTGAATGTATTTAAAAGAGAAGATTGTTTACTTAATTCAATAAGATGCATGTAGCAAGAAAATAATAAGCATTTTAGTACCCTAAGTAATCGGAACATGGCCACACACATATGTACGTAGCGAATAAAAAAAGCAAGGCCTGAATGAAGTGAAATGGTTTTCTAAGGGCAAAGGTCAGAGCATTCACACTCCTAATGTGTTAAATACGGAAGCTGGGTAAGTGGCTTTAAACACAAACGATGAAGCTTCACAAACAGCTCTAGTGTCAGTTTTAAGACGGCTGTTTATCCTGTGTCAATCAAAAAAGTCAGTGTCAGTGTCAGTTTTTTTTCAATGCTTGAATTAGTGATGGGAATTACGTCTCTCCGGGAGCCGGATCTTTCCTTTCCGAGAGCTGTTCAAAAGGGGGCGGGGTTAATAGGTTTATCTGCGAAATAATCACCAGGAAAATGATTGACTGTATTGCCACAAATCTACTTTTACTCACAGAAAATGTATAACTGGCTACATCGCTAAGCCAGCCAAAAACTACTCAAGCAGCATGCGTTATGCCATCATCTACGGCAAATTTGCATTCAGGAAAGCAAGTTCCTTTAGAGGCGAGTGGATTTATGGCAGGCAGTGAACCAACGATAAAAT